>CM061532.1:257094169-257143781 GCA_030545055.2 Neoaliturus tenellus
ATAGAAATTAAGTAAATAATACTATTTGGTGAGAGCAACAGTTGGTGTGAGCGGTGTGAGTGCTGAAGCTCGAGTGAGAGGTGCGTGCAACCCGGCCGCCTTATATCCCCACCGACCCACGGGTGAGCCCCACCCAAGGGTATAGGGTAGGGGGGGGGGTGGAATTGTAGGGGGGGGCGGAGGTGTATGGGGGTGGAGGTGTAGGGGGTGGAGGTGTAGGGGTGGAGGTGGCGAGGGGGGGGGGGTGGGCGGGGGCGGGGGGCGGGGGCGGGCGGGGGGCGGGGGGCGGGGGGCGGAGGTGCAGTGTCAGTCTTTACTATATTTAGGTCAAGGTCACGTAAAAACTTTAAAAAAAATAAAGCCCCACCTGGGGGCATTTAGGTTGCCATCGCTGTAGTCTCCAAAGAGACCCAACTATGGACAACTACAGACTTGTGTGTTAGTAATGCCTACCCATTAAAGTTTAAAAGACAAAGTACTTTAATATATTTACTGTGTTAATAAAAACCTTACTGTTAAAGATTTTGAAAAACTTTCATATATTTAGGTCAAGGTCACAGAAAACTTTTAAAAAAATTAAGCCCCACACCCCCTATGGGGGTGTGGGGCACTTGGGTTGTCATCGCTGTAGCCTCCGAAGAGACCCAACTATGACAACAGGCAACATCCAATGTCGTCTAACCTTCCCCACGCGAGACTTGTAAACATTTACTGCATTGTCTTTTCAATAGCTAACAAAGATTCATTTACATAATTTTGTGTTTCAGGAGGAAACAAACTGAGGACACCCTAATGGCTTACGTCCTCGGTCCGAGTGCAGAGGCCGCCACAACCTTTTGCTTGCCAGCGTACAAACGGACATACTCCAAACCCCAGCCGCAACCTTTTGCATGCCTGAGAGGAGCCTAACAATAATTCAAAGTGGCTTTACACGGGGGCCTACTCCCGTAACCCTATTTTTAATATTTTTAATTTAGCTATGCAGTAAATTTTTACAACTCCTTGTGGGTCAAGGCCACACGAACATTTAAAAAATTTCGGCCCCCGTACATCCATGGCGAACCACGAATGTTCGGGGGCCTTGGGGACTAAAAAACACAAATAGCTAACAAAGGTTCATTTACATAATTTTGAGTTCCTGAAGGGAAACAACTGAGGACACCCTAGTGGCTTACGTCCTCGGTCCGAGTGCAGAGGCCGCCACAACCTTTTGCTTGCCAGCGTACAAACGGACATGCTCCAAACCCCAGCCGCAACCTGTTGCATGCCTGAGAGGAGCCTAACAATTAGAAAAGTGGCTTTACACGGGGGCCTACTCCCGTTCCCTGTCGTTACAATTTAATTTGAGCTGTGAAAAACGCTCAAGGGGAAATGCTAAAACAAGCGTATACCACTTTAGTTAAATATAACACACTTACAACACACAATTGAGCTCAACCTGGTAAATGCTGGAACAAGCACATACACATTAAACACATGACAAACAAGACACACAGGATAAAAGACAAACAAGACACACAGGAGACATAGGGTACAAGTGAAACAATCTCATATAAAACAATTCCCAATACCCAAACGCAAGCGCAATATCTTAGAAATAATACAAAGTCTTAAAGTTAGAGTAGACTTCGCTAAACAGTGAAGGCGCCTTTCAGTGTTTAGTGAGGCCTATGGCGGTCCGTCCCGATCGTTCACGTTCAACGCTCGGGAGCGGACTGCGAGCCGACTGTGGCCGGGCCGCCTTATATCCCCACCGGTCTCCCCAGGCATGGGGCGGAGGTCCACCCCGGGGGCGGAGGTCCACCCCGAGGGGGGGGGGGGGGGGGGTCCGCCCCCCAAAAAAACGGACACGGGGGCGGAGGGGGGGGGGGGGTCCGCCCCCCAAAAAAACGGAGACGGGGGCGGGGGGGGGGTCCGCCCCCCAAAAAACGGAGACGGGGGCGGAGGGGGGGGGGTCCGCCCCCCAAAAAACGGAGACGGAGACGGGGGCGGAGGGGGGGGGGGTCCGCCCCCCAAAAAACGGAGACGGGGGCGGTAGGGGGGGGGTCCGCCCCCCAAAAAACGGAGACGGGGGCGGAGGGGGGGGGGGTCCGCCCCCCAAAAAACGGAGACCGGGGGCGGACGGGGGGGGGGGTCCGCCCCCCCAAAAAACGGAGACGGGGGTGGACGGGGGGGGCGCCCCTCAGGGGTGGTTCAAGGTCACCGACTACACTTTTACTCTAAGTCTGGTTCAAGGTCACCCACTACACTTCTACTCTAAGTGTTCGCAATACCCCCACCCTAATCGAGTCCCTAAGCTACGTGACGGCGCTCAGCCAGTATGTCTCAGGCTTGCATGCGGTAAGCATCGCTGCTCTTCGACTCTGTTCATGTAAGTGTTTTACAAGTTTTTGCCTCAAGGTCATTACACTTTAACTCTGGACTAACATGGCTTGGATTTTCTCTGATTTTACTCTAGGTCACTACACTTTAACTCTGGGATGATATCGACTTGTAGTATTTCAGTGTTTTGACTCAAGGTCATCACACTTTAACTCTAGCACGTCGGTTATCGTACCAGAGGTGCTCATAACCTAACTTGTAATGTTTAGGGTGGCGTTTGCACGCCACGTGGTATCGCCATGAGTGTCCAGTCCAAATTTTAAGTTAGATTAATTTTACTGTGATCTTTTCCATTTCCAATTTCATTTTGCCAAAGAATAAGGTGTCGCTTTATAAAGTGGTATTTCTCTAAAGTTATAGGGGATTGCAGGGATACAATAGTTTATTTAGGAGACTCTTCATCTTGGAGTTTAACACAATTTCCACTTTGACTTTGCTTCCTCGGCTCTCACAGCCTAAGCTGTACAGAAATGTTTCTTCTAGTGCCAACTCGGGCCAAGAGAACAGTGTGTTGACTGTAGGACAGCTCATGGTCAAGTGATGTGTTACTCCAGCGTACAACTCACCTTCCCCCACCACTATGACCTTCCCCCACTCCTGCTGTTTCCCCCACCTCTTTTCCCTTGACTCATGCGCTACAAGCAGTCTCTCAGTATTGTGCGGACTTTTGTGAGGGGGAAGCATGTCGCGGGACGCTTTAGGTAAGAAACTTAGCCGTGTTAAGACTTTATTAGTTGCTCACTGTCCACCACTCAAAGTCAAAAGGGTTTCGACTTTAGCTAAGTGGCGCAAACTGTTGCGCGGACACCCTAAGTTTTATACCAAACAGACTAATGTAAGTTTTACTGATAAAGATTTGTTTAGAATATTGGATGAAATGACTTTTCCTTGCAAAATTCAGTTAGTTACTCCCATTCCTGACAGTTTAGAGTCTTAGTCTCTCAAGCCGATATACCTAGAGTACACAGGGCCTGACAGTCAGTCGCTCGGTGACCGTCGTGGGGTGCGCATCGGTGTCGGCGCTCTGTAGTTGTTAGTGTTCAAGGTCACTGTAATATAAAATTGCGGGTGTTGTACTGGTTCAATGGCCTCTGAGGACTAGTGGATGACGGTTTAAGCAAGGTCATGTCGCAAACTCGAGTTTGACTTGGCACTTTTGCTGTTTCTCATCGCAAATTCGCTCCAAGTCGTCAAGGTCACGTGGACTCTGACTGAAACTCGGAGCGTAGTGCGAGAAACGGCAAAAGTGCCAAAAAATTTTGAGTTTCGGCGTGACCTTGACCTTAACAGTGTCAGTGACGTCATTTTGATGATGTAATTGGATGATGACGTCATCAGCATGTCATTTCTGTGACGTCATGGGTGTGACGTCACGGAAATGACGTCATCGATGGTGACGTCATCAATTACGTCATCGATGACGTCATTTTGATGACGTCATGGGTATGACGTCATCGATTGCGTCATCATCGATGACGTCATCGATTACGTCATCGATGACGTCATCGGGGTCATTGACCTTGGCGATGACGTCATCACATTCCTCAGAGGTCATTGAACTGAGCCAGCAACCGCAAAAACACACTACTCTCTTCCCCACCGGAAGTCACTAGTTTTAAATACAAACCCCCACTTTTATGACATTTTTTTTATTTTACATGTAATTTTATGACAACTTTACTATTTAATTTGTACCCAAAATCCTAGCGGTTTAGGAGATAATGGAGATTGAAATTTAGATTTTTCTTTTAAGAATAACACGCTAAAATGGCGAATGGAATTTTTCAAATTTAAAATTAGCGACATTCGGTCTGGATACAATCTTCTGGATACAACTTCTGGTACATACTGTACAATGAAATTATTGCCACTCGATAGAGCATAACTAGTTTACCTATCAAAGCACAATCTTTGTGAAAAATTATTCATTACAATTTTAAAATGGGTGTACTTGTGTTCTGGGGCACCCAGTATAACCCGTATTGTTCAATAATCAATATAATCAGGCACTAGAAACTTTTTATTTTCTGTGAAGTAAATTCTCAACTATCACCAGTTAAACCAATTACATACAATTCCTTACAACTCGAAAGATGGGACGATTTAAGAGCCAATGAAGCGTAAACCGCCGAAAATGAGCTGTTAAACTAACCAAAATTGGGTTCCCTTTTCCAACAAATTGCTTGCGCAGCGATTGATATTTTACAACTGATTTGAAATAATAATTGATAGCCCTCATATATTTAAAAATATATTTAATAATTTTATTAAAATGTTTATTTTCTTGATAATTACTACTAATGTTCTTAACTATTATTTTTTAACTTAATGTTTTTATGATTCATAATTTTATGTTTTTTGTATATTAGTTGAATACATTGTTTACCAAAGTGCTTATCGTGATTGTTTCAATTAACTCGATCGTTAAGCTATCCATACTCGTATTTTGTTGCTAGCTACTTGGCACAGCTTATGACATCTCAGATAAGGTTGACAGCGTTGCATTGCCAACTGGGTCAGCGCCGCCGCCTCGCCGGCTATCATCACTACACTGGTAGGGTCCTGTTGTAAAGCAGAATAACAAGATCTTAGTCCAATAATAATCTAGTTTAACCATCAAGTTAACACTTGTATACAATAACGTAACTATGCAGAATGGATGTTTTTAACTGATTTTAGCGAAATTTCCTATAAGGAATACGTTATTACTGTCGTACTCACAGTAGACCTAAGCTATTATTATTATTAATAATAATTAATAGCTAAGCTATTATTAATTACCATGGTATTATTATTATTATTATTTTATTTTTTATATGTATATAGGTATATATGTCCGTTTACAAGATAACTTTTGCAGGAAACCTTCGTAGCGATATTCAGGTTTTAAGTTCGAAAACCAAGATAATCGGACTACGAGAACAGGGTTTTATAAGATTTCAAAGGGTCAAAATTTGGTTTTGGCATTTTTCACCCTTAATTTTAAAATTCATTTATTTTTAAAGAGACTATTCAAACGAGGTTAAAAACAATTTATTATTTTGAATCACTAACTAAGTTTCATTAATTGTTACCGAGAAAATCAATAAGTTTTCTACGTATTATTATAGGAATACAGTAGAACTTTATATCACACTCATTTTTTTATTTTCAATCAAATTTGGTACATATCTTCTTTAGGTGACGAGTAACTAATACTCGGTCAAAGCTCAAATGACAAAAACCCATATACTAAATCCCATTGAATTTTAATGGAAATAAAAACTGTCTGAAGGTAAGAGGGGTGGAGAGAAAGACGTGTCTGAATAAAATCAGCTAATCTTCTGACTTTCTGCATTATTTGTCATTTTAATGTTTACATTTTGGATTTATAAACATATCGATCTATGTACATTGTTAGTTTTCGTATGTCCCAATGTGGCTCTTGCTATGAAATTTTTTTTGCTGTTCTTAAAACTAATTATATCTGTTATTAAGTTAATGTAATTATGTGTAATTAATGTGAATATAATACAATGAATATTTTATACTTTCTTGTATATGAAATTGTATTTTGCATAATTTCAATATACTTTTCACTCATACTGGCTGTCCTAACCAAGAGTACACCCATTTTAACATTTACAAAATATTTTTCCACAAAAATAAACTGTGCCATTATAGATAAACAAGTTGCGCTCTATCCATTTGTGTTAATTTCAATGTGCAGAATGTACCAGAAGTAACCTGCCCAGACCGGAAGTCCCTAATTTTAAATAATAACTTCCCATTTTTATTTTATTTTTGGATTCTAAACATAATTTTAAGCCTACAATTAAATGTGTAACCGTGATCCTAGCGGTTTAGGAGATAATGGCGGTGGTAGTTTTATCCCATAAGAATAACATAGCGCAGTTTCACATCCATTATTTCTGAAACGTTTACCTTCACAAAAAGCTAAGCATGCAATATAGTATAACTTCATTTTTAATAATATTTAATCATAAAAGACCAATTATTACGCAATTATATTCACACATTATAAATAATAATAATAAATATTTTATCGACATAAACATTTAAAAATTTATAAAATGTTAATTTAACAACTTACAATTATTTATAAATATTTATAATTGTAAACTTAACTAATGACAATTGCTTGAAAATCCCAAAATTGGCGCAACTGAATCTTTTTATATTTAGTAAATATTACGGTTAACTTCATTTAAAACTTCATTTGACTAAAACTTGAGATCACCCCATGTCGAAATTTGACCAACGGCATTTGTTCTTTCTGATCTTCTCCCATTTTTTATTACAACAGCTGTTTAGTGATTCAATCAAATGCCGTTTTTCCACAAAATTAACATTGCAACTTTATAACCTGCAAGGTGTAGCCCTGAGAGCAATTGTTATCAATTTTTTACACAAACAACTACAAAGCCCTATCCAACGGGACACCAAAACATGAAAATCATTCTAAAAATTGTAGTAGTAGTTCAGTTCCATTACAAAAAAATCCCTTAGCGCCTTACCGTATTAAATAATTATGGATTTGACATAAAATGCAATCCGAATAAGCCCGGTGTAAACGAGCGTTTTGCGTCTGCATTGACGTAGCTTATCATTCAACGGCTTTTCAGCAGTGCATGTACTCAAATGGAGCGGTACACGCGTAAACGCTCATGTGTACCATCGATAATATCAATTGTGCGTGCAATCTGGGGACGCCTCGTCGACACAGCGTATTTTGACGCTTGATGAACCGGGCCTAAAGTCTGCCTTTTTGAGACGCGTGAGATGTGTTCAATAATTGAGACTTTACGTAAAGTACAAGAAAGATTGATAATTATAAATTGTTTTTGTCGTACATTAAAAGGTTTGATAAATCAGAATACTAAATACAGACCTAATTGTTGTTAGCATTAAAATCTATGTCTTCGATATTTAATGTAGAAATCTATCTTATATCTCATAAAAAAACAATTGTTAAAAATTTGATTCTAAGATGTTCAACTACTTCGGATTACCTTTTGACCCGGACGTAACAATGGCAAGCCTCAGGAGCGATTAATGGCCATTAGACGTTCATCAAGTACCTGCCCAACTGGTTTCAAGTTTCCTTAAGTCATTACGGGAATAGCGTAAGCCTATCTCCAACACTTATTTTCCCCTTGGCTTTTCCCATTAACAAAAACTGTAGGTAGCAATTGTGATTTTCCGAATAGAACATTTCAACGATTACATGAAGTACTGTGCTGACTTAACCTTATTTAGCAAGTTGTGAGTTATTTGAGTAGTTCACATCATTTGATAACAGTAACTTACTTAAGGTGGAATGTGAAACATTCTATATGCTTATTAGACATTTATCCCTAATATACATCTGATATAATATCATTTAGAAAACAAGAAACAACAACTGAATTTTGCCTTCAGCATTGTTAATCTAAAGAATGGATTTAAAAGTCTGGATGAAACTTTGATGGGTGTATGCTATAAAGGCCCATAGAGTAAAAGAACAGTTTACCTAAAAGTTCTTGGCCTATGTCAAATGATACATAATTTTAATTGCTTTGTAATTATGAGCAATTTGTCACTAAACTGACCTAAAAAAATTGAGTTTATCAGCAATTATTGTATTTATCTTTTTACCGGAATATGATTTAAATCAAAAGCTTGTTAGCCTACCATTTTTTACTCTGTAGTTTTTTTTTCCTCTTAAGAGTCTTTCAGTTCTCACCATATTGATTTTTTATTCCCATAAGTGCATAAGAATAGCCTATGCACTTAGTACGATAATTTGACAAAGCTGTAATCAAGTATGGGAATTCCTACATTGTAATATTTTTCAGCTAAATGACTACGTGATAACATTTTCTTTATCCCACACATAAGCACGTTTTCTTTCTTTCAGTGATGTTTAGCATATCTGTAATGTCACCATAAAAAATGATGTATTGTTGTTTTACATAGTAAGCGTAGCATACGTCGAGGCCTTCATTAAATGAATATTTTTTGTGAATTAAAACATTGTCCAAATAATGAGATACTATGCTTACGAGCTACAGTTTAAGGAATCCAATCCCTGGATACTGGCTTATTTTGTTGAATTTTCAATCCTGTGATTCTCAGGTTAATCCCGGTATTTTCGGGATTACCAAATTTATGCAAAAACAGATTTAAATAGTGTTGATATCTATTATTACAGAGTTTATGAATAGAAATTACATTTAATGAGGTTGTAAATTAATTGTTGTAATTTAATTAATTATTTATTGATTTATAAATTAACTACTTCTTTTTCGTTCTCTATCGTACCGGTAATATAATTTTACAGTACGAAGCTAGGAACAATGAAAAAATATTAACTTGTGGCTTTAAAAGTGAAATTTATGACATTGTAAATATTTTTGTTTATTGATCCTGGATGATCTGCATAAAATTAACCCTTCTAATTAAAGGTTTCTGGTTTTTGAGTTTAAAAAACATTATCAGGTATTTTACCTATGTTTTTGCTTAGACATCAAGTGTGCATTTAAGCGTCGTCATTGCTTTTTATCAGTGAACTTTGGATGCTCAATTGTTCAAAGTCTCTCTAACCCTCGCCTAACAATATATTTCCAATTGGTTATATATATATATATATATATATATATATATATATATATATATATATATATATATACATACATACATACATACATATATAATATTTTTAAGTCTTGAGAAATTTTTAAGTTCTTTAAGACGAAACTTTTTTCTAGTATTAATGTAGTTTTACTTCAAGATCTATTTATTATTTAGGAGTAAGTTTTATCTTTTTCTCGTCTATGCTTAACCTATGTGGGGTTTTTATTTTTTATAATTTTGAAAACATTAAACATTTTACAGTCGTAATCTTATTAATGAGTTATTTTTAATTTACCTTCTCCTTTTATTCAGGCTGCATTAGATTAGGCAAAACGTATTGAAACGTCATTTTCATATTTTAAATGTTTACTATTGTTAATTAAGTTAGTGATTTTAAAATAAACATAGAAGTTTTCATTTAATATAAATAAATGTTAAACACACTCATAAATCATACTTTAGTCTTCTTAGTATACGGAAGATTTGTAACAACCATTATAATAGATTATAAATATTCTCATTTCACTTAAACCATAGTATAGTATAAGTGAAATAGGAGAACATCATTCCAGAACAACTGTTACATTTTCTACAAAACTATGTCGCCACGTCCGGCCAAGGAGATAACAACCGGATATTAAAGTTGACTTTTCCTTCAACCGATTTGAAAAACTTTTCTACATTGCTGATAATAATTTGTGACAGTTGATTTTTAGAATGGATAACCTTTCAATCCGATATAAAGTGGAAATTAGTGTATTTAGTGTGAAAATATTTATAGCCCGTTATAGAAAAATAATCCGATCGGAAGCTGATACAGATATTATTATAATACTTCTTGTTACACTTTTGCAGGAATCGTCTCCTTCTCTTTCAAGATATTGCAATACTCATACACTTGTGATACTCATCTTCTTTGAACTTCACATTCACAGTAGGAATACCAAATCAGTGTCTTTTATCCCCCCCTCCATCTGCTTAAGTTCTAAGAAACGATTTATGATTGCTTTGACAAAATATATATTTCTTCGAAGTAGATCCAAGTCATCTCAATCATTTTAAAATTCCATTTTAGAATTTACTTTATGTTACCTAAAATAATTCGAGATGATTATATTTTGAAAAGAGCAACTAGTTTTTTATAACACTTTGGAGCAATTAAATTTATGAGTACTTGTATAAAGCGAAAATTTCAGAACAAAATTGTGAGCGTTTCCCAAATTGGAGAGTGATAGTTGGGGTGTTAAATTTACTCTAGTCAAGTCTAGCGAAACTATTAGTGTGCCCAAAAAGTTACCAGTAAATACGAAATGATTTCCATAGAATAGATTGAGGTTTCTAATGACGTCTGCTTTGTGTACCCTACATTATGCTTTGGTTTGATTTTGAATGAAGCAAGATAGTGCCAATGAGTGAAGAAAATCTATTAATGAACACCTGAATATCAATAGGGCCTACAATAATAAAAATTTTTGTGGTGTTGAATGACAAAAATATCTACTATTAGAGTGGCTCATCTTACAATTTATTAGAAATTGACAACATAATTTTACTTCGTCATCTAAATA
This sequence comes from Neoaliturus tenellus, assembly GCA_030545055.2. Taxonomy (NCBI): domain Eukaryota; kingdom Metazoa; phylum Arthropoda; class Insecta; order Hemiptera; family Cicadellidae; genus Neoaliturus; species Neoaliturus tenellus. The sequence continues at coordinate 257,104,735 of CM061532.1, forward strand.
GTTTAAATAATAAAATCATAACAACTATAAAAACTACAAGAATGTTTTATCAGGAAAGTATATGTCAATCACAAAAGTGTTTGGGCCGTGATACGGGCCCAATGGGCAATGAGTTGTGGTCCGAGAAATACTTTGCTAACATTGAAGGTTGTGTTTTGGTCGGATTTCAAAAGGAGAGCCAAATGATCACACTTAGTGAGATTACATTTTAACATAAACTTACAATAGGGCTGTCAACGAAGTGTTTGCATCTTTAACTCCCCTGAACTATTTCTTCTGAACTATTTGGGTGTTTCATACAAGTGTGATGATAGGAGGGGTTTTAAATTAAGCAATTTATCCACATATTGGGAAAATGTCCGGAACCTAAGAACAAAATTGGAAATAACGCGAATGATTCTCTATAATAAGTAATATGATTAAAAATTATTTTGCTTTGATGTGTCAAAAACACATTATGATTAAAGAGCTAAATATTAGCATTGAGTGAACATGATCTAATTTGCGCTGCTGTGTAGGCCTACAAATTTGGTAATGCTAAAAATCATAAAATATCTCAGAAAATATTTTTTAAACTTTTGGACAAACAAGACTAATGGTTTTAATAATGTATGATGTGTGATTTAACACCATTTAAAGTGTATTAACGTTGAAATAGGGACTTATTATACGTCACATTTTTCTCATTGTTACTTTTTGCGTTATAGTAATAGATCTACATATATGAAGGACTGGTTTCTAAACACTCATTTTATGAATCGATATATATTTTAAACATAAATTGTTGGTTTCGTGTTAAAGCCTAAATCTGCTACTTGATTTTTTTGTAAAAAATAACAAAACTTTAAAGACCATTCAAACTATTGTTTGCTCTTAGCATATTTTGAACATAGCGAAAAATTATATTGTTTTACAAACTCGTGTAGTTTCACTACCCGGAACAGAAATGACCTTCCAATACATTCCATTAGTAACATGCCAGCCCCTATAACTCTTTTCTGCATAAGTTTGATTTTCTGTGGCCTAGTTTTAACTACCTTTATGATTACTTACTCGGAGACTATGTTAGACAAAATTATCTTTTTAATACAACTCTATAACAGACTATTGTGCTGGATACATGATACAAGGATAATCTTCTATATATTAATACGCAAGCATGTTTCATTGCCTCCTTTTTTCTCAGCTCGTGTGCATCGTAGGATAAATCGGCGCATACCGTTAGAAAGGTCCTGTAGATAGTCGCATAGTCCTGTAGATGAGCAGAATCACATTCTAATTCACATCGGACTCCAGGGCTACGCCCCACAGGCTTTCAAAGTTCCAATGTTAATCTTATGGAGAAAGAAGAATTGAATGAATCATAAGACAGCTGTTGTAAAAACAACTGCTAGAAAATTAGGAAGAACAGATGTTTTAGTTCTAAAATGTTTTTAATCTTACTGGGGCCAGATCAACTGAAATTTTGATCGAATTTCGATCAGGAGGCGATCTCTAGTTCATCTTAATTATCCTTACATTTTTATATAATTTTTTCCAACTTAGTTTCTTTATTAACTGTCCACCATGTTAGGAGCGAAGGTTAGTTAGTTAGTTAGTTAGTTGATTGGTGGCGGTCATTAGTTATAATTAGATCATGATACAGACATGTTGGGGTGAATCAGCTCTAGGCACAGAGGTGGCATATTACCCAGATTAGTTTGGTTGGTTGTGGAAATTGACACGCAATCACTTCTTGGTGTCGGATAAAACAGATAAATATTTAATCATTTATTTACAAATAATACAAAATGGATCCATCCAATGACACTGTATACATTCTAAACCACACAAATAAGGCAACTTTGAATTAACTTTTTATATCAAAATTGCATAAAGTTCGCATTAAGGAAAAACATTTCAATTATAATTTTACGGGATGCAATACAATCAAATTATAAAAATATATATCATAAAAATAAATAATATCCATCTTATATTTATATTATTACAGCTAATATTTTTTACTTGATGCTTTGTTGTAGGTGACATACAGTGGCGGACTTACCATAAGGCACACTAGGCACGTGCCTAGGGGCGCCCGCCGCGCGCCGGTGTGGGCGCCCGGCCGCGGCAGGTGGCGGGCGGCGCGTCAGCGGGCGACGGGAGGCGCCCGTTATATATTAATTTGAACAATTAATAGAAGAGTTTTCTGTCATGAAAGCAAGGCGTAAACGTTTAATGTAAGAACATACTTTTATAATTCCTTAACAGACTGGTTTTCGTAGTAAACCTGTTAAACAATAAACAATACTTTATATTCCAGATACACAGAACATTAATGATGATTGAATGATTGTTCTCTATTTTTTGCCATTATATTGCATTCAAGTATTCCGTTACATTAAAAAGAAAAATACGTTTAAAAGAATTTTAGGCCTACCTGGTTTGTGTTAAAAAAAAGTATTACTACAAGATCTTAAGAGTAATAGGCTAAATCAAACTTAACAAACCTTGTGAGCTGTCCTATTTTGAATCTTCTTCACCAAAAATGGGAAAATAAAGGTATGAATATTTTCATAATATATAATATTAAATATAGTTCTTTATTATTAATACCATTATTATATGATACATGATATTATTACATTAAATAAATATCTATATATTAATAAGTTCATGGAAATTAGAAGAGAAACTAAAAGAAAACCAATTTAAATTGAATAAACTTCTATTGAATTTCCTCAAGAACGGCAATGCGTCCAGCGCGGCGATTAATTTAGCCTATTCATATTCATTCTTGCCTCAACCACGAAATATGTGTTTTCTTACCACTGCATGGAAATAATAGCATTGCCACACCTGTAACCCCTATGCAAAACAGTTCATTTCTGGTTTCCGTTTCTTTCCCGCTCTAGAGCGGCAATGATTCTTTACCGCACGTTAGATCAAACAGCAATTTTAAATCAGCTGTTATTACAAACCATGCTACAGCTGTTATTCATTGTTGTCGTTTAGCAATTGCTTCTTTTTTAGTTTGAGGTTATGTTTGATAGTTAACATTGTGTTCCAACAGAAACAAATAAAAAATAATCTAAATGACATTTTGTATACAATAAAACATGTAATATGTAACAACTAGGGGGCCTGTGCAGCGCAATGCGCTGCATTTATTAGGGTGCCTTGTGATCAAACTTTGCTCCATGGTAATACTTTAAAAAAAATTCATTATAGAGAAAATCAGATAGAACATTATTGGTGTTTCATCGATCAATCTTCATTACCAATTCTCTAACTTCCCAATGTGATAGTGTTGAGATGTGGTGCTCTTCTTTTAGGTCTAAATTAGCTAAGATTACGTAGTTGTTCTTTTGCCGATATGTCTTGGGGCCTTTGTTTAAACCCTCCTGTAAAATTTTGAATAAATTCACAGATGTTGGATCCACATAGCTCATCAAACATAAAACATAAATGACAACAGAATAAAAATCTACAAATCATTACTCCCCGATCCTGTATGTGTTAAGCAGCACTCACTGCCGCTGTTTTTGTAGTACTACTGTATGATGTAATCAATGACATAGTGAATGAGTCCACATTACAATTTATGCCTCGAGATCCTCTTTAACTTAACTTTCCATGACATTACAAAGTTTAAATAAAGAAATCACAAAAATTAAGAGAATCTACATCTTTGTTGGTGTGGTCCATTTTGTTTTTAGTGGCATTTTTATTTTGGTTAAAATTTATCTTTATAAAAACCATTTTTGTAATAAGCTTGTTTTCTCTACTGGAGGTAAAAAACTTTTATATGTCTTTTACACAAGTTTTTAATATGTGTAGCGTTCTGCGTAAAACATGTTTATGCTATAATAGTAAATGAAAAGGTTATTAAACTTACAACCAACTATCCCTTTTCATTATACAGTAGTTTGAAAACCCATGCACATAAATTTAGTGTTCTATTTTAATATTTGTTACCTTACATTATTGTTTCAATACCAGTCGGACAACCAATAAGACCGATGTCAAAAATTTCAATTTCCAAAATTGTTTTCGTAAACAAAAATTAATTTTTCCAGGGTTAAGTTACAAACCTTATTTTTGTGCCCAAATACGTGTAAATAAAACTATCAAGCAAAATCTACCTGCTACATTTTGAGAAAAGGTTATAACCTCAGATTGGACACTCCTCGTATTAAAGTATGAAATTGTGTTGACATTTCAGTACCAGTTCAATTTGCTTCTATTCAGCTTTTAACATATGTGTTTGTTTGTTTAACTATCAACAGCTGTTTTATTTAGCAATTCAATATAAATTGTTCCCCATGTTAATCTTATGGACAAAAAATGAACTTTGAGGGCTTCCCGTGAGCTTCAGAATTAAAATATCAAAAATCTAAAACCTTATTGCAAAACTACGAACTGAGACCATTCTTTTGACACCTCAAACTTTAAAATTGGTCCAGAAATAAGGGAGGAGTAGTGTTTGGTACAAATTAGACAAGGCCCATCACACTAATTTTTCCTCAATTATTCCCAATCATCTTCTCTTTTTAATCCCTTGCTTTATCTTATAATATTTTTCCCCCTCTCATTCTTTATTTTCTTTCTTTCATTTCATATATATATATTGATTCTCAATAAAGTTATCTCCACCCTGTATTCATAATTCAATTAAAATGTTTCAATCATATGTTTTATATTTCACATGTTATTTTTTTAATATAAATCTAATTGTTCCCAAAATCAATTTACAAGAAAATGAATGTGAGATCAAAAATTTAAATACTAACTTTGTAAGTGAACAATTATGAAGTTCAAGATGAGTGAATTAATGGACATACAAAATGAGACATGAATATGGACATTAAATGAAAATTACTAAAAGAAAATGCAAGTTGAAAGGTTGGTGAACTCTCTATTACATTAGTGTCACGAACAATCAGTTTTATTCTTAGAACTAAAATACTATTAAATGTAATATTAATACCCATTTTGTTATTGATCTCACATTATAGCTTTTTTTTCCACTCTACTTATTTTCAATTTTTCAAGGTTTTCCAGAGCCTAAAATATCTGGATGGTCCACTGATCGAAGGAAAAATATATTTTACTTTTAGTTTAAAACCCCACATAAAGTTTTTTGGTCCTGATCGAGCCGTATGTTAATTTCAGTCCCATGGCTATTTCTCTCATGTTATGTTGTCTTACCAACCTTACCTCAATAACTATGTACTTTCCCAAACCCATTAATTATGTCCTACTTTTCACTTAATATACCACTCATCTTTTATGCTCCTCTTTTATGTGTTTACGTGTCTGGCCTTTGTCTAGCTCACACATCATACTCCTAACTGCTCATTACCCATAAGATTTAAGACTTAATCATGGCGCCACCTAAAACAGCAGAATTTCGCATAGAAACCTACCAACGTTTAACGTCTGTCACCAAAGCACGACTAATTTCCATTAAAAAATCAGTCGATGACATCATTGAACAGGCTACTCCCTTAACCAAAATACAGGAAAAGACCTTGTCTGCTTACCTCTCAGAAGCAAACACGGAAAAACATGACTTTGAAGGTAACTTTAAACGTATTCTGCATAGTATTTCTGACCAAACAATTGACATTCAGCCACTAATCTCCGATAAAAATGAAATACATGACCTTTACATTCATATTTCTAGTTATATCGAGTCTTTGATTTCAGCGAACGATTCTTCAACTGATCGCGAGGAACTTAGTGAAGTTTCTAACAAATCCACATTGATTGATGGACAAGTCAGGTTACCAAAAATTAACTTGCCCAAATTCAACGGTGATCTTGCCACTTGGTCGTCATTCATTAACCTTTATGATACGACCATACATAATAACAATGCCCTTTCAAACGTTGTACGTTTCCAGTACCTATTAGGCTTGCTTGAGAAAGAACCTCTAAACCTCGTACGCAGTCTCAGTATCACCTCTGATAACTACATCATCGCGTACAACCTACTACGCGAAAGGTATCATAATGAAAGGCGACTCCATTTTTTACATATCAATCAAGTATTAGATCTTCCTAATGTGTCTGCGTCAAACATCAACGGGGTTAGACAATTCGTCAACAGTTTCAACGAAAATACTCAAGCTCTTCAAGCCTTAAATTATGACATCCAAAACTCAAATCTCTTACTTTCCGTAGTATTACTGAGAAAATTGGATCTCAGACTTAGCCAGAAACTCGAATCCGTTCGCAACCCTACGGATGTTTCCGACCATTCGCTACCTACATCACAGCAAATAATTTCATTTCTCAATAAAGAGTGCAATAATTTGGAGGATGCTATGCTATCCCAAAAAATGCGGTTTACTGCTGATCAAAATAAGCTTAGTAAAAGTAAAGTAACTAACCAACAAGTTTCGGTCAAGAAAAATGTCGCTATGACAGTCACACAATCTTCACGTAATAGCAGTAATTTCACCCAGTCTGTTCCTTGCTTTGTATGTAACCAGTTGGGTCACAAAGTATACGTGTGCTCCTCATTTCTAGCTCAGTCGCCAAATGAACGATTTAAACTAGTGAAACAAACGCAACGATGTGTTTCGTGTCTTGGATTACACTCCACCAAAGCATGTAAGTCTAAGTCTTCATGTAAAAAATGTGGTAACCAATGGCATCACACTTTGTTACATTTTGACCATGATAAGACAGATCAAGTTGTTCTTCCACCATCGAATGTAACAAAACAAACACACAACCCCTCAACTAAGGCTGCTCAGTCCACACCAAACACATCTGTGTCCTTAGTTTCAAACAATCAATCAAAGTCAAACACTACCGTATTGCTAGGTACATTACTAGTGCAAATCACATCGTCAAGTGGTGAACCACATGTATTTAGAGCTCTCATTGATTCTGGCAGTATGTGCAATTTAATTACCGAACGTGCTGCTATGATTTTGAATTTGAAACGAACTAAGTCAACAGTTCAACTCTCCGGAATCGACCAACATGTCACTCAAAATAAAGGACAGATTTTCATTGATCTTAAAACTTTGTCTGGGAATACTGTAATCGAAGCTCAGCCTGCGCTAATTCTCGATCGATTGACAATCGATCTTCCTCGCTCACCCATCTCTTCAGAAGTTTTACAACTTACTCGTTCTTATGAACTCGCTGACCCTACCTTTCACGTCCCAAGTCGCATTGACTTAGTCATTGGAAGTGCTATTTTTCCTCATCTTCTCACTCAGAATCAGTTTTCACTTGGTCCTAATTTACCCACTGCTTTGGGTACTCACTTTGGTTATGTACTTATGGGCACTGCTCCGTGCATACCTCCAGTCAACCATGCCACTGGAAACCCTATCTCAACCCTCAATGTATGTCTCCATGCTATGAATGACAATGATTTACACTCTGCAATTCAGAAGTTCTGGACTCTGGAAGAAGTCCCTTCTAAACGTACTTTCTTGAATGAAGAAACTCTTTGTGACAATCACTTCTCATCAACTCATTCACGTGATGAAACTGGCCGCTACATTGTAAGGCTTCCCTTTAAAGAATCTTATTTTTGTCTTGGTGAATCTAAACGTGCTGCTGAGACACGGCTCTTTGCTATGGAACGTAAGTTTCACTCTAATCATAACTTTTCTCAACTTTATCATGATTTTATGGACGAATACGTAAATCTAGGACACATGTCTAAGCTATCACACCTAGATCCCAGTCAACCTCATTACTTTCTTCCCCATCACGGAGTGATTAAAGAAAGTAGCAGTACCACTAAACTGCGTACTGTTTTCGACGCCAGTTGTAAAACTAATTCTGGCTTATCCCTCAATGATATACTTATGACTGGCCCCAAGTTGCAGAACAACATTTGCGACCTGCTCTTACAATTCCGTCGCCACAATGTTGTCTTTTGTTGCGACATTAGACAAATGTATCGTCAAATTACTATTCATCCAGAAGATCGTAATTTCCAACTAATTTTGTGGAGATCTAACACAAATCAATCCCCATCCGTTTTCCAACTAAATACAGTGACTTATGGAATGAACAGTTCTCCTTATTTAGCAATTAGAACTTTGCACCAGCTCGCTGATGATCACGGTAATGAATTTCCACAGGCAGCTAATGTATTGCGTAATCATACATATGTAGATGATATTATCACTGGAGCTGACACTGAAGATGAAGCATTAACACTTCAGTCCCAACTTATCTCTTTGTTAAATCGTGGCTGCTTTGAACTGAGAAAATGGGTTTCTAACTCTCCTAAACTCCTAAGTAACTTACCTGACACACATCTAGAAACACCAAAGTTTTTGCAAAACTCAGAAACACCCCAATTTTCAGTTTTAGGGCTTCAATGGTCTCCAGAAAATGATTCATTCTCATACAATTTTCAGACTCCAACTTCATTCAAACCTCCTACCAAACGTACTGTACTCAGCACGATAGCTCAGATTTATGATCCATGTGGATTCCTAGTCCCATTCATCATGATGGCCAAATGTTTTATGCAGCTTCTGTGGACGAAAGGCCTGTCTTGGGACTCTCCACTTCCAAACGATCTTTGTACTCAATGGAAATCATTTACTGATGAAACCCAATTTTTACCACAAGTATCAATAAATCGTTCTCTGAACCTATCGTCGACTTGCAAAATGGAATTACATGGATTTTGCGATGCATCGGAATTGGGATATGCTGCCGTTACATACATACGATGCGAATTCCCGGACGAATCAGTGTCTGTAAACTTACTCATGGCTAAAAGTCGAGTTGCTCCTTTAAAACGGGTTACAATTCCAAGACTGGAATTATGTGCAGCTTTTCTACTAGCTCAATTGATTGCACACATTCAATCCTTATTTTCCATGTTTAACTCACAGAACACCCACTTATGGTGTGACTCAACTATAGCGTTAACATGGATACAAACTCCGCCTTACCGATTAAAGACGTTTGTAGCAAATCGTGTTTCTCAGATTCAAGATCTAGTACCTACTGAAATGTGGAAACATATACATTCAGAACACAATCCAGCTGATTGTGCATCTCGTGGAATCCGTCTCTCAACTCTTGTCAATCACAACATCTGGTGGCACGGCCCAAGTTGGCTTTCTTTGCCTGCGTCACACTGGCCAACGTCTAACTTTAATCCCATCACTTTGGACTCATCTCATGAAATAAAGTCAGACCCTTTGCCAGTTTTGGTAACGGTTCACAAACCTGAACTACCTATTTTAACAAAGTTTTCATCATGGATGACTCTTGTTCGAGTTATGTCATATGTGCTAAGATTTATAAATAACTGTCGCAACATGACCCACCTTTCTGGTTGTTTAACCGCTTCAGAATTGACAAATGCACGCAACAAGATATTTTATCTCGTCCAACAATCCACCATGTATGACGAGTTTCAACTTTTGTCTCAAGATAAACCTTGTTCTAAACGTCTGATACGCTTAACACCTTTCATCGACTCAGACAATTTAATACGTGTCGGTGGACGTATAAATCAAGCACCTGTTTCCTATGACACTCGTCATCCAGTAGTTTTACCAAAGCACCATCATGTCGTTAATATACTAATTGACTATTACCATATTCACTACCTTCATGCTGGCCCTCAATTCATTCAATCTTTGTTATCAAGACAAGTATGGATTCTATGTGCCCGGAACGTGATCAGATCCCGCATTTTTAAATGCATTAGGTGCTTCAAGCTTCGCCCACAATCATCGACGCCTTTAATGGGTGATCTTCCTCCCTGTCGCATCACTCCTGCTAAACCATTCTCGTCAACTGGAATTGATTATGGAGGTCCATTTAACATCAAGATCACAAACTTACGATTCATTAAACACATTAAAGTTTACATTTGCATTTTTATATGTATGGTGACTAAAGCCGTGCATATCGAAGTAGTTCATGATCTATCAACTCCTGCTTTTATCGCTGCATTAACTAGATTCATCTCTCGGCGAGGACAATGTAACCACATATATTCCGATTGTGGTTCGAATTTCATCGGAGCTAATCTTGAACTGCAAAGAATTATTAAGAATCTCAAGACTAAAGAAAATCGTGCATCCATCAACAAGTTAACTTCAGAAAAGGGAATCAAATTTCATTTTAATCCACCTGCTTCACCTCATCAAGGGGGCTTATGGGAATCGGCTATCAAAAGAGCTAAACACCATTTATTACGAGTCATTGGGTCGACAATACTTACTTACCCTGAGTTTACTACTCTCACTACTCGAGTGGAAGCCATGCTTAACTCAAGACCGTTGACACCACTCTCCGCTGATCCATCCGATCTGGCAGCACTTGCCAGGACATTTTTTAACCGGCGCTCCTCTTGTTTCGCTTCCTGAAAATGACTTGTCCCATGTTCCTATTAATCGGTTACACCATTGGCAAGCAGCTCAGGCGTTATTCCAAAACATCTGGAAAAGGTGGACCGTCGAATACTTTCACACGCTGCAACAACGGCCAAAATGGACAACTGCAACGAAGAACCTAAACGTAGGGGACTTAGTACTCATACAGTCACAAACACCAACTCTACAGTGGCCCCTCGCCAGAGTGACTCAAGTATTCCCTGGAAAAGATGGAGTTGTACGAGTGGCTGAAGTCCGAACACCAAATAACTCCTTTCGCCGCCCCGTCGTGAAGTTGTGCAAGTTGCCAATTGAATGATTGTTGAAGTAAGGATACTTCAAGGCCGGGAGTATGTTTGGTACAAATTAGACAAGGCCCATCACACTAATTTTTCCTCAATTATTCCCAATCATCTTCTCTTTTTAATCCCTTGCTTTATCTTATAATATTTTTCCCCCTCTCATTCTTTATTTTCTTTCTTTCATTTCATATATATATATTGATTCTCAATAAAGTTATCTCCACCCTGTATTCATAATTCAATTAAAATGTTTCAATCATATGTTTTTATTTTTCACATGTTTTTATTTAATTCAAATCTAATTGTTCAAAAAACCAAGTTAGAAGCAAGACAATATTTAATATGGAAACAAAAAATAATTTTAATTGTAATTGTACTTGAGGAAAAAGTGAGTGAATATTTCAAGAATTATGACAAGGACTTTATCTATATAGAAGAACATGAAAAATAATACAAAACGGACTCATACCCATTGAAGAATGTGTAAAGAAAAGGTTGGTGCTACATAGGTCTTACCTAAAACTTTGTTTTGAAAATTAAACTTAATTATAATCCTTCAGTGTTGCAATGTTGTAATTGTTTCCATATTTTAATGTATTATTAATTTTTTTTGTATTTCAATTCAACAAATAACTTTTGGTTTGCCAGATCCCTTCTAATTCTGGCTGGTCCACTCATCGAAGGAAACTTATTTTTTTTTATTTTTAGTTTAAAACCCCACAAAACCCCACAAGTAGTGTTAACAAAAAAAGGGCATCACGTATTATATATATAGAATAGATTATGTTGGTAGGAAAAATATTGTGTGTATTACGAGAGCAAATAGTCATTGCCGCTCTCGAACTGTTTAGCCTCACTCAGCTAACGCTTCGTGTGGCCATCTACAATTCTCGAGTGGCAATGACGTACTTTACGCTCTTATTACACAAATAGGTAGCTATTTTCTTAAAACCTATAAATACAACTTTAATATAATGTACTCATATTGTACTATGTCTTTCTTGGGAAAATGCAATAATTAGCGTGCAAACAACGGGAAATTTAATATCGCTTTTACGTTGAAACCTTTCCTTTTTCGCGAAACACAAAGGGGCGGCCGGCCGAACGGGCCTAGGGGCGGCGCCGTAGGTAAGTCCGCCACTGGTGACATAAAATAGTGTTGAGAACGTTTAGTTTATCTTATCTGCATAGGTTGAAGCATTTTTTCCCTTTATTTACTCTTGCAAACGAGTTAGTGATTTTACATCTCAACATTTTTTGTATCAGTTTTGCAATGTTCTTGTTACTTTAGAATCGTTACTTTTTACAAGATGTAGATTTGGCTTAAAAATAAAACAGGTGAACAGGATTCACTAAATGAAATTATAAGTTGTTTCTACTCATCACTCGATCTTCGTACGGGATTTATTTATTTTTACGAAATTATTATGTACCGTAATGTAAATTAATGCATGAATATTGTTATAACTTCAGTTGGTTTTTATCTGTATCTAGATAGTTTTTAGCTAGCTAGCCATCTAGCTGGTGAGTATTTCAAACTATTGTTATTGTTTTTAATTTTTATAAAAAGCTTAGCTAATACCCGGCATGATTTGTAATGCCAACCTGAAAATCGTTTTTGATTGTTTGCGTGAGAACAGGTGGAAGAGAGTTTTAAACATGGGTACGTTTTTGACTGTCCTATGGCTAACCCCTGAGGGCTACGACAAAACTAATAGCTTTACAAACCTTCTCCATGAAATTTTCCATACATGTACCGAGTTTTATAGCATATGGTCCTTCCGAGTTCATTGATCACAAGTATACAAAAATAATATATATACCAACTTAGCCGGCATGCCTTGCAATGCCAACCTGAGGAATGTTTGACCTTCAGTAGAGTTTGTTCGCTGCGCTCACTCACCCATATGGAAAAGTTATATATTTATATATATTTATTATATATTTAATATAGCCTTTTGAATGCCGAAATATATTTAAATTATATTTGTTAAAATATATTAACTTAAAAAGCATTTGAAATACATAATAAATATATATAATGTACATTTCATTTTATATTTATAATATATTTGTTATATACATATAATAATGCATTTTGAAATATATAAATAATGTAGAATTAATATATTTAAAATATATTTCGACAAATATATTTCAACGTTATATTATAATATATTCGAAATGTATAGCATAATATATTTCAAATATAATGCAACATATATTTATGATATATTTATTATATACAAATAACAATGCATTTTAAAATATATAGATAATGTAAAATTAATATATTTAGACTATATTCCGACGAATATATTTTAAGGTTATATTAAAATGTATTTGAAATATATAGTATAATATATTTCAACTATAATGCAACATATATTTATAATATATTTATTATATACATATAATAATGCATTTTGAAATATTTAGATAATGTAAAATTAATATATTTAGGATATATTCTGACAAATATATTTTAATGTTAAATTAAAATATATTTGAAATATATAGCATAATACATTTAAACTATAATGCAATATATATTTATATTATATTTATTATATCATATAACAATGCATTTTGAAATATATAGATAATATAAAATTATTATATTTAGACTATATCCCGACAGATATATTTTAAGGGTATATTAAAATAAACTTGAAATATATAGCATGATATATTTTAACTATAATGCAACATATATTTATAATGCATACAGTATGTATAATTTGTAATATATTGTAGAATATACATAAAATATATAATATGTATATTTAAAATACATATCTGCAGATGCCTATTTTAAATCATATGTTACTTGACCAAAATGGATATAACTTTAAAATATGTTGAAGATGTTAACTCAGTTATTTGTTGTCAAACCTTAATAAACATAGTATTATTGGTTAGACAGTTTAATTTGTTAATTAGTTTGTTCTTTGTAATATTTTGATTGGTAACATTTCGTTGGTTGTAAAATTTAATTTAAAATGGCCATAATTTTGTAAATACAAATAGCAAAAAAATTCCCTGAAAACTAACATTACTGTGATAAAGTTTAACACCAAATACGAACTAAACACAATGATCCGTTATACTAAAATTAAATGAAAATTATTTAGTGTAAAAACAAAATGGCGGCTAGAGGCTTAAATAAGCATTTAAGTACGTATCAAAAAAGCAACTAATTTTGTTTTGACCTAGTAAACAAATCATTTTTTTAAGACACCCTTTTTTTTAACACCCTGTAAAACTTCATATTGTAAAAAGTTACACTAAGTATGTAATTTATGTACATTTATGGGCACTTATTTCGAATGCCAATTTGAGCCAAATGGAAAAATAAGAATGTTGATAACAATTTTAAATAACACATAATACGTCATTAAAATAAGCTTATATAGGAAAATCAATGAATTATTCTAGACTTGCATGATGGCCACAAAATCTGTTAAAAATAAGAGCGAATGAAATAAAAATTGAATAAATTAATTCAATAAAAATATAGTTAATTTCACTAGTGAAAGCATTATGATTTGGTGAATCACAGATAAAAAGTTGTAAGATTTCTTGGAACAACTATCTTGGTAATTGGAGGCTACCCCTGATGCTCAGCATGTTTCCAAAAAAAAGGAAGGTATGTAAAATTCTGGTTATATTCAGTGAAAATCAACACTTTTCTTGCAGGCCAAATGGTCAGAGGTCACCAAGCGTGAACTTTAAAGCAAACTTTTGCTTTAAATTAAGGTTACAAAACGAAAAGCGTAATGTATATAAAATCAACGGTTCAAATGTGAGAACATCTTTCTTACTCCATGCCACATTTTCTATGTTGCCTACTCGCCCGGCGCTGAAACTGTCAAAGTCAACTCGAACACGGAACACAGTCAACTGTCATTCTGTCATGAATGTTGCTTTATTAATTAATTTAAGTGCCCGTTCGACCGTTGTGTTGTGAAAATGAAAATGAAAATTCGTTGAGGATTATTTGTTAGGGAATGTATTAAAAGATGATAGTGGCATATAGGTTTAAATTAAACACCACCATTGAAAAAGTGGCTAGGAGGCTGGGTAGCCAGCTTGTTATGTTTCATGCCACTGTTAATCGACCTTTCTGGTATGTCAATCCCTTACTTAACTTAATACATAAAGTACTTATACTTAATTTAGGCTCTCACACTTTCATTGCTGTTGCTGTTTTCCTAGCCAAACTATATTCCAAACCGTAGACTCCCCTGAGTTAGTAGGTTAAGTTATGCCTATCTTCCAAAGTAATTTCCCATACCGTGGGTTCCCCAGGGTTAGGCTAGATTATCTTAAGGATTTTGTTGTATGACTAGATAAGCCTTGGGTTCACAATTTACAGCTCTATTTTTATTCAACTTAACATTTTTATGTAGGCCTACCGAAAATCTTATGCGGCCACTGCGCTCATAGCCTTGGTCATAAAAAAACTGGTTATTGGTAGTGCTCGTACCCTTGGCCGTAGGCTTATTAGTTTGGTTTTTTAGCGGGTTTCAAACAATTGAGTGACTTTTATTCACACCCTAATCACTTTATTGAAAGAAAATATACTCAATGAAGTAAACCTTTGTAATGAATCAAATCACACGGTTAAAACTAATTATGTAGAACGGCACTATCTAATTAATCGGCAGACTTCTTGTTTTTTCGATGCACCTGTGAAGAGGCTATTTTTATAATCTCTACAGATGTTTTCGTTTTACAAAGTTAGGCCTAAGTTCTTACCCGGACTTAAGTTAGATGGACCGAATGGTGTCCAAGTTTGTGAAAATTCCGGGTTATCGAAAAAAAGTAATAGTATAGGCTATAAGAACAAGTTGCTGCACTTCCGCAGACACCCCGGTGGAACTATCGAATGAAAATTATCAATCGATTCGATTGATATAACTTAGCGACTAAAAATTATCGAGATGTACAATCGAATTTATCCATAATTCATGTACGGTATAAAAATATCGGGTAGGCCTACTGAATAGATCCAATAACATCTGCCATCACTTTAACCATAGAATTGTCATGGAGGGTCATAAAAAGTAATTGAAAACAGGACTCAAATCATCTAACATCTAGAAGACCGCATCTAGGCCTAGCTGAATACCTGTTTAAAAGAAATGTAAAAATGTCTGCAGCTGATCTATTTAGGCATTTTTTAATGCTTAAAAAAAGTCTATATTCCAGTAATTAAAAAGAGGGATGTTTTCTTCATAATATAAGATGTTTTTTAAAGTTTGAATATTTTGTTATTTGTTTTTTTGTTAAAGTTTTGCCTGGAGGAACCCAATCATGTTTGGTGTTTATACTTTTTAATCAACTTTGTTACAATATAGTAATAAAATCTTTGCTAAACACTTTTACTTTATATAAACTATCATATGATACATTGAGTTATGAATAACCTATATTCCTAAAAGATAATAATTTACCGTTTGAATACGACCAATATATTGATCGACTCGTTCGATAATTTTCATTCGATAGTTCCACCTGGCGTCTGGGGAAGTGCAGCCGAAAAAGTATGAAAATTTTATGCTAATCCTCTTAAAAAAAATTAATTGATGTTATTTATAGAGGTATTAATTGTGCGGAAAAGTATTGGTAACTACAGTAATTCCTTTCAACAAAGATCTGTACTATCCTTACCTGAAAAAAATTGTGAGTAATACACCCGGCAATATTGTATTTAAGCACCCTGTCAGGTGGTGCTTACCTAATACTATTACCATATGTTGATTGCATTGTATGGACAACATGTACACATGAAAGGGTATAATTTAAAGGTGTAGGCCCTCTATGCTTTATGTTAATTTTTTTCTTTATAGCCTTTAATAACGACCCCTAACATACCTAATGGTGCAAAAGAATTATCTACCTTACTAATAGGTAGCCTACTTTTAAAACCCTCAGTGTTATTAGTAGATTTTTACTATTTAGCCACATTTACTGAATGGGTTCAATCTTTTTCCAGTTCAGTCTGAATGTGATAGAATTATGTGTAAACAGGAGGTTCCAAACTTTCTCAAAGTGTCAAGACATACCGTACACATTATTGGCAACTTATAAATTACGGTACGACAAAATAATGGTTGTCTTAGTCAGCCGCTTACCTCAGTTACCGTAATTTACGGATATTTCTGCAGTTTATGTAGCGCTTTTTAGAAATAGATTTTTTCATCAAACTGTCCAAAATCACCCAGTAGTTCTGAAAATGAGTCGTTCCTGGTGATAAAGTAAAAAAATTCTGGAAAATTGGAAAACTCAAAAAAATTCACTCTTAAAATAGGTCAAGAGGGTATGTAATAATCTTTTGGGGAAAATTAGCTGAACTCAAATATTTAAGATACCGTAATGTTATCCGTTTGCATTAGGTACTAAAACCTAAAAAAGGGGGAAAAACATATCAGATCAGTTTAAAAAATCCATATTTTTTTGCTTTTCTGGCCTCATCATAAGTTATTCATTGCTGGATTTTTAAAACTATTCATTGTTTGGGTTTAGCGTGATTAAATCGATTATTTCAATATCCCTTTGACCAATTCAAAAACAAAAATATTTTTTTCTGTTTTATACATTTTCTTCTATCTTTTCCACTAGAAAAACCAACATTTTCAGAATCATGAGCTTTAATTTCTTTAATAGATAAAAAATTAAAATTATTCATTTTCCTCATAAACTTGAAGAAAAACTATAAAACACTTTTGTTTTTTGTCATAAACTGTCAAATGCTTAGGCCTACTGTCCATAATAATTACCGGTAAGTTACCGTTGGTTACTTATTCATGTTTATTTGTTTCCTGGATTGATTTTAGACTATTTGATTTCAGACAATGTAAAGAAATAACTAGGCCTACCATATATATATATTTTTTTTGTTCCCTATAAGATTCTTAACAAAATGCCAGAGAGCAGCACCATTAGTTCTAAGTTAGGCCTACATTAAAACTTTCGGAAAAGGCAAGTGAGCGAAGGGAATAACGCCTTATGGGCTTTGCATTCTAACGTACAGTGTGTGATTATTATTACTATGATGAAAGATCTGCCATTGAGGCAGCTAGATGACAGTAAAAATATTTCCCTAAACAAAGATTTTTAAAAGTCTTTATATCCAAACATTTTTTAAACCGCTATTAAAAAAAGTTGCATTATTTTAATGCAAACCCCTCAAATTTTCAATGTTGATTCATAATTAATATTGCTTCTTCTTAACAAAGTATTAATTTTATAGTTTAATTTTAATAGTCTAGTTTTTGATAAAACAAATTACAAATCAAATAAAACAAATCATATAGGCCTACTCTAAAACAAGCTCCGTTTGTCCGGGCAAAGTTTTTTTTTTTTTGCTCCAAGGATTTTTGATTTTTTGATTGAATATGGGGGTTTTGGCCACCAGAAATCGATTGGAGCTGGTCCCATAGCTGGGGAAAATCCGGTTTTCGCGCTAGAACCCTTCAAAGATCCCATGTTATCCTTATGGAGATTTTTAAATTGAACAAAAATCAGCTGATACCTGTAGATAAAATAAACCAATGTGTTACATCTTTAACCTGTAGTTTAGGAAAATCATACAGATGTGCAGCAAACTTTCCGCCTGGCGAGTGAGCGGAGCGAGCGAGCTTTGTGAGAGAAACGAAAGTAATAATTTTACCGAGCTTAAGCTCGGTCCCCCTGGTACTTATACTCTAAAGCAAGCTCCATTTGTACAAGCAAACTTTTTTTTCGCTCCAAGGATTTTTTATTTTTGGTTGATTATGGGAGTTTTGTCCACCAGGAATCGATTGGCATTCCTCCCATAGCTGGGAAAAATCCGGTTTTCGCGCTAGAGCCCTTCAAAGTTCCCATGTTTTCCTTATGGAGATTTTTAAATTGAACAAAAATCAGCTGATAACTGTAGATAACACCAATGTGTTATATATTTAAAGGTAAATTATACCAAAGTGCAGCACCCTTTGGCCTGGCGAGTGAGCGAAGCGAATGAGCTTGTCCCAAAAATTAAGAGGGCGAGTGAGCGGAGCGGGCAAGTTTATATGACCTTTATAATCAAATAAAACATTTAAAAAACCATAATTCAATTCTGTAGTGGCACACACATAGGAAAAGTAGCAAAATCAGTGTTTATTTTTCTTTTATTACGTGTAATACGTGTTAGTTTTACATACAAGTTAGACACTTCGTAACTTTTTTCCTCTATTCCGGTCTCTTGTCACTTGTTGACTCTCTGTTCGGTTCCGGTTGTTCCGGGAACTCGGCTTTGGACCTTCTTTTTGACGCGCAATCCAAACCCAAAGAAAAAAGCAAAGTGCAATATATGACGAAGACAGTTATGTTTTTCCAAATTAAGTAGATCTCAATCCTCTACTTAAAGTAGACGTTAGAAAAACTATAGTAGGCCTACATTAGGCCTAATAATTTTCTTAAATTTATAAATGTTAA
The DNA here is from genome assembly GCA_030545055.2 of Neoaliturus tenellus. NCBI lineage: Eukaryota > Metazoa > Arthropoda > Insecta > Hemiptera > Cicadellidae > Neoaliturus > Neoaliturus tenellus. Next base: position 257,123,867 of record CM061532.1, read on the forward strand.
CATTTTAAGCCTAGTACTTAAGGATTCATTATATTTTATGTAGCCTAGCAAAATAGCCTACTGTTCTTTAACTGAAACATAAAAATATATATATAATTTATTTATATAAATAATTATAAAAAATATATACTGTTGGCATAATGATTGATCCAAACCTTACCCAGGACAAAATAGGCTATTGCATAAAACATAATCTAATCAGTATTGATAAAAATGCACCAATTTGAGTATGGTTTTCCAGGGTAGGATTCCGGACCCTCTCCCTTGTTCCAATGGGGGTACTCCATACACCATCCCCCCTTCCACAGACCCCCAGTGTGCCTTAGCTCCAGTACTCTTTATTTCAGAAACTAAGCCCTAGTTAGCAACAATGGTATTTTTAAATTTAGGCATTCTATATAATTAGTAATGCTAATTTTAAAAAGTTGGTGTTCTAATGCTATATGTCTATGTAGGCTAGTCAATGCTTAGTTATCACATTATAATTACAAGTTCATGATATACTGGTGAACAACTTAACTGAGCCACCATTGGCATATATATTAAACTATGAGATTTAGAGAAAACTTTAAGTGGGGAACACCACTTATTTTTTGAGGCAATAAAAAATATTAATTCCATTTTCTTCTAAATGGCCGCCATTTCCAATATGGCGGCCAACTTAAAATTTTCTTATGGAACACCCTACATTTCATGGTGTTTTTTAAATGTCAATATAATTGTAAGACATTTTTATTCTTTGACATTTTTCTCTAAACCTAACGGTTAAGGAGCTACAGGTAATTAAATTTCATTTTTAGTTCCATAAGAATAACACAGGAAAAACTTTATCTGCCCATATCTCCAAAACCATTCAGTAAAATAAAAAATACTCAAGAATAAAAATGTCTTAAAATTATGTTTCAAGAACACTTCATTCATAAAAATGATCATTTACGCATAAATTAAGTTATTTCTAATATGGCGGTCAAAAAATAAAATTTTTATAGGCCTACAATTGATGTTATTATGAAAAAATGACATTAGAACATCAGTTTAAGAAATTTTTATTCTTGAGTATTTCTTATTTTACTGAATGGTCTCGGAGATATGAGCAGATGAAGTTTGACCCATGTTATTCTTATATGGGACTAAAATGAGCTTTAAATGAGCTGCTCCGTATCCGTTAGATTTAGAGAAACATGTTAAAGAATAAAAAAGTCTTAAAATTACATGAAAATTTAAAAAACATCATCGAATGTAGAGTGTTCCATAAGAAATTTTAAATTTGGCCGCCATATTGGAAAATGGCGGCCATTTACAAGACAATGGATTTCATATTTTTAATTGCCTTTGTTCCCCACTTAAAGGTTTCTCTAAACCTCATGGTTTAGGATATGTACAATTGTGGCACAGTTGTTCACCCTGTACCGGTATATATTTCCATGGCCTATAAAATACATTGTTATGTATATATTACTAGGGCATTTAAAATACATAATTCATATACTTACAGTATATTTTAAATTTATTAATTATTACATTTCAAGTGTATTTTAAATACATTATGAATGTAATTAGTTTATATTTCATGTATATATTTCAAGTCTATTTTAAATGTATCGTGAATATATTTAAATTATATCTCCATTTAATTTTAAATGCATTTAAAATATATATTCAATCTATTTGAAATATAGTTTTACTGTTTATCCAATATATAACAAATATATAATTTTAAGTATGTTGAAGTATGTTTAAGTATGTGTACCACATTTTAAATATATTTTAAATATATTAAAACCACTGTGCTATATATATGTATTATACATTTCAGATACATTAAAAATATATTAACAGTATAATTAAACCATATTACGAATATATTTACTAGATTTATATTTATAATATATTTTAAGGTATACATTTTGTATATATATAAAATACATAATCAACACAAAATAAATATATAGCAATATATTTCTCCGTCCCATAATTCTACTATATGAAATATAGTAATTATATATAACCGAAAATATATGACTATATATTCCAAATATATTTTTTTTATATATTTCAAATGTAAAATTTCCATATGGGGAGCTGAGAACAAAAGGAGGAAACGAAACATGCTTGTCATTAATAAATATATAGATTGTGGCCTTCAAAGTGAATAAATCCATTAATATCCCTTAGTAATCTGTTTGTGGGCTATTGTTTCTAAGAACAACCTCGGCAGTTTAATTTAACTGAACAAAAAATAACCACGATCTGCTAACAGTAAATTATACTATTCGTAGTAGTTACAATTTCTTTTTTAATTGCTTTTCTACCTCCTATTTCACGCTTAAGTATCACAATGGAGACATGCCATATGTTCATAAGCTGTAAAGCTTTATGCCATAATGTCAAAATATTGTCAGTATTAACTTTGTCGCATATTCAATAAACCCATACCTTATTATTTATTAAATATTTAACAAGTAATATCTCTTTAACTTGCTTCTACTGTAATGAATTCATTAGTTATGGATTCATTATTATCAATTAATTGTTTGTATGGATTATTTGTTATTAAGTTACTTTTAAAAAGCTACACACCAGAGAAGAGTCCAATTACAACACGTATGTACAACTGCGCTTTCGCTTAAAAGAAAAAATCAAATTAACTACTAAGTGAATTATTCCTTTAAAAGGAAGCAACTTTTGTTTAGTCCACTTTTTATTGAGCTAAATGATTTAGTGAATCCTTTTGTGTTTATTTCGACTTGGTGTTAAAACTGTGAAACGGAATGTTTCCGGAACCGGTGACGATTTTCCTGTTGTTCTTCCGGTTTCCGGATTGTGATTTTCGGGAAGGTTTAATGTTCTGGTTGCATTGTACAGTGCCTAGACGTTCAAATTTATTGACCATTAATCCACTCTCAAGCGGAAAACTGCAATTGTAGCGTAGTAATGTTCTCCGTTATGTAACCTTGATTTAGTCACTCAAAATAGATTATAAATATTTTTGTATAATATACTTTACTTGAGCACTATGTGACACAAATAAGCCGACTCTTAGCTTATTTTTTAAGTAATACATGAAGCATTTCTGTATTTGGCAACCCACTGCGTATAAAATAATATAGGTGTATGTATTTTAAATAAGCAATCGTGCTATTTAACTAAATTGAATTGCTTTATTCTTTCTTATTTTTTAATGCTTTATATTACCTTTTTTTCAAACATCAAACCACTCAAACTTGTATATGTTATGCTTAGATCATCTAACTTGTATGTAAATGCTTAGAGCATCTAGTAAAGAATATCTAAAACGTAGTAAATAAAGCTTGTCACTTCTTTATTTTTCTTTTCAAGTTCACCCGTATGATTCCGTTTATGCCCATAGGCATTGGGACAAGTTCGGACCTAGTAGAGCGCCTCTGAGCAAATAGTGGGAAAACACTTCCTTTACTTTAGATAGAACTAATCGTAACTTTTTTCTGGGATAGTCTGCAAGTTTACATCTGTGGACATCGTGTATTTTTGTTACTCCCGATTCATTTGCAAAACTTTTAATAATTTTCAGTTTTACCTCTTCAAAACATCGTGTATAAAATTGTGTTACGATGCATTTACATTGCCGCCTGGCCATATTTACACCCCCGCCACCCCCTTAACCACCGGAACCCCACGCCACCCCTCGGGACTGAACGTGTTCAAGCATCTTGCAGCCAGAGCTTGTGTTCGTCAGCCCCGTCAACTTCACCCTCAGTGGTCTCACTAATTGAACTCCTCCATCTCTTGATCTCTGTTGCCAAACAACATTGGTGCAAAGCTGAAGTAAGGGCCATACAACGGGACCTTATTGTCTTAATGGCTGAGCTATTTGATTAAGTTGAAATGTATACGTATTATAACCGCTGAAAATTATTTACCTATGAACACAGCATCGAAATTGATGAAAACTTACACTTTTATAATGATTTAACACGCTTATCGATGAAGAAGGATGTTTTTAAATTTGGATCGAAATAAATGAACTAGTCAACAATGTAAAAATTTGCTCTCGAAGCAATACTTTATCCAATATCCCGAGCCAATTTCAGTTAAAACATTGACTTTTTATATATTTAATGCAAGATCGGAAAACTAGTTAGATATTATTTCCTTATCATTCGTGCCGTAAATGAGGCGGCAGTGTTTCGGAAGCACATAGAATAACCCCAGCTTGGTAGTGTGAACAATTGGTGATTTCGTGAATTAGTTCATATTTTGTTTAAGAAGTTCGTGATTCAATGTAAGCATTTTGCAATTTTATCTGAGTGGTTTGCGATTTATTGTGTGTTTAGTTCGTAAATTTGTGTGAGCAGTAAGCGATTTTGTATAAGTGCTTCGGGATTCCGTTTGAGCAATTTTCTACTTCTAGTGGGTAGTTTTTAATTTTAGGTAATCAGTTGGCAATTTCGTGTAAGTAATTCGTGGTTCAATTGAGAAGTTCGCGATTTCGTGTGATCAGATCGTTGTTCAGTGTCAGTAATTAGTAATTCGTGTGAGTAGTAGCGATTTTGGGTAAGTAATTAGTGACTCCATGTGAGCAAGTTGCGATTACGTGTAATCAGTTCGCGATTTCGTGTGAGCGGATCGTTATTTAGTGTCAGGAGTTCGTGATTAGTGTATATAGTTTGCGATTTTGTGTTATGATATTGCAATTCCATTCACACAATTTTGTGTGAACAGTTAGCGATTTCGTGTAAGCACCTCGCGATTCCAGCTTAAGCACTTTGCGACTTCGTGTAAGTAGGTCCTGATATCGTCTAGACTAAAGATTAAACTTCGCGGTTCATGTGAGTGTTGCCGCGCGTGATGCGACTTTGAAGTCTTTGTTTGGTCGCAGCTCTCTTATCCGCCTCCTTCACTCGCTCCCTCTTGAATGCGGTGAATTTTCCACCTTTCACACCTAAAACATAAAATGTTGGACTTTTTGAAAAGTAATAAGGTGTTAAGAACGAAAATACTTTGTAGTAACTGTACCTGAAATAGTTTTTGTATGGATAGAGAATTGTTGATAATATAATCTATATAATATAATAAGCAAGAACATTTTTATATGTATTCTTTGCTATATAATTATCATTTCCGGAATTTTGTTGTTGAGGTAATTGTATTGTTTTTAATTATATTGACTAATTTTTTACTAAATATTTACTCCTATTAGTTTTTTCTATTATAAGTTGTATTTTAAAAACTCTATTAAATGATTTTATTTTGAGTACTTTTTACACCGTGCTTTATAAACATTTTTCACTTGTCACACTTTGAGGTCTGCACAGACCGGAGCGATACTCCGTGCGATACTAGAGCGGGCGCGATACTTTTTCTTGGAAATTCGCGTGCGATACCAGTGGGTCGTGCGATACCATGTTGTCTTATGGAGCCGCACACACCAGAGCGAACTGCGATACGCGATACTGAGGCGATCGCGATACTGTAGCGATGGTATCGCGGTAACGCTGCATGCACCATTCGCAGCGCTTTATCGCCGCGATACCATGCGGCCAAATTATGAACTACTCAGTTTTGTCTGTGCTGTGCAAGTTGTAACAACAACAATAACAACGACAATATGTCGTGTATCATCGAACACTTATTTGAAGTTGTTAATACATACCCGGTGCTCTATGCTTTAAATCGACTTAAGGCTTTAAGTCAACTCACAGGACTCACTAGTCAGTAACACTAGTGCTACCAACTATAGTCCTACCAACTAGCCTGCGCCTACTTTTACGCATTTTACGTTGGTTCTTATGGCTGGGAAAGTAGTTTTACATAATGTAACTAACTTATAAAGCTGAGTTCTACAACCCATTATTTAATGATTATACTTATGTAAAGTACATGGGGGCCGAGCAATTGCTCGGTAGTCTCAAACAGTAATATTCTTTATAGTAATATCAGTTACATACGGTGCGCTAAAATGCCCAAAATATAATAAGGCTTATTTATTGTTCAAGATGAGCTTGTTTGCTCTTCTGACTCGCATTTCATTCATGATTCACATGGATTCTGTTCATTCTGAGGTATATGTAGAATTTTCTTTAATCTTTTCATAACTGGGGCAAGAGCGTATGGTACTCGCCAAATTGCAGCCGCTCTTTATTTATGTCGTGTATCGAAATTTTTCTCTGTCTTTCGTCTTCTAGCACGGTAGTAACAGCAACGATTCTTCTTATCGGACGATGTCATGGTAAGTTAACACACAGTACAGTATACAAAAACTAACTATGACACAATGCCTAGAGAGTCACACAGTCACCGCACCCTACGCTCCCCTGAGGTGTACTGGCTTCCCGCGCGTCTCTTTTTCCCGCTCTGGTGTGGAAGCACCTATTACCGCTGCGATATTATCGCCCAAGTAACGCAGATAAAATTCCAGGAAGGTATCGCGTCGCTCCAGCGATAAAGTATCGCTCTGGTCTGTGCCGGCCTTTGGAGTATGAGATAAAGGCAGTAGCTTTAACAACTTTCGCAAAATTAAATATCTAATAGTTTGAAAATAGTTTTATGTTCAAACCAAGCCACCTTATTAATAAAAAAAAATCTTTTTAAATGGATTTCAATCATTACAAAATCACGTTTTATTCGCTGTGTAAATTTTAAATTCCCAAATATATTTCTAAAATAATCATCTAGTATAGTTACAGAAAAAAATTAAATTCCTGTAGTGCGGTATTGTCATAAATTCCGTTCTGATAATTTATCTAAAAGTTCAATCATGGTATTGTAGCTAAACCACTAGCGTAATAGTGGTTGTCATATTTTATAAAAATGGATTAACTAACAAAGTTGTATGTTTTTATTACTAAAGAATAAACCCTTGATAAGTCTTGCTTTGTTTGTTGTACAAAAGCTGCGGTAGTAATATAATCGCGCGATAGTTTTTAACCTCGCCGGGCTGGACTAACCTCGTTATCATAGGCGGTGACCGAGCCCCGATATTTGTCCAGTCAATCGCAACTCCATAACGCTGCACCGACACCGCGCCACGTCATCACACCGTTCAGCTTTATTGAATTCATTTTTCCGATAAAATATAAAACAAGTTTACAGATTATGAATGTCTATTATTTTTTATTTTAAAAACAAGATACTGTACAAAGTTTGAAAGTTTTTTGTGCAGATTTGTTTTATAGGAATTTGTACAGCTGTTATTAATTTTGTTATATTTGAACTAAAATGCTTTTGTTAATATTTTAACTAATTTTTTTCAAAAACTTTTACTAAACATAATAGGATCTATCTTATCTTATTTATACTCTAAAACAAGCTCCGATTGTACGGGCAAACTTTTTTTCCGCTCCAAGGGTTTTTTATTTTTTGGTTGATTATGGGAGTTTTGGCCACCAGGAATCTATTGGCGTTGGTCCTATAGCTGGGAAAAATACTGTTTTCGCGCTAGATCCCTTCAAAGTTCCCATGTTATGGAGGTTTTTTTATTGAACAAAAATCAGCTGATAACTGTAGATAAAACCAATGTGTTGTATCTTTAAAGTAAAATTATATCAAAGTGCAGCACCCTTCGGCCTGGCGAGTGAGCGAAGCAAACGAGCTCGTCTGAAAAATTAAGAGGGCGAGTGAGCGGAGCGAACGAGCTTTGCGTGAGAACAAAAGTAATAATTTTACTGAGCTTAAGCTCGGTCCCCCTGGTACTGTTTAGAAAAGTACAGGGATTATGATATTTACTTATAAGCTTTGTTGAGAAATACGACATTAAATCGTTATCAATAAAAATTTAAGTTTATACTTGCTATGTGCTGAAGTACGCGTCGATTTGATTCCCAATGACGATCATTATGCCTTTGTGCAGAGAAATTCCACTTTTTCCTGCTCTATATTTGGTTTCAAGGAGCTAATATTGTTTTGAACCTGATGTTCCAAAGCTTCCTGCTACTGATTTGGTTTGACATTGGCTCGAAATAATGTAAACATTATAGTTACAAAACTTAAGTATCAATGGTAGGCCTAAAAAGGTTCCACGTTGAAAATAAAATGTGAGAGTTAACTGTGTTGACCATTTATTAAAAACCATGCATTTCTTGTAGTTACATACTAAAATGTTTAAATCCTCCCTCTACTAACATCTACCCTCCACGTCTTCGACCCGTTCCATTCGAAATTGCAATGGTCCTTCGAGCGCCTGAGAGTCAAGCTGAGCCAAATACAAGCCATCGCCAGTGGTTTGGGATTTCTTAATGATAATTTCTATGCGATAGATAGTTTCATGTCCGATTAAACCCAAGACTTTTTTCAAAGTTCTTGTACGCTACACTAAAATGTGGCGAATATGACTATTACAACCCATCAACGTTGAGAGTTTGATTTACTTTGGGCTAATTGCGTCTCTTTTAATAAATCTGCCTGACATATTTGTTGATATCATACATCCATCTGCTTTACGATTCAGAGAACGATGTCTTAGCTATCAGACTGAAAAGCCTTTACTCATATACTGTAAAAAATTGTCTATTTCAACCCTTTTCACTATATCAAAAACATTCAAAAATTGCTCTTAAAAATGCTCGGAAAAAGTCTGAAGAAATTCTTAAAAGGAAAGAGTCTTTACTTTCTTACGTGTCTAAACCATAGACAATAATTTTAAACATACTACTTATATTTTTGTGATTCCAGTAATTTATAATTTTGTCAACCTTTAAACTGTGTTTTTGAATATCGTCTAAGAATTGTTTGTTTAGGAAAAAACGGTGATCTTTAAGGAAATGCTTTCGCCGATTGGTGAGTCAGTTATCGACGGATGTTTTATTCAACATGGCCAATGTTGGCTCTTCACTCTTGGGACAATTGTTTCCTCGGCGTTTCCAACATGTTGCAGTCTAATAATCTATAAACGACAATACACTGTTGCATCACGAAAATTTCTCTTTGTGCTACCTATGTTTTCTTATTGTAATCACGAAAGCGCAACGTAATACTTTTCTCTTTGCTTCAGTTGTGAAAATCGCTTTTGCTGCATCCTTTATAGTCTCTTGATTCGAGTTTTGAAACTAATAGAGTGTAGCTTGAATTATCACATTTTTAAAATTGTGATGGTAAAATTTGTAATGGCTGATAAATTAAACAAAATTCATTTTTCCCCTCTCCCCATATTAAAAGTTAAAATATTATGCCATTCCAGATTTACAAAATTAAACTTAATTTAGTTAAACACGCTCTATTTATCAACTCTTAACACTTATTTTCACATTTTCCGCACCATTATCCTCTCCTGTTGATAAAAACTGTTCATTACGCGACGTTCATTACGACCAAGATCCCAAGCCGTTGTAAAACTCGTGGAAATGAGTGAATCTCGGCCGGGAAGCTGTGAAGGCCGTTAACGAGCCCTTATACAGCCACAACGGTACAGCTCGGGTAATGCGTTTTGAAACAGCGAGAACCCGCTAAACGCCGGCGACAGCTGATCGCTTGCAAACGCGTTTATAATATGGAACAAATCTACTGTCAACTGGCTTGTGCATTTCTGAGGGAAAAAGAAACTTTGAATCCAGTATTTGTGTACGTTTCGTAGTTTTTTTATTTGTTGCTTATCGTGTGTGTACAAATTTTTCACATAAGATTGTACATAGGTTTTTTCGTCAAAAAAAAATATGATATAGGCTCTAGTGTTTTAAATATTGTCGTTTTTATATTATTGTTTTATATATAGGACCTAGAGTGGATAAATATTGATAAATCGAACAGTCTCATAAAAGTTGTCAGGAGAAAAATAATAATAACTATTGAAAAACTTATTTTTTGTACACCAAAATCTCACTATGCATAGGTGTTTGTTACCATAGATTATGAACCAAATAAATTTCACGTAATCTATACATATTTAATGGGCGACATGTATTTTTGTACACGGAACTGATCCTACAGTTTTCAATCGATTTTCATGATTTTTGTGTCATTAGATAAGAGCTCGGCTTGATATTGTTTCCAAAGTAAATTAGTTAATATCCATCTAAATTGAAGGGCTCTGCATACCCTTAAAGTTCTGTATTTCTCCATTAGAATAACATTGATAAGAAAATTAAAAGGTTTTCAAGTTTAACAGCTGTAACAAGTAAACAAAGCATACTAGCGAGAACACCTGTCTTTTCATACCTAATAGTCCATATGCTAGGGGGGGTCCTGTGTGCCATTCATTTACCAGAGTAGCACCCTGTTGGAAGTTGATCCTTAGGGTCAAGTAATCAAGAAAAACTTTGGTGCTTGACCAGAAAAGTGGTACTTTTTTAAAAACGACGCCATCTTGGATTTTTAGTTTTTAGCGTTTATGATCTTTTATAATGACTTTTTAAGTTATCTGGGTATCACATTATATGTTTTTTGGGGTGCTAGACTTGTTTTTTATATTTTCAAAACCGTAAAATAAAAATTGAATGTAAATTGATCGACTTTAAAGATTTTTAAATATTTTACTGGTGCAAAAAATTGCATTTGCGTTGTTTTTAAACTTTTTTTAAAATTTTATTACATTGTACTTCAAACCTAGTTTAAGAGCTCAAAAAATCAAATAATTTGATAATATCAACCATAGCTCTATGCCTCTTTGTTGTAGAAAAAAGTTTGAAGATTTTTTGTAAAATAATCAATGTTATTTTAAATGAACAGCAATAATTTTTATAGCTCTTTAATTTAAATATGTTTATATTTTTTACATACGATTTTGTAATTTTAAGCTTACCCTATCAATTTTGTATAAAATTTCAGAATTCTGGAAACGCTGTAACAAAGCTCAATCGTAAAACAATATTTTGTTAAGAGATGAAAATAGAGGGTTATTTTTGTCTTTTGGAATTAGGACGGTAATCCTAAATATTTGTCTAAAATTTGCAATTTAAACTCAAATAAAAGAATGTTGTCTTTACAGCATCATTAAACATATTATGTGTAGACGTTTGCCTGAATACAAAGATAAAAATTATGTTGACACTTTCCTTATTAGGAAAAAAAATGTTTCAGCTAAATGAATACGTTTAATAACAATAGTTAATGATAACATACACTTCTAAGATTACTTTTCAAAAGATATGTCTAACTTTTTGAATTGTCGATGTTACGGCACTCTAAATATGACAAGCTCTTGCATTTACAATATATGCAACCTAATGCTGAGGAGTAGCATAAACAAGTCTGTTAAACCCACTTTAAACAAGTACAGCCTGGCATGAGTTCATCTTTGGTTGGCTAGAGAGATGTAGATGTAATGCTTGATGGCTGCAAACAGTCGCCGACTTTCTCGTAGCCAAACTGGAGAAAAACCTGTAGGCCTATACTCAAGCGATCATTCAAACATATCTTAAATATGTGTATAGTATTATATCATGCTCTCAATATATGAAAGCGGATGGATTGAGAGGATGGTGGAAGGTCTTGCAGGGCAATGTTTTTGACCTGAGTGTAGAGATAAACTCTCAACTCATTCATCGTTTTGCAGTTTGTTCCTTTTTTTAGAACCTGAACCAAATATTCTTCAGCTACCGATAAGATGAATGTTTTTTTTTTTTTTTTTTTTTTTTTTTTTGTATATATATCTCCACTGGTAAATGTCCCACATTTTTCAAGGCAGTTTGTGGACAAAATTGAAAGTGCAGCATGTTTTGTTCCCACCTTTCTTGTGCAATCTGAACCAGTTAAAATGGAATGGAAGAAAGAACATGACAACGACTGGATGTGGTTTTATTTTCCAAAACGTGGATTGGGACTTGTGGTACTGTAAACCCTACACCCAGTCGAATCCACAGTTCCACCTATCCCATTTCTTTTAATGTACACCAGTAAAACCATGAGTAAAACCAGAACACCAGTGTCATTGGATAATACCATTATCTTTTGATATTTTGCAACAGTGGCATGCTTAATATGGGTCATAATAAACTAGTGCCATATTTCATTTAAGTTACAAAACTAGTTTAAGTTCTTCTAACTTTTTTCGGAAACAAAGAAACATAGAATTATGGTTGAATAAATCAAATTATTTGTTTTTGAGCTCTTTAACTAGGTTTGAAGTAAAATGTAATAAAAAAAATAGTTTCAAAATAACGAAAATGCAATTTTTTGCACCAGTAAAAATATTTAATTTAAAAATCTTTATAGTCGACCAATTTACATTCAATTGTTATTTTACGGGTTTTAAAATGTAAAAAACAAGTCTAGCACCCCAAAAAAAACATATAATATGATACCCAGATAACCTGAAAAGTCATTATAAAATGTCATAAACGCTAAAAATAAAAAAAAAATCCAAGATGGCGTCGTTTTTCGAAAAGTACCACTTTTCTGGTCAAGCACCCAAGTTTTTCTTGATTACTTGACCCTAAGGATCAACTTTCAATGGGGTGCTACTCTGGTAAATGAATGACATACAGAACCCATTACAGCGGTTGGAGTATAAGAAGTTCTGTTAAACACTGGATACACTGATTAACGAACTGCATTAAACAAGCCTAACCAGTAAACAGTGTCCAAACTAAACTGCTCGATTTAGATCAACAAGTAGCCTACACTGGTTATTGTTAATTTTACGTTGGTCTAATTCCTTCTTTTTAAATAATCCAAGTTAACACATTTGTAATATATACTTATTTAATACGCTAATATTTTTTTATATTTATTTACATTAAAACTTGTTCTGTGATTTTAAACCGGTTTTGAAGATCTTTGTGTCGTTAGGTAGGGCTTGAACTGTAGTTGTTTCCGCAAAACAAAAATTACAATCGGACTTAATATAACAGTATAATACAATAATTTAAAAATATTAATTCCCAGCGGTAAGTACACTAGTATGTCTAATATATTAAATATTGACTTCTTTTCTGACTAGATGAAAAAATAGTTGACGAAAACTTCGTAAAAATATTAGACTACATTAATATTTTCATTCCTGGTGTGATATATATTTTGTGTGTGCAATATAGTCTAAAAACCTCAAGACATTCGGTTATTTTGATTCTTACATATTTCTACTAAAGACGAAACAAAAAACGAATTCCATTAATTTCACGATCTGTAAAAGTTTTATTTCTCGGAATCGATCTCACGGAACGGAAGCCACGTTATCGTTGACGAGTCCCCAAACGGTCGTTCTCTCTGCCTTCTGTTGCTTCGGCTGTATTCTTAACGATGGGATCATGAAAGAGAATTGATCGTTTATTCTTAAATGCTACACGAGTGTTGTTTTCACCATTACACGTACAGGGTGTTTAATAATCTATAGTAAACTTATTTTGCACAAGCAGTGGACAATGTTGCTTTTGAAATTTAATTTACACAGTATTTGATTGTTTTAAATATTAGTTTTTAAATCATTTGCATTTTGAATTGTTGTAAATTAAACCTTAATTTTTTGCTTATTTTAAATTAATATACTATGTGGATAACACTTTTTTATATTGTGGAATGTCGGACATAGAAAAACTATCGTTCCCCTCTCTAAATATTAGTGTAGTGAAAATCTAAGAACTTTTCTTGACAAAAAGTTATATTATTGTTGATCTTCACCTTTGGCCCAGTCTAAAACTACTTTCTGCGTAGCTAAGTGGTTATAGTGCTCGCCTCTGAATCCAAAGGTTGCCAATTCAATCCTGAAGTTAGCAGTTTTTTTAATGTTTCATTCCGGACACAGTTGCCATTTGTCATCGAACTATTAAATAATTATGCTTTCTAACAACTAGTCTATGTGAGATAGTAACAAGACTGGGGTTTGAACCGTTCCCTGTCAGAACGTTAAAAAATGGCCACTGGAGTAGACAAACACACAAAATTAAAAAATAAATGTACTGCACGAAAATTGCAGCGAAACCTGCACAATAGCCATCGTTAAAATAAATTTACCCTCAAGTGGTTTTCATACGTTCGACGTCCCTCCCCCCGTTGTCAATGCGTCGTTATCCAGACGAAATGGAGCTTGAAATTCCAAGAGCACTTAAAACTTCCATTGCATCAGCTTCTTAACACCTGCAGAATTCCTGATTAGAATGATTTACCCAAATATTTTTTAATATAATTTTATTATTATTGGAAATATTTTAAAATTGTTATAAACAAATTAAGTGTATAATGACTGATAGGTAATTTAAAGAGTATTAAATATTTTTAAATGTATTATGTCATACCTCGTTGATTTTTAGTTGGGACAATGTCTTAACCTTCACACCATATCGTCTTACCGATAGCTAACAATGTTTTGTTTGGTTTCAGCCATACTGGATGAAGAGCCGCGAATATTGGGATAGCAACTTCGAGGACCGCTACAAGTCTAGGAAGTCGGAGTGGTCCAAGATACCCCTCAAGGTAACCAACTACTCAACAAGAATCTTATAAGTGAACGGTGCTTAGAAGTAGGTCGTTCTTACTCCTTCACTATTATTTTTTATTTTACAGAAATAGCAATAATTATACTATTTCGCTTATGTAGTTCTCATACAACACCTTCAAGGAGCATAATTAATATCGATCGAGAGTAGAAATAACTCCGCATGTGTTTTACAATAAATATGTAAAACTCATTGAACTCAACTCACCTGAACAGCATAGTTTTAAAAACATTTCCAACGTCAATATCAGTGATATTCAATCAACTGTTGACGTGGGCAGGTGTTTATTAATCACGTGGATGTCATTTTTGACGTTGTAATTAATTTCCATTTATCTCTAAATCACGGAATGTTTGCTGGACATTTTAATCAGCCCAGATGGATTGGTTTGTAACTGATTTGTCTCTCGTTTGTGGTTTTCATAAAATGCATATTTGTGGTGTTTCCCCATTTCATTTCTGAAAATAATGACTACAGTCAAATTAAATAAGCACAGTAATAAAACGTGATTATGTATTTCTATTAGGGGAACAATCTTTTTAAACAACTACATTAAATGCATTTTATTTGTATGTACACTGACTCCTGGCAAAATTAAGAATATTTATGAACAACATACATTGAAATAAAAGAGATTATTTGAAGAAATACTGTGAAATCGATAGATACCCTTTAGAATGATTTGAATTATAAACTTTTAAAACTTAAAGTCCCTAATAATTTTATTATATTTTTAAAATTGTATAATTCATTCACTACAGCTCACACCTTACATGTTATGCATATTTTTCTTAGACTCAATTTAGTGAAATTAAACTGAGATCATTATTTATCAAATATAAAATCTTCTGTTGGGCATCTGAGTAATAAATACCATATTTTGAAATTATAATCTTACTGGTTTTCATATTTTTTTCAAATCTTTATGGTTCTAAGTAAAATGGTTACGTACAGCACGTATAGTTTTTGAAACAGTGTCTAAAATTTGATCAATTTCAAAACAGTAGATGAAACTATAATATACGGTATATCGTATGGCTATCAAAGTTAGCTACCAACTTAAAACAATAATAATAAAATAAATGAAAGATGTTCTGCAGTGCAAAGCACCTTCGTCAGTACATCTAAAATTAAACTAAAATAAACATTTATGATCTCTCTATAAAGCTAAATCCAGGGCGCTAAGCCATTGCAGCCCAGCTTCACTTGCACAATGCAGACCCATCAGCCCTTTCTTGGAGGGTCAATTTATTTATTTATTTGCTTCCAACGGTTTGCACCAATTTACATTATATTGTACATTCATTAAATTAACAAATTTAAGATGGTTGACACTTAAACTAAGGTCTATACACTAGTTATCACAATTTACCAAAGAATATATCTGCAATATGATCGACATTGAATTGAGGACAACGAGATCAAAAGAACGAGGGTGATGTTGTTCGCGTCCGCAGCATTCTATTAAAGTTGCACGTACTCCCCGGTTGTTGCTAAACGAACAACAATTTTTGGCAGCTGAACTATTACGCAAGTGATCTCTCAGCTTTGCCAGCTGCAAGTAGATGAAACTGATAGTCATACACGAATTTCCTAAAGTCAAATCATGTACCTTCATATTTTCCAACGGAATCTTCACCTCTGACCTCCCTCTTATTCACCTCAGAAAGAACCACTCGGTAATTTGACAAGAGTTTGGTGCTAAACATTTCAATTCTTTGAAGACGGACCCCAATGTATACAGAACCAAATAAGTAGGGACATGGGAAAGTGAAAATGCCGCCGCCGTAAACACATATTGCACCACTACGGTTTAGTTTTTAGTGAGGAATTGAGCAGACAGACAAATTTTCTTATTGACGTTTAAAAGGTCGAAAATGCGCTTGCGATGGCAATTAGAAGAAACAACACTCTAGTATCAGCGTTTATTCTAATCCCTATTTTCAGAGGTGATTTTCAACTGAATCATGGGTTGTACATATTTATTGGGTGCTATGCACATATGTCTCACACCATGTGTGATGTTCCCGCGCATGTTCCAGGTGATCCTGGTGCCTCACTCGCACAACGACCCCGGCTGGCTCAAGACCTACCACAACAAGTTTGACCATGCTGAAGAACATGACCTTCATCTGGTCAGAGGTCTTAAACTGTGTGTGATGTTCTAGGTGATCTTGGTGCCCCACTCTCACAACGACCCCGGCTGGCTCAAGACCTACGAGAGCTACTACCACTTCCAGACCCGCAACATCCTCAACCAAATGGCCAACAAGCTGACCCTGCTGAAGAACATGACCTTCATCTGGTCAGAGGTCTTAAACTGTGTGTGATGTTCTAGGTGATCTTGGTGCCCCACTCTCACAACGACCCCGGCTGGCTCAAGACCTACGAGAGCTACTACCACTTCCAGACCCGCAACATCCTCAACCACATGGCCAACAAGCTGACCCTGCTGAAGAACATGACCTTCATCTGGTCAGAGGTCTCGTTCCTGGCCCGCTGGTGGGAAAGGTGAGTCATCATCAAACTCTATAAAGTGTCGAGAATCTTTAGGTCCATTAGGTTCTTGCAAAAGGTTTAATGGTTATGTTAAGAAATATATTAGAATGTAGATTTCGATAACAATTTATTACTTTGGGTGAAGATTTACCATGTAACCGCCACATTTCCTAACAGGACAGTCTACTCGTAAGAGTTAGATTCCGTGGTGGTAGCCTACCAAATCAGCCTCACCTATTGCACTAGTTACAATTTTGGGATGGTTAGCTTACTTGTTTTTGAGCTCGCCTTAGAATTGCTAGATCAAAGGTTACTAGATCGATCGTGAGAAAAGCTTTTTCAAGGTTTGACAGCTGCCTTTCCTTATTGGGCAATTATTTAATGATGGTGAAAAACAAATCAGCTGGACTTTGTCAATAACAAAGCTACTTTTTACAAATTCATCACCTTCATCACACTCATCAAGGTCATGTCTTACACTACACACCAAAGAATTCGTCGGCGTCTTACACGGTGTATATCATACTTCTTGTTTTCCTTTAAAATAAAAAACAAATTCTTCCAAAGCAGGATATTAATGAAAAAGACTATAACACAGGAAGGTTGTTATGGAGCGCGTTTATTATGTGGAACTCAATTGCAGATAGAAAACTCCTAACTGGTAACATTATTGATAGTGCTCTCGGTGCACATTATTGATAATGTTTTTGTTTGCAATTTCAAAATAAAAATTCCATTTAAAGTTTTGAAGAACCCATTTGTGTAAACTAGTTTCATAGAAATTCAATCTTACACAGAGATTGTTTCATATATAATGTGTTTAAGTGCTTTAAACAGATTAGCTACCTTTACCAAAGTTGAAATCTTGTCAAATTTAACTCTCACTGTCTAATAAAGTAAGAATTATTCTAAATAAATTAACAAAATCATAAAAATTAAAATTTTTCCCACATTTAATAACTAGTAGGCATCAAAAAAATAACTAGCAAATTGCAATTAGTATTATAAATATAAGGTGTTAACGTTAGATTATTTTACATTGTAAAATAAGTGTTAAAAGCCTCTTCAGTAAATAAAAACTGACACTCAAAGTCGAGTAAAAGTACTCGATGATTTCCATCTCACTGATCTGATATCTCAAAGCGAGCCGTAGTTTTAAATATGTAATGCTTATTTGTTTGATGCCGGAAGTTTGAAAGAGGAATATTGATTTCCGCATGCTCGAGTCCCCCTCCCCCAGCCATCTCCCCCCCCTTCCACCCCTTAGTTACAACCACTCCGACATAATTCGCCAATTACACGCCGAGGGTAATGCGATCTCCGACTATTTCTCTTCAACTGGTTACGTATCCAATATCGTTTAACCTTGTCCTAGTTCTTTATGTGTTCCTCCATTTCATTATTGGAGTCTAGTTAACGGTTCATGGAAATGCAATAGTTTATCGTCATTAACTTGCTTATTGGATTACCATTTTCATTCCATTACGAAATCGCTGAACGGATAATAATAAGTGGAGTTGCAAAGGTATTGAAATCAATTTTTAATTTAATTTATTTGTATACGGTACTTATAAACTATTTATTAACTTCCTCTTTTCACTGTCGCCATCCTTCAGTTCTTCTCCCTCCTCAGCAAGTGTCAGTGCTCACTCAGTGACAGTAGTGATCTTGTTATGATTTATCCTTTCCAACAACCTGCAACAAAAGATTATGAGTTTCGTCTAGCATGAAAATCCTTATAGTAGGCCCTAACGAATGAATGATCATCAAATATGTTCTAGACACTCCCCTCAAGTGTTCAAGTTATCCTAGCACATGCCTGTAAACCATAGTATCATGAATAACCTGTACACACGTGTTCCAGCGCCCATCCTTCCAAGAAGCAGATGGTTCAGAAGCTGCTGGAGGAGGGACGGCTGGAGATCACCACTGGAGGATGGGTGATGACCGACGAGGCCACCTCCCACGTCTTCGCCATGGTCGACCAGCTCATCGAAGGTAACACAATTGTGCTCAAAAATGTCATTTTTATACTTTTTCTGCCTCTGGGGAATATTGACTTTCCAATCCTTTGCAAAGTCACAAGACTTCTAGGGAGTCACATGATTGATTCAAATTGCTTGCCGTCCAAAAATGTTGTAGAATTTAACCTGACGATGTAAATATGTAAAAGATTTGAAAACAAGGTGAATAAGTTTAAGCAAGAAGGAATTAAAATCTTACTTACAAAACTCGTAACTTAAATCTGTTCAGATGGTGAGAGTGAATATTTACACTAATTTCCGATAGTAGTGTACTTAGAAATAAATTCTGAAGTAATATTGGTGTAGGTAGACCAGGTTATGTGCTATTTTCGGTATATGTGGAAATAGAGATCTATTTTACTAAATAAAGCCTAACTATAGCCTATTTAGGTAGACTGAAATGCATATAATAAAGGAATTTTTGGGAACTAATAATTTTTTACATTTCAGTTTAAAAAAAATAAAACAACTATTGTATGTCCTAGTTTATTATTTTGCTCAATTTTAACAGTGTATTTTAATCCTTGTATGAAAAGTGTTTATATTTAAGGAGGCAATGTTATAAATAAATAACACAATTTATTCCCACTGTCAGATTGCTGATCCTAAGCCTTGCCTTCAGCTTTAAATGTCCCGGGCAATTGGTATTTTCCTGTCAGTCGAACCACTGAAGTGGAAACATCAGCTTATTATCCTTGTCAGGTTTATTCCACTCCATAGGTTCTGGATTTGTTTTGTTTCGGAGCAGTATTTGGTTAAAAGGAAGGATAGCAACAATTTGTTATTATTTGTAAAATATTTATGATTTTTTACAATATATAGGCCTAACTCCTGAATCTATCAAGCGATTTTACTCTATTTTATGCGTTAAAAATATGTTATATTCAAATTCGATTTTGATATGCATCCCTGTTCACCCATTCTTGCCATTCCTACATATAATGTCGCACTGACAAAAAATAAGGTTTTGTGTAGAATTAAAACAAAATCTTTATAATTTTAATGACACCACACAAGTAAGGTAATAACTTTTAATTATTAAAAAAGGCG
>CM061532.1:257143881-257183798 GCA_030545055.2 Neoaliturus tenellus
CGATGCTCAAAATACCCACCTGATAAGGGTTTGTGTGAAAATATCACCTCCGGTCGCAGCAACCTGCGTGATGGTCGATGCTCAAAATACCCACCTGATAAGGGTTTGTGTGAATATATCACCTCCGGTCGCAGCAACCTGCGTGATGGTCGATGCTCAAAATACCCACCTGATAAGGGTTTGTGTGAAAATATCACCTCCGGTCGCAGCAACCTGCGTGATGGCCGATGCTCAAAATACCCACCTGATAAGGGTTTGTGTGAAAATATCACCTCCGGTCGCAGCAACCTGCGTGATGGTCGATGCTCAAAATACCCACCTGATAAGGGTTTGTGTGAAAATATCACCTCCGGTCGCAGCAACCTGCGTGATGGTCGGTGCTCAAAATACCCACCTGATAAGGGTTTGAGTGAAAATATCATCTCTGATCGCAACAACCTGCGTGATGGTCGATGCTCAAAATACCCACCTGATAAGGGTTTGTGTGAAAACATCATCTCCGGTCGCACCAACCTGCGTGATGGTCGGTGCTCAAAATACCCACCTGATAAGGGTTTGTGTGAAAATATCACCTCCGGTCGCAGCAACCTGCGTGATGGCCGATGCTCAAAATACCCACCTGATAAGGGTTTGTGTGAAAATATCACCTCCGGTCGCAGCAACCTGCGTGATGGCCGATGCTCAAAATACCCACCTGATAAGGGTTTGTGTGAAAATATCACCTCCGGTCGCAGCAACCTGCGTGATGGTCGGTGCTCAAAATACCCACCTGATAAGGGTTTGTGTGAAAATATCACCTCCGGTCGCACCAACCTGCGTGATGGTCGATGCTCAAAATACCCACCTGATAAGGGTTTGTGTGAAAACATCATCTCCGGTCGCAGCAACCTGCGTGATGGTCGGTGCTCAAAATACCTGCCTGATAAGGGTTTGTGTGAAAATATCACCTCTGATCGCAACAACCTGCGTGATGGTCTATGCTCAAAATACCTGCCTGATAAGGGTTTGTGTGAAAATATCACCTCTGTCGCAACAACCTGCGTGATGGTCTATGCTCAAAATACCCGCCTGATAAGGGTTTGTGTGAAAATATCACCTCCGGTCGCACCAACCTGCGTGATGGTCTATGCTCAAAATACCTGCCTGATAAGGGTTTGTGTGAAAATATCACCTCTGGTCGCAACAACCTGCGTTATGGTCTATGGTCAAATTACCTGCCTGATAAGGGTTTGTGTGAAAATATCACCTCTGGTCGCAACAACCTGCGTGAGGGTCTATGCTCAAAATACGTGCCTGATAAGGGTTTGTGTGAAAATATCACCTCTGGTTGCAACAACCTGCGTGATGGTCTATGCTCAAAATACCTGCCTGATACGGGTTTGTGTGAAAATATCACCTCTGTCGCAACAACCTGCGTGATGGTCTATGCTCAAAATACCTGCCTGATAAGGGTTTGTGTGAAAATATCACCTCTGGTCGCAGCGGCCTGCGTGATGGCCGATGCTTAAAATACCCACCTGATACGGGTATCTGTGAAAATATCTCCTCCACTAACACCAGGTATCCTATAGTAGTGGAGCATTTCGACGACAAATAAAGGTCATAACAATAACCTTGTGTTTCTTTTCAATACTAGGTCATTTTGAGACCTTGAATCCCAAATCCACCCCGTACTATGATCTTTACTTTAGGCTCCAGTAATGAAATGTACAATAAGCACCTTACATTAGATATCCGGTGATAAAACTTATTTGGAGAAATTCAAGTTGCCACATAGTTTATTTCGATGACATATTTTGTTACATTTTGATTGATCTTAATAATTTTACGTTTATCTTAATTTACGCACAGAAAAAGTAGCTTGCTGAATATATTTCAGAGACTTTTTTTCTAGTCGCGAGCTCTTTAGTTCCTGAGTAAGTGGAAATTATGGCTGACCCATACTTCGGAAATTGTTCCCCCGTGTCTACGTGTCTATTGTTCGAATCAAATGGAGTAACTTCCTCCGTTTCTCAATTAAATAATCAAGCCCTTAGCAAAGTGTTAGTTAAGGCTGAAATCCATTATGGGTAATGAAGCTAGAGTGATGATTCATTATGGTAGTTACAAAACCTGCGTAATGCTAAAATATAAAACCACTCCATGTTTAACTTTTCTCCTTCGCAACGATTTATTTCTAGAACAACTACATAGTTTAAGTCACGATACAACTTTGAGTTTCCGAAAGAGAGTAATTCATTGTAAGCTAATATTGTTAGGCTAGAGCTAAAATTTTATTTCACTTTAAAAAATATTTTTTAAATACTTAAATTCATTAGTTACGTGTTTTCTTATAACGTTAAGAACGAAACTATTAGTAACGGACGATACCGAGTAATTGTATCTGGTTCATTCTCGTCTTCAGTCCATTATAGTGGTGGCCTTGTCTTTAACAACCCTTCTTCGAATATTAAGGCAAGTTAAATTCTATAATGTCGAATTTAAACCATTATTGACAAAATTATTCTAATGGCTTAAGAGTTACTTCTATAGAGTTATTTCTTTTTCAATTATCAAAGTAAATCTTTCATAACATTTTTAAATATTTTGCTAACATGAAAACTATTAACCTTTCATACAAATCCATTTTTAATCATTTCTGTTAATTTCAGTTGGGAAAACATGAGAATTGTAGATAACGGTTGTACAGTGAATATTGTATGGAGTTGAACAGCTGTTTTCCCACCAGGAGGAAGCCACATTGTTGGGGTAGCAAGTTGCCAGTTAGTTGTTCTGAGTTGACAAACGCATTACAATACAGTTGTGCTGCGTGCAACTGAGAGTTTTATCCGAAAAGTTAAAAACGTTTCCATGTTGCCTGAATTCGCTGCTCGCTCTCTGTTCAGTGCGTCGGGGAATATTGATAAACCTGTGT
The DNA here is from genome assembly GCA_030545055.2 of Neoaliturus tenellus. Lineage (NCBI taxonomy): Eukaryota > Metazoa > Arthropoda > Insecta > Hemiptera > Cicadellidae > Neoaliturus > Neoaliturus tenellus. Next base: position 257,146,796 of record CM061532.1, read on the forward strand.
TTCACCATTCGGAAGTCAGTTGGAAAGAGATGGCATATTGGATGACCCTAAATACTATCAATGGATGTTATGTTAGACAACATTAACAAGATGAAGATTTCATTTTCAATGCTTAAAAATACTTTCTAAGTGTCATCATCTTGATTAGAATTTTGTACGATGGATGTATCGTTTATCCATTTTGTAGGAAATTAAAATAGCTTAACTATGGTAAATTTATTGATCATTTTCTAGAAACACGATTGTCATTTATGTAACGTTTTGATAGGAAACTATCAAAACCCTGGTCTCATTATGTAATGTGGAATTTAGATAGCATCATTATTAAATAGCTCGATTTTAAATGGCAACTGAGTCTAGGGAAAAAATTAGCAAGTTCATGATTGTAAAGTAAGAACTTTAACTTTTATATTTTCAGTCACAATATAACATCAAATGCATTTTTAATTTTTTGGCATCTTTATAGTTTAACTAAAATAATGATCGCACAAACGTTTTTTAACACATGAACTCGTAAAAAAAGTGGTAAGTCCGGTGAAATTGGACGTTGACAATAACATTTTGTAAATAAATCTAAAATAACTATTGTGATTTTTTATTTAAAATATTGATATTTTCAATACAATTTTTTCCTAAAAGGTTTTTCAAACTTTGAAATTTATGTATGATGGAATTATAGGTCTAATGTGTGTCCTCTTTACATAATGTCATGCATTGGTGATTTATTCAGAAAAAGTCACGGTACGTCTAGGAGATGAAGGTCAAATTAAATCAATGAGTTACATCAAGTTTTTTCCCTGCCGAAATGATTATAAAAATAATTATAAATGTTGCGTTATGTGTGATATGATTTCCAAATTGAATTATCCATAACGAAACTATTTTTTGTTGTATCAAAGCGGTTGTTGTACGTAGTAAATATAAATCTAAATTTGTGCGCAAACCCTTTTGAAAAATATATGCGAGAGTTAGTTTTGAACTTGTCAGTTCAGCTGAACGGCCAGAAAATGTCAGAGATGTAAAGTTTTAATACCGTAGAACCTCCAATATCGCTCAATAAAAATCTTGCTTAACACACAACGAATCCAAATATTCAATTAGAAACATCTCGTCTCTTAAAACATTCCGAAAGCATTTCCGCGACATTTCATATTCTCCGCAAATCCACCGCATTGAAACACCGCCTCGAGCGAAATCGAAAGCGACAAACACTTATCTGAAACGTGTTCGACTAGAATTATCCAAACGCTCGTATCTCGCTCATAAATCGCTGTGCAGCCCTACGAGCCGGATCTTTATTCGCTCCGCGACGCCTTCGAACAAAGCCGTCTCGAGATCTGGAGTGGGTTTTTCTCGGTTTATGAATGCACCGATAAATGGACCGGATTGAATGCGGATCCGTGTTTAGCAAATATATTGGCGGCTGTGACGCGGCGACATCGATTGGGGAGGCGCGGCTGCGCCACAGTGATCCCACGGGTACCATAATTATCGTGCCTTACGACGATTTCACCATCGGGCGCGATATTTCGTTTTAGTATCGTTTCCCTAAAAGCACGATGATTCTACCGGAACAGCTTTGATTAAAATAGTTATGTTATTACTTAAATATGTTTTCATACCAATAATAAACATGTTTTAAAATTTTTATAATAATTTATTTTCACTAAGAAAAGTTTTTAATAATTTGCCTTGTAGGTGTAATTAAAATTTTAGATGTAGTACAATATTGCAGTAGTATAATGAAACATACGCAATATTTGTTTTGGCAACACTGTTTCCTAAATGATTCTCAAAGACAAGAGGGTGGTTTTTAGATGTGTAATTGACTTTTATTCCAATTTTGTTTCAAAGATATTGATGCAGTAGTAAGCCCAATACACTTTTTTCTTCAACAACAACGTTTAGTGTCATCGTTACTCTATCCATTACAACATAGCAAATGGTTAGACGATTTTCTCCAAGTGTACCATAATTTTTCTACGTTGGTACGATAATTTGAGTTTAAAATCCGGTAACACTGCGCAGTGCCGTGGGTTAGCCTGCCAACCACCCCCTGGTAGTCTCCCGGCAGTGTTGTGGTGTTTCGCCGTCAGTGTGTCGGTTTCCCGGGTGTTGTGCGCTGGTGGTTGAACTGTGGATACGATTCGAGGTACGCACCCCATAAAAGTACGTACGTACGACACAAGTAGTATGTCATAGTACGTACCAACTTTTTCTTGTTCTAAAAGATTCCTTATGTTAGGGATTTGAAACAATCAATGAAATCTCAATTATATCTATGTGGAATTTTGGCATGTTTTACTAGAGAGTGGTTTCATGCTTGAGGAAACCGTTGTGACTCGTCTGTTTATGTACTTTTCTTTATCTAGAGTGATGGGAACTTTTCTGATACAGATTAATGTAGTGCTAATTGTATTGAATTCATCATAGTAAAACAAAATTAATCGCTCGTTATACTTGATTACATGATTTATGTAAAAATTAAATATATTTGTAATGTTTCTCAATAGTTGAAGTATTCAAAAGCTGGTGGTTGTCACCAACATCTGCAGTTAAGTTTCTACCAAAGATATTTAACAATTATTTATTGAAAAATAAGAACATCAACGTAACATTTAATAAAATTTATTTTTACAGTTGTGTATTCTATTTAAAAACCGTATATTAGTTTGGGTACAATTAAATTACAAGGTTTTTTTCTAGGCGATCATATGGTATCGTTCTTTGTTTATTTTATATGAAATTTTAATATTAAATGGATGGTAGAAGAACATCAAACTGGCCGTGTACCAAACGAAGTGAAAAATTAAGAATTGAAGTATAAGTTGAATATGGTCGCTTTTGAAAAACTACAGAAAAGAGGTTAAACACTAGAAAAAAAGTAAAAAAAAATTTGTTGTTATTTAACCACATCCCTAGATATATATTTTAATTTTATATGCTTGAGCAATTGAGATCAAGCTTTTTTTTAGTCCTCATACAATAAAAACAACTGGAACTTCTGCATTAATAATGGACATTACCAAGTATCACGGTATTTTTATTCAGGTGAAACGTTTCACAAAGAGCCATTTAATTTAGGAACGAAACGCGGAAAGTGAACATTCGTTCCTCCCGTTGCCCTCATTATTTGATTAGGCCCCGGCTTCCCTTTGAACGCCAGGTAACGTATCCAAGACCTCCGCCTCTCTCTCAACATGAAGGGAAACATCGCTCGGGACCGCAGCCTGGGCGATGACGTGCCCGCGTTTCATTTGTATTCCCTGTGTGCTCCAAGACTGCGGCGGCATCTCTTATAATTAAATTCACTTCCTTGTATCTAATGAGATAAATCAATTATGGTGAAATTATTATTCTATGTGGCAAGTTTCTCATCTCCACCTGAGCAATATTATTAACTTGCTAAGAAGTGTAACTGTCCATGTGTTTTTATGCATATATAACTTATAATATTATCTCGTTACAAAAATATATTTTTTAGCATTATGGCCTACCATTTTAAACTACTCTGTGATAAGCAGTGGTTCATTAACATGTGAATACATTTTTTCAGATTTATATAGATTACGAGTAAATTGATTGATTTAATATCAAATTAATTGGATTAATATTACATCATGGAAGAAACCGTCACAAAAAATATATACCAAAGAAATTATAATAATTACACATAAATTCACAATACAATTTATTGGACGAAATAACCAGTCACCTTAATTGTACAGAATATGAAAAATAATTCTTAAATGATTTAATTTGCACGAATGAAATAATTGGACAACATACAAAATATGGGATTGGTGTTGATTCATTATTTTATAATATTTAATAATTTTTACCTGCCAACGCAATATTATCAACCAACTAATGTTAATAATACATGAAAGTCTATAGTTGGAGTCGCTATCCAACATATCCAATATGTAAATATGTATCAAACAAAGTAAATGGAACATACATATCGCTATATCTAAATATTTCGCTTCATACTGCTTAATAGTAAACTTTTGATTTTATATTATACCATGACGTTTTGGAGTCGTTCTCCCATCAACAACTTCCAGTCATAAATGCTCTATTGTTTGGGATGTCAGTGTCAATGGTTAAGTAACCTAAGCCTTTTTCATTCAAAAGCATTTAAAAGTTTTGATTGAATCAAACCACGATATCCGGTCTTTACTTCTATTTCATCTTATAATTTAAATCAAATTAAAAAAAAAAAAACCAGAAGGCTGATAAAAAATGTTTTGGTCAATTATCTACAAATATATTCAGTTTTTACTTTTAATTTCGGTTCACCTTAAAGTTTCATTTAAATAAGCACGTTTATAATAAACTTGATAAAAATTCTTGTAGCACATTATCTATAATTTTAGACTTCAATGCTGAAAAAGTTTATTTAATTATTGAATTACTTATTTAATTTCCTTGTAGTATTATATCAAGCAATGTTATTAAACTAGAGAGATACAGTAGCTCAGAATGCCCTGAATAAATAATTCATTCTTCGCTATCTTGCACCACACATTTCAAGATTAGCAGTGGAAATCGCATGTACTTTCTGATCACGTATATACTGCAGGAGTTATACACCATTGTTCTAGGAGTATCTTCTTTTCGGAATCGATTTGTTAATTACGTTACTTAAAATTCATATAAGCTATTTTAAGTAAGCAAAACCTTCAATAATTCCTGTGAGTATGTACTGGTTTATATTGAACTTTTCAGTATGTAGGCCTATAAAGATCTAAATTTGGTCTGTGATTTACCTTCTTTATAATGAGACGTTTTATTAATAACATGCTCATCAGATGTACTTTTAGACCAGTGTTACTTTAAATTTATTTCTAGTCAATATCAATATGAAAGTTATTTCGTGTCTTCAACATTATGTTAAGCAAAAGTAAATCAACTTTTTCAAATAACTTCAAACAAATAATGACCATCTAAACTGTATAAAAACAACTACAAGAAAACTTAGTGATTTATAACTCAATTTTAACCTATGTTTGAAAAATTAAGAAATAATTTGTATTTATAATATCATGTTTTTTTTTTTATCTTTCCCGCACTTATATTCGACATTTCAGTAGTAAATATGTAGATGAATTTGAACCATATTTCCTTTAACAGTTTACACTTCTCTTATTTCACCTTATCTTCAAAATGTACATTGGTTGTACATGTTTAATTACGTGTTGATAATGTAAGTTATATAGTTCCAAAAGAAGGCATAACTTTATTTTAAGATACTGATGCATCCTGGTGCATATTCTAAGGTGAATATGACTCTAAGGGTGATATATCTTATCGTTACTCTGCCTTAGTAACGGAAATGTCCTTGTGATTCATTTGTCAGAACTGAATAGAATCATATCGCAATGAAAAATAGCTGCGTCCACTTTCAAGCTTTGAAAAAGCTACTAACGTTTCTCAGTATTCAACTGAAAACTTTCGGATTTACTACATATCGTTCGGATAGGCTGAGATTCATCTATGAATTTCACTTTCGGATTTACTACATATCGTTCGTATAGGATGAGATTCATCTATAAATTTCATAGATGAATTAATCTCTGAATTTGAACAGGAGATATCATAACCTGAATTTTGAAGCAGAAATATGAAATGTGAGATTTTTTAGACTGGACCTTGTTATTTTGTGTTAGACGAACTCGTCGTATTTTTTTATAGTAACAATACTAACGCTAGGGCCGTTTTCTGTTATCATATTCCAACAAAATAAGGAATTAAATTTTTGAACTCAAAACGCTCTTTTATTTCACCCAACCCTTGTTTTTCACAACCTATCTCGGAAGATCTACCGCCACCTCATCACACAGGTTCAACTCCGAGCTGACCGGATAGTGCGACCCCGAGCGAGCCACCCCGGCAGCAGTGAGCTATTCGAGGGAGTCGGTGTCAGTGTAAACGTTGCCGCAAGGGAAGATAAACGAGTGGGATGTCAGGGGTGGGGAAAGTTTACGGCGAGGTTTGACAAAGCACCGGGAGGGTCACGGGGAGGTCGCGGCATTACTTACATTATAGAGTTCACCCCGCCGCCAGCCTTGTAAAAAGGTTTATACAACGTTTTGAAAACGTTGTAAAATTATTTATATGTTCCTATTTAAGAACCGGAATATAATATAAAACGAGCTGACCCGTCGCGTATTGCTACGCACTAAAAATAAAGGATTATTATAATAATGTGTATAAAACAAAAATATTTTAAACGATTGTTTCATTGAATTGTTTTTTTACAGTCTGGTTGCATTTGCGAAAAAGTTACAAACTTACTTAAATAAACCATTATAGAAAACAGATACGCTAAAGAAGCACTGCTTGCAGGCAAACTCTGTTTTTGTTCTAGGATATTTTATTTTTATATGGAGTTTTAGGCCACGAGAAATTGAATGGAGCTAGTCTCTTGTCTAAGAAGTATCTGGTTTCCGTTTTAACATTGGTTCTTTGAAGGGCAAATGATATGTTTATGGACATTTTTTAAATACTAAATTGTACAAAAATATGCTGGTAACTGCCGAATCAAACACACATGTTATATTCTAAGCATGTTGTTCTTTAAACTTAAATGAGAGTGCAAAACTTCTTGGCCTGAGTGAGCAAAGTGAACGAGCTCGTAATACAAGTTTGCCGAGCAAATACTTTTACCCTTGGTTTTTAGTAAAAACTTTTTCATAACTTACTTATTAGATCAAGCTAAGGCCAACGTAATTCAAAATTTTATTAAATATTTTATATTTAATAAAATTAAGTAATTCTAGGGGAATCGTGCTTCAATTGAAATGCTGTCAAACCCTTTAACTACATTTACCTCTTTATGATATAATTCATACTATGATCAGAAGCAAAGCTTTAAGTGAATGGCAGTTTTACGATTAACTAAGTGAAAAAGTATGAGTGGGAGCAATTTTCCAAACGTTTATTATCTAAAATTTTACTGTAAAACTTTCAAATCTGTTGCCCACCTACGCTGTTAATGGAACGCCGATCTCTCTCATTGAGTGGTTTTAATTAGTTATTTTATGCTATTTGTAGCTGAAAGGGGTTATAGTGCACTCAATTTAGATATTGTGGGCTTAGTTTTCCTATGTTATACACAATCATCATCTTTCAATCAAAGAAATTTTTGATGTATAAAATACTTTTTAGCGAAATATATAAAATATTACCTTATGTAAGTCGAGTTTTTCAATGGTAAAAAAGACACGTTTTGCAGGAGTTCGGTATAAAGCTGAAGACATTTGTGTCCTTTGTGTCGTTTAAAGATCCACTAGTCTATGTGTGGTGAACTGGTTTGTGTCTTTTCGTAAGTGAAACACAAGTTAATTGTTTTTGTTTGTTGTAAGAGTCTTAACACTATTTGGCGATGAAATTTTCATTACGTATCCCTTTTTACCGTGTTTTAGATGTATACCGTATTGGAAAACTGTGTTATTTTACATAACTAAACATATTTTTCCGCTTGTTACTTTCCTTTTATCAATATCATTTCTGATCCGATATCTTTAAAATAAAAATTTGAACGTTCTTTAGTGTAGTTTAAAGCGTTTCTAAACTAATGAGGGCAAACTGTTATATTATTTTGTTTCTGTCAGTTTGAAAAACTTAAATATTAAGATCAAATCATGACTTAACTCGGAAAAAATATTTGGTTGGTTAAATAGTTTTTAATAAATCAAAGGTATATTTATTTAATTTAGTCAGTCCAAAAGAACACTCGTCACTACGCTGTAATGCAATGGCAAGACTATATAATGCACACGTTCTAAGTTTCTAACTTGTTCAGCCATATCTCATTATAATCCGTATTTTGAGCAGGTGAAGCATAGTTAGTACTTGTTCAAGGGCTGTGCACATGACTTTAACAGGTTTCCATCGTAAGCAGATTTGATTGTATTTTTTACTTCATAGATTTTCTGAAATAAATATTTTAAATAATAACATTACTAAAGAAATTATAGTAGTGTCTGAATGATAATGGTAATGCAAATGAAGTGCCACTTCTACAGTTAGGACAGACGGGATTAAATTTTAGTATATCATTTGCTAATTTTGTCGAAAAAATATTATCAAAGTTTACTTTTTCAAGCGAGTATGTTTTTCACAATTTGTTCTGGACGGTCTTAGTTGAAATTGAATACTGAAATTTTTCAATTAAACGCTATATTTTTTTTTACTATGCTACTTACCATTTTTAATGTTACAAATTTATCTTTGTTAACTTCCGTCTCGTTACTTATAAAAAGCGACGTGAGATTAAAAATATTGTACAACTGCGCTAGTTTTCCGCACGGAAAGAAACAGAGTCGTGGTGAAATATTCAAGGAGGGTACAATATAAATGAGGCGAAGCTAGGGTTGACATTTGGCCCGGTTTGAGCCACTTTACAACTAACTGGACCCTGACACTGCCGCTTGGACGGCACTACACAACAACCAACCCTCCATGCTGATCTCCAACCATATTAGGGTCAAGTTTTAAGATTTTAGAAAATTTAAAGTATATGATAGCCTTTATATTTATCTTAGTTAATTTGTGTTCATATTTTGTAAGTAATATGTTAGGGCTATTTTCACCAAAATTTTTTCATCCCAATGACAGCGCGAGTGAGGTTATTTCAATGTAGGGAGGATTTTAAATTTGTATTTTTATGTCCCAATGACGTGACTGAGAGTAAATTTAATTTATGTGACAAATTTTATCTCTTTATATCTTATCTGCCGTCAATAATTAGTTGAAAATATTGACGAGTTAAGAATGGAAAAAATACGAAGTATATGAGGAAGTAACAGAACTCGAAGAAGGAGGCTCTGTCAGGAGCAGCGACATAACAGTCATAGAGAGAAGTCAAGAGTGGGGACTGATAATAACCCGACAGTCCGATTTAAACAGAATGCGGACCAACCATTAGCTCACCAAGAGAAAGTCAGCATGTACAAGAAAACAACTTCAAACTGTGAAGAAAAATATATCATCAACAAGTTCGAATTGTGTGATCTATTAATTGACGTTGGAAGCTCTATTCCAAAAATCACAAAAGACTTTTGGAATAAATACAATATGGAAAAAAATACTCAGAAATTAATAGTCTTGACAGTAATAAAATTCTGAATTAGTATTAAGTGTAAGAAATCACGTACACAACAATAATACTTTTAAGTAATACCAAAATTTTTATTAATTTTCTTTGTTATTCTACAAAGTTACGATGTGTAATAAGATTATACTTAATAATAAATATTTATATGAGGATTATCACCCAAAGATAACCAAATATTATTTGATACAAATTAATTTATTATTTAATACTTAACAAAAATGCCAAAGCAATAATTACAATAGAAGTTATATTCCAATTGTCTCAGATGTATGCACAACACAGAGTGAGGCTGTACTACATAAATCTCTCGTGACGGTGAAACTGGAATTCTTTTTTGCTTAGCTTGATTTATATCTGGTCCGTGCGACCCGTTGTTTAAGCAGGCCGAAATAAACTCTGTTTAAAGAATGTAGTTTGAACAAACACTCGAGATTTTGCTCATTTGTAATTCATGTTGGGCGAAAGACGAGGGCAAACTGTACCTGATGATGAGCGTGACTTTTAAATATTCATTGGCATAATGAAACTGTCAAATGGGATCTGCTTTGCTCTTGTAATGGCATCTTACGTCAATTTTCTTAGAATTTTTTTTGTAATTTTTTTCAACGATTAATTATATTCATTATAAGGGTTGGAATCATTGATGTAACCAAATTAAGTTACTTTTACGAATTATAATGTAAAAGGTATATATTTGAAAAATAAACTACATTATTGAAGATTTACTCATTTAATAGTCAAATCAATTAATTTAATCATACTACTAGTTCAATCTTAAATAAGAAAGAAATTTTCTAAATTAAAATAGATAATGGGAAATAGACGATTAAGCGTCACGCTATTCATCCATATACGCGGTACGTTGTTCCACCGAGAAATGGCCAATTTGAAATGTAACCACAGCCGTAACCAGGACCACCGCTATATGACGTCACCATAGCGCTGATGAGGTGAGATGAAAGCTACACCACAGAACTGATGTGGGGGACCACCGTGAGAAATCATTGGGACGCGTTTGACCGTATTTGAGTGTTGTGACAGCTGAAATTTACCATGGTTGGACGATTGATAAATATCGGTTGTTGTAGTTATTTCTCGATGACGATGTAATTAACTCCAAAAGTGTCCAAAAGATTTCAAACTTTTGGGTGACCTTGACCATTAAGATGTCAATGATGTTGTCGATGACATCACTGTTGATGACGTCACTTCTGGAAGCGGTCCCTCTCCATTTTGAGGTCATAGGACTGGTCTGAAACATACTATTTGCCACTACTAGCCTTTGTTATTCGGTCGTTGGGATTACCAAGTGTGTATAATAGCTCATATGGCAGATTTCATGGAAGAAATATTTAAAAAAGGTTATAAACTAAACAAACCGCTCACAAGGTAAATTTTTACTACTTTAAATGAAAGCATAAATCCGCTGAAAGCACTAATAGTCATTCCAACTATTATTTACTGACGAAATTCTTTACTGGTCTTGTCGTGACCTGAATTAAAGCGTTCCGAGCAATCGAATTTCGTAAAACATAAACTAGTGTACTCAAAATGAAAATTAGGCTAGATAAAACATCCAACTTTATATTTATCAGAGCATGTCCACTCCATAAATGTATTTCTATGTAATCGTTTTTTCTCAGTGGAGATTCCAATAATAAGAATCTGATTATAAGACACAATCACTTCAGACCGTATTGGATCCAACCGAACCCTCCTCGTTCTTAATTGAGGATAATGAATTGTCTGGTAGATTGGTTGAGTCTATCACTACGTTTGTACAATTGGTTGCTTCATTGTACTCGATCTTATTTGCTTTGGCATTCTGGTGGCTGATTGAAATACATTATTGCAGTAGTCTAAAAATATCAGGTGAGTGTTTGCACATACGGTAAATGAATACGGTAAACACTGAACCCTATTTGATTTATGGCTGATTTAATAATTTTTACTACTTGAAGGAACGAAAACTCGACGAGAAATTATCAATTGTAAACACTATTCATCATTTACACAGTTTAACCTTCTTGCACAACATATTACTGTATCCATAAATTGTCCTTTATGCAAATAGCGTTTATCGGTTACTATACAATTTACCATATGCTATAAAACGCTCTAATAACTTATTTATTTATATTTCCAAAATAAGATACTTAATTATGTGGTTTAACATCTGACATTCGTTGTTTAAAATCTGCGATTGAAACGTTGGTTGTTTATTTTACTTAGGAGTGATGCAATTTTTGCAGTAAGGCCTTTACTTTCTATTATGAATACCAATCAATACCATAAGTTTCTGTGATAATCTTATTAATAGTCTATTATCTTGAGACAGGGACCTCACATAGTGGGTATTTTAACCTGAATATGAATGAGAGATGAGTGTAGGATGATTGTGGCGCAATCTTGTAGTCTGGTTACTGACTAAGGCAGACATTCTCTTTAGACAGGACTGTTAATTAATAGCCCAACAGCCAATGGTATCTAAGGACCTACAGTTTAACGTGGGATTCGAACCATAATTTCAACCTCATATAACGAATCGGTCTAATTGTCAGGATGGTCTTTATGGATGAACTAGTTTTCACTAGTGCAGACGTTAATCCTCACCAGAGAATATCGTATCCACAAGCCATCGCTTATAACTATCCACAATTCGTGACCGCCAAGTATCTGGATTACAGGACGTCGCCACCGTTCCAGTAATAGTCGCCCTATGTAATAGTAAAAACTAAAAAATATATCGCTCCTACACACAAAGTATTTACTGAAAATAACACAGTATCTGCAGTTTCTAAATTAATGGCGAAGTTCTATCCCACAACGAGACAGGATGTAGGAAAATTCCTGCACAGAGTAAGCTCAAATACGTTATTATATTTTTTAGTTTAGGTATTTTAAATTTTGTTACTTTTTATTATAACCCACTGTGAGCTTCACAGTCAAATCATGACGTTTGAATGTCCACGTGCGGTTCAACAGACCCACAATCCCCGTCACCTGATTCAACACGTGGAGGTAGGATTGGGCCATTGTAGGGCATCGCTGACGTAACCAACACACCGTGAAAATACATCACAACACAACACCACCGGCTGGCATTATGTAAGCCATTTGTTTTACTATTAAAGGATAATGATAAGCGAAATTTATAAGGAAAATTAGCTAATTACTTGTTATCTAACACGGAATCTCATTTACTCTTCTTTATAATCTTGAAAACGAATAATTCGTTGAATGTTTTCTTTACAATACAACAAATATATAAAAATTTGTTCCCCGTTGTTTATGGTCGTGAAAATATTGTGCAATACCTTTTGGTTGCTTCATTATTAAGTCCGATTAAATCCGATCAAAATCAATGTGCGGTCAAATCACAGATTTTAATTCCATCAATTTGTTTCCGGTTCTCCCCAAGAGTGCAACGAATTTAAATCAATGAACATTATTACAGCTGATTAATGCCTCTTGTTGGTAATATTGTTTTCCTTTTTCGTAATCAAATGTGGCTGTTTTGACGTTTGAGATGTATAATAATATGATGTAGTACTTTCTTCAACAATTGGGAAAAGAAAATTCATAATCAACTATGTTATCCACCCTGAATTTCAAGGACGAAATCTGTACGAAAAAAGAGAAGGAAATAGTTGAATCCAAAATAGTTTTGAAGCAGTTTTTTCCGTGATTGGAAATAAAGTTCTCTCTTTCCTCCGCACATAATTTTTTAATGTGGTGTACTCAGTTGTTCACCAAAAAGCATCCTCTTTGCTAGTTCGGGTTGATAACCACAATTTATTTGATCAAGAAAATCTTATATTAAATACTTATATTTAAATCGTGTTTCACATCAATATAAATTGATATCAATGTAAATTTTCACATTCAACACAAAAGCATGCTCACTCTTCACTCGTAAAAGAGCATTTAACACAATTATAAATTGTGGTAGCTACGAGAACTAAGTAGCAGCAACATATTAGTTTCCAATGTGTTCCCAATGGGATACGTCACAAACACCCCGTGTTGGGGGAGGGGGGGGGGGGTGACGTCCCTTGCTTCATGTATTTCCCGGGGGACAAAACAGACGAAAGAAACGCTCAGTAATTACACTTCAGGGCCTTCATTAGGGCAATGAATATTAAAGAGGTTGCGAGAAACGCTGCAATTAAACTCGTGTCACCGCTCCGATGTGACAACTATCTCTTAAGTGTCAGTTGCAAAGTGAGTCTGCTTATATCAAATTTATTCCACCTTTGTTAAGTGCATAATTATAATTATATTTTAAGCAGATGTCGTGGTTTGTTGCCTTGCAAAATAAAACTATTTAGTAGCCAAACTTTTGTAGGCCTACTTCATTAACATTTTATCCACAGAACATACGTTTTGTACTGCATACACATACACAAAATCCATACATTTTGTCCACGGTGATATTTATTTGTCCAATAGTGTAGTAAAATTAGTCGGGAAAAATTAAATAATTTTTGGAAAGCCAATTTCTTTTTAAATGTGTTCTATGGCATCCCCTGACCTTCCTCCGAAAAGTCCCCAGAAATTCCATATGGGGATCACGCTTAAAAAATGAGGTGTTGGCCCATAAGGAGTTGCATTAAAATTTGATATTAAGCACACTAAATTTAAATACATTCCAGATGGTTTATAAATATCAAATTGAAGGTCTTAAAATTTAGAATACAATGCAGTAAACCCGACCTCATTATAACGGTCTGGAGTAAAATGGCAGGCGTTCAAAGTTTAGAATAAAATAATATTATTAAAACTTTGAAATGCAATAACTTTCGAAATATTTGACCTTTTGAGGTCTGGTTTTCGTCTATGCACTCTCCTTACTAAGACGTTTAAAATTATGTATAACAAGGCTATGGACTAAGAATTTTTTCTTAAAACTTCCTCTTTGGGACGTCCATGTAGAGGATAGTTCAAGGGTAATATGATAGGCACATGACAAGCCATCAGAATTTTCAAAGTTAATTGTAAAAGCAAACGTTTGCCGCAAACCGCACCTCGAAAGGTCAAGTATATCGAAAATTATTACATTTTTAAGCGTTTAGGTTAAAATTTGATTTTTATTCAAAGTTTAACAGGCTGCCGTTTTCTAATCAGGCAACCTTTTGAGATGGGGTTTGTGGCATTAATTCTACTACTTAAGAGCTTTAATGTGATGTACATAAACCCATTGGTCGACGAAAGATTTATTTCTGACTCTACGCGGACCATCCCATCATTTTTAGGCATGTTGCCCACTGGGGATTTCAGGGGACTTTTCTGAGGGAGGTCAGGGGATGACATAGAACACATTTCAGCAAAAATTCGCTGTCCAAAAACTTTTTCATTTTCCAGCCATATTTTGGTTTAATTTTACTACACTACAAGGTTTTGTGTTATTCACGTCTCTAATCCTTCTCCCACATAACCTTCAGAAGTGGTTATTTCTGCAAACAACTTTTTAAAATAAATCATTACCATCCGGAACGATGGTGTAATTTAACTTTAATTTGATATCTTGCGCATTGAACAAAATTCAATGCAATATTACAACTTGATGAAATATAATTTCAGTCATGTAAATAAAGAAATGATTCTGTGGAAGAATTTTATCATCCCTCTTAAAAAGAATCAGTTCAAGAGGTTCCTTTGTCCAACAATTCCGCTCCCAACAATCCCTGGAGATCCCATTGTTGCGCCCCTCGCTTCAGCCACCTCATTTTATACTTTTCAATAGGATTTACAATATTTACATTCCATTTTCTTATAATATTCATTCTTACCGTTCCTTGAATTATAAGATAACATGCTAGATTTTTTGAATCGGGACTATGAAATTGTTTATAGTTTTGGCATCACATTATACTATGGAGGTACTTAATCACATGATACCATCCAAGTAACATTACTTAAACTATTCATAAATTTGAGGTCTGAGACTCATTATTATTCTTACCCTTGCTTATTCCCATCGCTTGACTCTTGCAGTAGTTCGTATGATCAAATATTATCAATAAAATTGTAAAAGTAGGCAACGTCTAATAATGACTTTTGTCAAAAAATGAAGTATCTTTGTGTTCTCAACTTAATTTTTTAATCCTAGCTATTGAACAAGGTATCTTTGCAAAAATCTTTTAAAAATCTCTCCCTTACGAAAAATATTTGCGTAAAATCTACGAGCTACTATATGTATACATTGCTGTCACACTACTTTTTTCGATTTTCTTTCGAAAATTTTCATCAATACATTTGATAGATTTTTTAATGTCAAAACGGCTTGTTTCTTGCTTGGGAAGAGAAACAGAATGGTTGAAATATTCAGGGAGAGTATAAACGGGGACGCAAGGTCTGGGGCCAGGAGCCACTTTACAACTAACAGGACCCTGACACTGCTGCTCGACGTTTATACAGACAGTTCCTAACCAGGTCAACCTTACTATTGTCAGTTACAAGGAGTCTTTTGTTGTTGATATAATACTTTGTGTACAAATTTACTTTATGCTACGTTACATATTATATTTGTCATTAGGTCAATTTATTTATTTCGCAGTGTGCGTAGTTGGAGTATATTTCATTCCTCATATTAGTTCAATAGACTATTGTTGTTGACTATTTTAATTTGATGTCACAAATTGCATTGATTACAATGAGGCCTAAGAAAAAACTTCACGGAAAAAATCAATAATATTCATCCAGCTTATAGATTGTGAGATTTTTTAGTCCTGCGGTTAACTTTTTTTATTATAAAATCTATGTACTTTATTTATTTTTTATACATAAACAATTTACATTTGTGCCGGTTTTGATTACTTTTGCCATTTCATCAAAATCGTTCGAACCTGTTTTTAGCAATGGTATTCTTGACCGATAGTTTATTTTGGACCAAAAGCGTTTTGGCTAAATAAACTATGTAATCCGGAAATAAAACGAAATACAATAATTAATGATGGAAATATATTTGCAGATACTTTACTCGGCCTGATTTCGTTTTGCCTTTAGAAAATTGAAAAATTTCACAAAAGTGCTAGTGAGAGAAACTTCTATTGCCATTTAAATACTTGATACTGTGTATTATGCGCTGTAATAAATATTATTGTTTATTAGAAATTTATAAGGTTTACTTTAATATATATATATATATATATATATATATATATATATATATATATATATTTAACTCGAAAACTACAACTAAAAGTTACACCCAAGTCATGAACTCTGATCGAAACCACAATGGTTAAACGGAAACCTAATAACTAATGAGGGACAATAAGTCTAGCAACCCCTAACAATTGACTCACGTGATCAACTGGTGGCCGACTCCATTCGCTTTGACCCTTCTAATTCAAACACAATTTGAATCTTAACCCTTTACTGAGAAGATATAAATCATCTACCGACCTCGGAAATATTGGTTTAATGTGATCGTTATTAGATGTAGAGTGAAAAATGTATATAAACAAATTTAAAGGTGAATTGTTTTACGAAACTAGTACGTCCATTTACCTATTTATTATTCCATTTAAAACATGGCTTAAAGTAAATGTCTCTTAGAATTATTAAATTATTGCTTTTAAAAAAGGATAGACTGTCTAGTTCGCACTGAGTGTTGTTAATGTAACTTGAAAAAAAAAACAACAAAAAGATAAAAAATGTTATGAGTAAAAAATTTTCGTCCTATGATTTAATGTTGAAATAAACACAAATTTAAATAATTTTATTGTTAATTATTCTCGGTAGTGTAAACTTATATCTAAACTAGAACCTTGAGTAGACGTGTATTGAATGAAACGCCATTAGGACGGTGTAGGGAGAGACCCTGATCAGTTTTGGCGGTGATTTCGTCTTACTGTAATGACCGGAGGTGGAGGGTGGGGCTCTTAAATATTCATTGGCGTAATGAAACTGTCAGAAAGGATCAGCTCAGAGCAGCACTCGTAGCAGCCGGTGTCGCACTCAGGGAAGAAACAGGGTTCCGTTTTGTTCTTGTTAGTTGGATTTTTAAAAACTTGTACCGAAATAGTTTTAATTGGCTTCTATATAAAATAAAATTCGTTTCTTTAGGTTGTTTAATATTACGCTTTAGTGTCTGATCGGTAATTAAACTGTTTTTATCTCATAAACTATTTATTCGATCGAAAAGTTTATTTGTAATTCTCTTCCTGGTATTTGGACATATTTAAAGTTTATTTTCCAACAGAAGTACGCGCCTTGCCCTAAACTATCCATCACATCTCTCATTACTTAGTTTACAGTAAAAATCATATATAAAAAATGCTATCCGATCAGATTATATAATATATTTTTATTTAAGACAACCCTTTTTAATAAACCTACCATCCAGAAATCATTCATTCCGTTTTACTTCTGATCCACTAGGTAAATAAACCAAGCTGTAGTTCCCTAATGCTGTTTAAGAGTCCGCAAACACCTCTATGACATGTTGGACATTTAAATCCTACGTGAAGCACTTCCCATAACCACATGTGCTCTAGCACACCCCCTTTAATATTTCACCCCATTCAACCACATGGGGTCTGTCGCAGAGCAGAGCAAAGCCGCGACCACAACCACAACCACCGCGATATGATGTGTATGACGGTTTTACTGTATAGAAACCACCAGTAAGCGCCTATCACGCCTTTACCGAGCCCAGTTAAACTTACGGTCTAACATTTTGAGAGAAGCAACGACAGGTAATCTCGAGCGCATCATGCTCCTCGAAAAAAGGCTGCCCGAATGGTCGAAGACTTGACCGGAGGGATAGCTTCAAGGGAGTTTGCAGCGAACTGAAAATTTGGATGACCTTCAAACACATTTTCAAAGTCCCCAAAGTCATCTTTGAGTTACATATCAACGAATCGTTCGAAAAGTTTCGAAGTCCCCAAGGTCATCGCAATTCCTCCACCAGAAGCACGAGAATCGTCTTCCTACTCTTAAACTTTTTAAACTCTATTTGGATGACCTTGAAACACATTTTCAAAGTCCTCAGATCATCCGTTGAGTTACATATCAACGAATCGTTCGGTAAGTTTTTAAGTCCCCAAGGTCATCGCAGTTCACCCACCAGGAGCACAAGAATAGCCTTTGTATTCTTAAACTTTTTAAAACTCCATTTCGATGACCTTGAAACACTTTCAAAGTGTCTAAGGTCGTGCTTTTATTTAGAAATTAACTAATAGTTCAGGAACTTTTTACGTCCCCATGGTCATCGCAATTCCTCCACCAGAAGCACAAGAATAGTCTTTCTAAAACATTTTTAAAACTCAATTTGGATGACCTGAAACACATTTCCCTTACCTCATCTGTTGAGTTACATTTCAACGAATCGTTCGGGAGTCCCCAAGGTCATCGCAAGTCAACCACCAGAAGCACAAGAATAGTCGTTGTACTCTAAAACATTTTAAAGCTCCATTTGGATGACCTTGAAACACATTTTCAATGTTCTTAGCTAATCCTTTGAGTTACATATCAAGGAATCGTTTGGGAGTCCCCAAGGTAATCACAATTCACCCACCAGAAGCACAAGAATAGTCTTTCTAAAACATTTTTAAAACTCAATTTGGATGACCTGAACACATTTTCCTTACCTCATCTGTTGAGTTACATTTCAACGAATCGTTCGGGAAGTTTTTAAGTTCCCAAGGTCATCGCAATTCCCCCACCAGAAGTTCAAGAATAGTCTTTGTACCCTTAAACATTTTAAACTCCATTTGGATGACCTTGAAATACATTTTCAACGTCCTTAGCTCATCCTTTGAGTTACATATCAACGAATCGTTCGGGAGTTCCCAAGGTCATCGCAATTCAACCACCAGAAGCACAAGAATAGACATCCTACTCTTAAACTTTTTATACTCCGTTTGGATGACCTTGAAATACATTTTCAAAGTCCTCAGCTCATCATTTGAGTTACATATTAACGAATCGTTCGGGAAGTTTTTAAGTCCCCAAGGTCATCGCAATTTCCTTTCCCGAAGCACAAGAATAGTCTTTCCACTATTACACTTTTTAATCGGTTGGAAGCTATCGTACCAATGCAGCCGCACGGTGCCCTATATGAATTAACCTTAAGGAGAACTATTTACTGGACCTATTTGTTTTTAAATAATGTAATTTTATTTTATATAAATATCATATAAACAAAATAAATAGTCTGCCATGCATGAGGAGGGCATGACCCGAGCAGAAGAACTTCTTTAGTTGGTATCAAACTTGCAATTTTTACAAGTTATAGAATGATACCCAAATGAAGTACCTACCAAATATTGCGTAAAAATTTATTTTACATCAATGTCTTATACTATATCTTCCGTTAAATAATTCAATTGTTTTACTACAAAAGGTCGACCCCAATGTTTGTGTACTTTATTAAATCATTATGGATGAAAGTAACACCTAAGATTTCGGGGGACTGGAGACTATTGCAGTTGAGTGGTGTGAACGAAGTCCCTCGTGTGTTCCTATCAGAGATATCCGTGAACGAGAACCCGTTAGAGGATATTGCTAAGAGAACATTCCACGAAGTGTATTCTTGTTTTTCTTCTTATCTGATGAAGAGTTTCTAAATTACTTTTATTTCCAGTTTTCATAAGATACAGTTTCTTTCTTCTAATTCAAATCTTTTTTTGTTTTCCTAGGTCTTATTATTATTATTATTTTAACAATATTTAAACTATATCGAAGTAATTTCTCTTTTGTGAAATTTTATTTTTAAATCATCTTTGTTACTAACTTTTTGCTAATTGTTCTCACTCACTGTTAATTGGATTATTTCCACAAGCACATTAACTTTCGGCGAATATGTTTTAGCGCCGAAGTAAAACCGCTTAAAAGAGCCCAACTTAATAGAAATCCATACCATTAAAAAGTAATCAGCTAAACAAAGATAAAAAACCTTGTTAACGCCTCTGCTTTCCACATTAAAACAAATCAGTCTTCAAACCGTTATCAAGTAACAAATTAATACCGCAAAAGTATAACATTTATTTTTTCTCAATCAACCAATTGCGGACACTTGTCATTGGGGAGGGGGGCTTGGCTCTGGTTCAGTGTATTTCCCGGGGGAGAAAACAGATTAAAGAAACGCTCAGTAATTACACTTCAGGGCCTTCATCAGGGCAATAAATATTAAAGAGGCTGCGAGAAACGCTGCAATGAAACTCATGTCACCGTTCCCAAATGACAAACAGTGTTTAAAACCGCTTGAAGTTTAGGCAGAGTGATATCCGATATTAAATTCCCAACCAAATTTAACTTTGTTTACTAAGGTCTTTCTTATGAGATTTTTGTCTGTTATTACTATTAATCTTAGATGAAAGTTAGTAAATAAATTAATCACGACTTACACTGCTGTACTATTTCCAGTCACATTGATCTCATGTAAAGCTCAAATATCAACGGGAAAGGAGTAAGAAAATGTTAAGTCACTGTGTGAAACATTTTCGTCACCTGTGGAATAAATAATGGAGTGAGATTGCGGAAGAAATTTATAATCCCTCTACAAGAAAATCTCTTCAAGAGCCTCCTTTGTCC
This sequence comes from Neoaliturus tenellus, assembly GCA_030545055.2. NCBI lineage: Eukaryota > Metazoa > Arthropoda > Insecta > Hemiptera > Cicadellidae > Neoaliturus > Neoaliturus tenellus. The sequence continues at coordinate 257,167,464 of CM061532.1, forward strand.
AATAATTCTGTTCTCAGCAAATCCCAGGAGATTTCTTTGTAGTGCTCCTCTGTTCCCTTACTCCATTTTCCGCTTTTCAATCAGATAAGTATATTTACCCTTTTTGTGTCTTGAGAAATATTTTGGATTTAACGAAAGCTATAAATAATTTTTTATGTAGATTACCATTTACTTAGTTCGTCAACAGAGGTTTTCTTTCATATTGAGAACATATAAAGTATATCAGTTTAAAATGGGTTTAAAAGTTTATTGTTTTAAATTTCAGTTTATTTACTTTTTTATTTTTTTTCTACTATGTACTAGGTGTGGCTTTTGAATGATATCAACCTAACTCCAATGAATATAATGAATCTCTTATATGTTGACCAACTAGATAAAATTTAGGAGGAAGTTCAATAAAAGTTAATTCATAGTTAGGAAATTCCCTACGTTGTTTTTCTTTCCACACTTAATAACTGATAAAAACAAATTCTGGCCATAAAAGTGGGATGTCTTAGAAGATCCGGAAATATTTAGATACGAAGTCCCTATAGGACTCAGTGTTATGGCGTGATTGTTCTGCAGGACAGGGAGATGGTTCATTATAGAGTTTTAGTGAGAAAGGGAGCTACTTTGACACGTCCATTTTGTAGACACAGATGTTCTCAGACACAGGGGTTTTTAGGATTCCAAAAAGTATGTATTTCAGGATTCAACGGAGGTGTTAAGCTGTGAAATGTAATAATACCGTTAAATTTGTAATAAACGCCTTAAGATGCCTAGACCTATTAGCAGACAATATGTTTAAGGATACGAAGCTATATTTTGTCATGACATTCGTTGACCTCGTCCCCTCTCTGTTCCAGACGCAGACGCCGCCGCGCCATGTCCTGAGCGCCCGCGCTGCCATGTAGTGCCGCGCAGTGCCGTGTAGTGCGTGTAGTGCGTGTAGTGCGTGTAGTGCGTGTAGTGGTGTGCGTGATGCGCGGCCATGTTTAAGATGCTGCGCCGCGGGCCCCCGCGCTTCATTGCGGCCAGCGCCGCGCTGCTGACGCTGCTGGTATGCATCTACTACGTCAGCTTCGGGGCGGCGCCCGGGCTGGAGTACAAGCGCGAACTCCGGCCGGAGACCAACGAGGTGCCGCAGGAGATGCCCCCACCCGAGCCCAGGAGGGCGGAGCCCCCAGCCACCCCGGAGCCCGAGCCCGCCAGCCTCGTCGGCTCCCAGACCTGCGGTCTCACCTACATGGCCGAGGCGGACGTCGACACGGTCGAGCAGTTCCAGAAATTCAACTTCCAGGTAGGACCATTTACTGCTTTCCGATGCTTTCTAACATGTTTTACAATAGGGTACAAAAATTAATCTAATTATCACAGCAATATTATAAAACTTTTTTAGACATACCTGATTGCCTTTTTCCCATAACTAGGTTTAAGACTTCTTCCTCTGGTCTTTTAGAACTGTTGATAGTAACAACAAAGTTATAAAACTAAATAGACCGTACAAAGAAATCAAATTTAACTCTTATCTTATAGGTTTTTTGTAACACGACCGAAGTTGTATTGTTTTCATCTTCCATTAAAATCTGCTATTAGTTTTAAGCAACAAATACAACTATTTTACTTTAAACACCAGCTCCCTTTTCAGAAAAGGTTCTGAAATTTATCACAGAAAATTATGTAATATTTTTAAATGTTCCACATTCGTTTGAAAACAATATTCCCAATACGAAAACTGTTTAAAAAGAACCCAGGCTTTTATTAAATTTTTAAATATTATAAAATACCCAAAAGAACATTAAAAATAATCTTATTAAGTTATTCAACTATTTAACTTGGTTTTAAATACTCCACGGATAATCACCACCTGTTATGCGACTGATTCTTCCCGCCCAGCCGACCAGCGCTTGTTATCGGAACCGATTAAACACCTGATTGGCTGTCGGTGCTCGCTGAGTCAGAAGATACCCCTTAAGCTGCAAGTTTAGCAGTTGAACGACAACGACATACTGCATGGCACTTCACCATTTATAACACTTTTTTATAAGTTTGACGCTTATTTATTCTGTTAGCATTGGCTTTTCTGCTAGCATTAAAGTGTTATTATGTAGTAGAATTATGTTGGACCAGGTATATTAACAATAAGGATTATGTAATTTGAATCTAATATATCTTGTTAGAATTGTTTTAATTGTAGCTATTACGATTAGCTTCTTCAGTGTTAATGTTTTATAGTAACATTGTCTTATAAATTTCGGGCTATTTTGCCGAACTCAAACACAATAAAAGTTAACCTCTGGAGGACAGGTTGAGGGCTAAAATGCACCATCTAAAATTTAAAAACCTATCACGCAGTTAACAAAGCTATAATTTTGTATTTTCTAACCTCTCTATGATGCACCTTTTAATATTTGACTTTTTCGTTTCGACTTCAAACTTTCAAAAATTATAAAAGAACTAAGAAGAAAAATGATTTTACCGAATTATTTTTCTATGGTTTAATTCCATACTACAATCATTGATCAGATTTACTATTTAAACTTTGAAAAACGTTTACTTTCTACAACGTACACGGCTAGTTTTATTGGTTCCGACATAACATTTAAATCAATGTCCGTCCGTTGTTAAGGCCTCAACGACATCGTTAGGTGCACGCGAACACGCATCCTCTAAAACATTATTTGGCTGATTGTCCGTGCATACATGGATTTTCCATCTCTATAAATTGATCACATCAAACCTATAAATTGAAACACTTCAAATACTATCCATTAAGCATTTATCCGATTAGCTAAAATGTAAACTTTCATGTATTTTATTGAGTTGTGTAAACATATCGAGAAAACGTTTACTGAAAACTCAAGTGAAACTTTTCCTTTACTTATTGCAACCAACAAGCTTTGACGTGGCTTTCTTTTGTCACGTTTCCTAAGGTAAAAAGATCTAAAATAACAACCTTTACATCATTAGCAACAGTTATGTTACTTTTCATACTTGAATTTTTAGTGTAGTTTAATAAGTTATCAATAGTGATAGATGACAAAATTCAATATATACTAATAGTAATAGTCGTGACTGGCGTTTTAGCTTTACAGAACCCGGTTGGATTTGTTTATATAATTTCAACATATTTTTTTCACCCATTATGACAAAATCCAAAAGGCGGACAATATAGAAAGTGGATTTGTAGACAATATTAGAGTGGATTGAGTGTTAATACACCGATTAGACCTCCAGCATTATGTTTAAATCAATGTCCGTCGGAGGTTTGTAGCTTTATCGAGGCTGATAGACAAACACGCGAGCTGGATCACGCATCTTGCTGCTACCGGCCAACACACATGATACACTTTGTAAACACTATGGAGAAGTATTGATTGTATTTCAAAATTATCCACTTAGTACTGTATACATCACACAATAAAGCAAAGTAGAGATCGCCTTCTGATCGAAATTCGACCAAAATTTCAGTTGGTCTGGACACAAGAACTTTGAAAACATTTTATATCTGAAACATCTGTTCTTCCTGTTTTCCTACCTGTTGTTTTTACTAAAGCTGTCTAATTATTCAATCAATAATCCTTTCTCCATAAGATTAACAATGGAACTTTGAAAGCCTGTGGGGCCTAGCCCTGGAGTCCGATGTGAATTAGAATGGGATGCCCATTTACATGACTATACCTTTCTAACGGTATGCACGCATTTTTCCTGCGGTGCACACGAGCTGAGAGAAAAGGAGGAAACAAAACATGCTTGCCTGTTAATATATAGACTAGGGTCTACCTGCTGTTCGAAATTCGACCAAACAACCAAAGTTGAGCCAAATAGTTTTAAAATGCTGCATAACTGCAACTTCTGTTATTCATGATTTGCTAGCATTTGTTATTACAACAGCTTTCTAATAAATCATCAATCATCCTTCTCCCATAAGTTGAGGCGGAGCCCTGATGGCTAATGTAAATTATAATGGGATTTTTCTCATCTAAATGACACTCCCTTTCTAACGGTATGCGCAGATTTCTCCTACGGTGCACACGAGCTGAGAACAAAAGGAAGAAACGAAATATGCTTGTCATTAATAAATATATAGACTGTGGCCTTCAAAGTGAATAAATCCATTAATAACCCTTAGGTTGTCATTAATAACCCACAATAGTATGTAGGCTATTTTTTCTAAGAACAACCTTAGCAATTTAAACTCAACAAAAAATTAACTACGATCTGCTAACAGTAAATTATACTATTCGTTGTAGTTACAATTTCTTCTTTAATTCCTTTTCTACCTGCTATTTCCCGCTTCAGTATCACAATGGAGACATACCACACGCTCATAAGCTGTAAAGCTTTATGCCATATTGTCGAAATATTGTCAATATTAACTGAGTCATGATAACCCATACCTTATTATTTATTAATATGTAACAAGTAATATCTCTTAAATTTGCTTCCTACTATAATGACTTAATTGGTTATTAGTCATAATTATCAATTGTTAGTAGGCCTATGGATTATTTGTTATTAAGTTACATTTAAAAAGCTACACACCAGAGAAGAGTCCAATTACAACACTTGTATGTACAATTGCGCTTTCGTTTAAAAGAATAATAATCAAATTAACTACCTTGTGCATTATTCTCTTAAAAGGAAGCAACTTTTGTTTAGTTCACTTTTCATTGAGCTAAATGATTAGTGAATCCTTTTGTGTTTATTTAGACTTGGTGTTAAAACTGTGAAACGGAATGTTTCCGGAACCGGGTGACGATTTTCCTGTTGTTCTTCCGTTTTCCGGATTGTGATTTTCGGGAAGGTTTAATGTTCTGGTTGCATTGTACGTACAGTGCCTAGACGTTCGAATTTACTGACCATTAATCCATTTTCAAGCGGAAAACTGCAATTGTAATGTAGTAATGTTCTCCGTTATGTAACCTCGATTTAGTCACTTAAAATAGATTATAAATATTTTTGTATAACTTTTACTTGAGCACTATGTGAGTCAAATAAGCCGACTCTTAGCTTATTTTTTTAAGTAATACAAGAAGCATTTCTGTATTTGGCAACCCACTGCGTATAAACTAATATAGGTGTATGTATTTTAAATAAGCAATTGTTCTATTTAACTAAATTGAATTGCTTTATTATTTCTTAGTTTTTCAATGCTTTATATTACCTTTTTTCAAACATCAAACCACTCAAACTTGTAATCATCTAACTTGTATGTAAATGCTTGGAGCACCTAGTAAAGAACATCTAAAACGTAGTAAATAATGCATGTCACTTCTTTATTTTTCTTTTCAAGTTCACTCGTATGATTCCGTTTATGACCACAGGCATTTAGACAAGTTTGGACCTGGACAAGTTTGGACAAGTGGATTACCACTGGGCAAATAGTGAAAAATATCAAAATATCTGTACACTTAAAATGTCACTAATCGTAACTCCAGATTCACTAGCAAAACTTTTGAACCATTTTAGTTTTAGCTCGTCAAAAATCATGTATAAAATTGTGTTACGATGCATTTACACTGCCCCTGGTCATATTTACCCACCCCCCGCCCACCACCCCCCTCCCCACAACCCCTCGTCGTGTCGCGGGACGGAACGTGTTCAAGCATCTCGCAGCTAGAGCTTGTGTTCGTCAGCCCCGTCAACTTCACCCTCAGTGGTCTCACTAATTGAACTCCTCCATCCCTTGATCTCTGTTGCCAAAACAACATTGGCGCAAAGCCGAAGTAAGGGCCATACAACGGGATCTTTTTGTCTTAATGGCTGAGCTATTTCATGTAAATTGAAATGTATACGTATTGTAACCGCTGAAAATTATTTACCTATGAACACAGCATCAAAATTGATGAAAACTTACACTTTTATAATGATTTGACACGCTTATCGATGAAGAAGGATGTTTTTAAATTTGGATCGAAATAAATGAACTAGTCAACAATGTAAAAATTTATTCTCCAATCAATACCTTACCAAATATCCCGAGCCAATTTCAGTTGAAACATTGACTTTTTATATTTTTAATGCAAGATCGGAAAACTTGTCAGATATTATTTTCTTATCATTCGTGCGGTAAATGAGACGGCAGTGTTTCAGAAGCACATAGGGTAACCCCAGCCTGGTAGTGTGAACAATTAGTGATTTCGTGTATTAGTTCATATTTTGTTTAAAAGTTCGTGATTCAATGTAGTCATTTTGCAATTTTATCTGAGTGGTTTGCGATTTCTTGTGTGTTCAGTTCGTGATTTCGTGTGAGCAGTAAGAGATTTCGTTAGTACTTCGGGATTCCGTTTGAGCAATTTTCTACTTCTAGTAGGTAGTTTTTAGTTTTAGGTAATCAGTTTGCAATTTCGTGTTAGTAATTCGTGGTTCAATTGAGAAGTTCGCGATTTCGTGTGATCAGATAGTTGTTCAGTGTCAGTAGTTAGTAATTCGTGTGAGTAGTAGCGATTTTGGGTAAGTAATTAGTGACTCCATGTGAGCAAGTTGCGATTACGTGTAATCAGTTCGCGATTTCGTGTGAGCGGATCGTTATTTAGTGTCAGGAGTTTGTGATTAGTATATATAGTTTGCGGGTTTTGTGTTATGATATCGCAATTCCATTCACACAATTTTCTGTGAACAGTTTGCGATTTCGTGTAAGCACCTCGCGATTCCAATTTAAGCACTTTGCGACTTCGGGTAAGTAGTTCCTGATTTCGTCTAGACTAAAGATTAAACTTCGCGGTTCATATGAGTGTTTGCCGCCCGTCATGCGACTTTGAAGTCTTTGTTTGGTCGCAGCTCTCTTATCCGCCTCCTTCACTCGCTCCCTCTTGAATACGATGAATTTTCCACCTTTCACACCTAAAACATAAAATGTTGCACTTCTTGAAAAGTAATAACGTGTTAAGGACAAAAATACCTCATAGTAACTGTACCTGAAATAGTTTCTTTATGGATGGAATTGTTGATAATATAAGCTATATAATAAAATAATCAAGCACAATTTATATGCATTTTTTACTATGTAATTATCATTTCCGGAATTTAGTTGTAGAGGTAATTGTATTATTTTTAATTATATCGACTAATTCAATGAAAATTTACTCATATTAGTTTTTTTTCTATTATAAGTTGTGTATTTAAAAAAATTCTATTTAATGATTTTATTTTTAGCGAATTTCCCATAGGGGAATAAGCTATTACCGTAGGTCTCATGGTAAGACCTAAGCCCGGGACCATGTTACTTTTTCGTTTTGAGGTGCCCAGAGACCAAAAATAATAGTCATTAAAATTTATATATATATATATATGTATATATGTATATATTTATATATGTATATATGTATATATATATATGTGTCCCTAGACACGATAACTCTCGTAAAAATGGTCCGATCGACACCAAATTTGGTAGAGATGTGTAATCCTACATTTATTCGGATGAGTTCGTAAACCAGACATATCGACCTACCGGAAGGGGTAGTTTTGGGGGGTTTTGTACCCCAAAAATGGGTTTTTTGCATTTTTCATATGTAAATTTAAAAAATTTAAAATTTTTATTTTGACCATTGGATTTAGCTCAAAAAAAACACACAATTTAGTATTTTGAAGCTTTGCTCTATCTCCATTGGTTACCGAGATATTACAAAGTCTAAAGACAGTACATTGTCTTTTGGGACTCCAATGTTAATCTTATGGAGAATAAGGATGTGTTAATATTTCACTTATTAACCAATATTTTTGGATGGAACTTGGTATTTAGCTTCATTTGGATGAGATTCAACCATTTATGTAAAAAAAACTCTTGGTTTTTTGTTCTTATAATGACAGCAAACCTGCATACTCTTTTCCCATGTTAATCATATGGAGAATAGTCAAACTCCTTTATTTATGGACAGATATTGATGAAACTTAGTACATGGCTTCATATGGTCAAAATAAATTTTGTTATGATAAAAACCTACTTTTAGTGTTCCCCATGGCAGCATACCTGCATACTCTCCCTATATTTATCATAAGGAGAATAGCCATTTATTTCCCCATTTATGAGCATGTGATTTTATTTGGTTTACAGTTTTATGTGGTCAAAATTAATATTACTAATTTGGAAATTCGCTGAGTACGCAGGTCTGCTGCGACGGGGAGTATTAGTACATTTTACACCGTGTTTTATAAACATTTTTCACTTGTTACATTTAAAGGCAAGAAATGAGAGATAAAGGCAGTGGAGCTTTAACAACTTTCGCGAAATTAAATATCTCATAGTTTTAAAATAGTTCCATGTTCAAACCAAGCCACCTTACAAATGAAAAAAATCGTTTTAATGAATTTCAATTATAAAACTAACACTTTTATTCACTGTGTAAATTTTAAATTCCAAAAGTTACAGTTAAGTTACAGTTAAAAATTAAGATTCCTGTAGTGCGGTATTTTCATGACTTCCGTTCTAATAATTTTTTACCGTCTAAAAATGCAATCATGGTAGTGTAGCTTAACCACTAGCGTGTACTAATAGTGGTTGATATATTTTCTAAAAATGGATTAACTAACAAAGTTGTATGTTTTTATTACTAAACAAGAAACTCTTGATAAGTCTTGCTTTGTTTGTTGTACAAAAGCTGCGGTCGTAATCGAATCGCGCGATAGTTTTTAACCCTCGCCGGGCTGGACTAACCTCGTTATAATAGGCGGTGACCGAGCCCCGATGTTTGTCCAGTCAATCGCAACTCCATAACGCTGCACCGACACCATGTGACGTCATCCACGCCGTTCAGCCTTTATTGAATTATTTTTTCCGATAAAATATAATACAAGAAATTAGAGTTTATTGTACAATGTTTGAAAGTTTTTTGTGTAGATTTGTTTTCGAGGATTTTGATTTTAACTACATTGTTTACAAAAATTTTTTCTAACGTAATGGGATCTCTATGTTTTGAAAAAGACAGGGATTATGTTCTTTACTTATAAGGGGTTCTTGATAAATACGGCATTGAATCGCTTATCAATGAAAATTTTAGTTTATACTTGCTATGTGCTGGAGTACACGTCGATTTGATTCCCATTGACGATCATTATGCATTTGTGCAAAGGAATTCCACTTTTTCGTGCTATATATTTGGTTTCTAGGAGTTAATATTTTTTAATCTGGTGTTCCAAAGCTGCGTGCTACTGATTTGGTTTGACATTGGCTTGAAATAATGTAAACATTATAGTTACAAAACTTAAGTATCAATGGTAGGCCTAAAAAGGTTCCACGTTGAAAATAAAATGTGATAGTTAATTGTGTTAACCATTTATTAAAAACCATGCATTTCTTGTAGTTACATACTAAAATGTTTAAATCCTCCCTTAACTAACATCTACCCTCCACGTCTTCGACCCGTTCCATTCGAAATTGCAATGGTCCTTCGAGCGCCTGAGAGTCAAGCTGAGCCAAGTACAAGCCATCGCCAGTGGTTTGGGATTTCTTAATGATAATTTCTATGCGATAGATAGTTTCATGTCTGATTAAACCCAAGACTTTTTTTAAAGTTCTTGTACGCTACACTAAAATGTGGCGAATATGACTATTACAGCCCATCAACGTTGAGAGTTTGATTTACTTTGGGCTAATTGCGTCTCTTTTAATAATCTGCCTGACATATTTATTGATATCATACATCCATCTGCTTTACGATTCAGAGAACGATGTCTTAGCTATCAGACTGAAAAGCCTTTACTCATATACTGTAAAAATTGTCTATTTCAACCCTTTTCACTATATCAAAAACATTCAAAAATTGCTCTTAAAAATGCTCGGGAAAAGTCTGAAGAAATTCTGAAAAGGGAAGAGTCTACTTCCTTACGTGTCTAAACCATAGACAATAATTTTAAACATACTACTAATATTTTTGTGATTCCAGTAATTTATGATTTTTTCAACCTTTAAACTGTGTTTTTGCATATTGTCTAAGAATTGTTTGTTCAAGAAAAACGGCGATCTTTAAGGAAATGCTTTCGCCGATCGGGGAGTCAGTTATCGACGGATGTTTTATTCAACATGGCCAATGTTGGCTCTTCACTCTTGGGACAATTGTTTCCTCCGCGTTTCAAACATGTTGCAGTCTAATAATCTATAAACGACAATACACTGTTGCATCACGAAAATTTCTCTTTGTGCTACCTATGTTTTCTTATTGTAATCACGAAAGCGTAACGTAATACTTTTCTCTTTGCTTCAGTTGTGAAAATCGCTTTTGCTGCATCCTTTATAGTCTCTTGATTCGAGTTTTGAAACTAATAGAGTGTAGCTTGAATTATCACATTTTTAAAATTGTGATGGTAAAATTTGTAATGGCTGATGAATTAAACAAAATTCATTTTTCCCCTCTCCCCATATTAAAAGTTAAAATATTATGCCATTCCAGATTTACAAAATTAAACTTCATTTATAGTTAAAAACGCTCTACTTAACCCTTTTTTTCACATTTTCCGCACCATTATCCTCTCCTGTTGATAAAACTGTTCATTACGCGACGTTCATTACGACCACGATCCTAAGCCGTCGTAAAAACTCGCGGAAATGAGCGAATCTCGGCTGGGAAGCTGTGAAGGTCGTTAACGAGCCCTTATACAGCCACGACGGTACAGCTCGGGTAGTGCGTTTTGAAACAGCCACCGTATCGGCGAGAACCCGCTAAAACGCCGGCGACAGCTGATCGCTTGCAAACGCGTTTATAATATGGAACAAATCTACTGTCAGCTGGCTTGTGCATTTCTGAGGGAAAAAGAAACTTTGAATCAGCGAGCACATAACATAATAGAGCAGCTACACGGAGCGCGGCAGTGGGGCAGTCGTGGCGGCGGGACTAAGCGGACCAAGATGGCGGCTCGGCCCTATCCCGAGCGTCTTTGCCACACCGCCGCGCTGACTACGCTACCACACGAGGCGTTAACAAAACTTTGTTGTTAACTTTATCAAAACTTTAACAAAAGGTGCTAACTCGACGAGGATTAATAAATTTAGTAACAAATAAGTATTTTTATGTAAGAATAAAACATCATTGTTAGTTAAGTAATGAAAATCTTCATAAGTAAAAGTTAGACAACACCTGAACAAAACTGTGCTTTTTTGGGACAGTAAATGTTGCTTGGTTAAAAAAATGGATCGACTTATTTAACCAAAATTACGTATTTAATTTTATAAACGAGAGTTATGAGTCGTCTTCGCCCTTGTAAAATCACGGAAAACATGCCTTACCATGTTATGACGTTGTTTTTTTAATATTTTTTGTTAAAAAATATGTTTTCTTGTAAATTAAAGCTAGATGTAGTTCCTCATATAGCGGTAAAAATAAATGGTAGGTATTAGTAGAAAAAATCTTAATAGTAAGGAAAATTGAGATACCTTGCAGCGTTGCTGGTGAGGGTAATATTTTAACATTTTCAATCTTTAAAGGTACGAGAGACCTAATATAAGTATTCAATTTAACGAATGCCAAATTTATAGAAAATCCGTTGAAAATGGAGTCCGAAACAGGGGAATAAAATACCATGTTTTGCCTAAAAGCAAACATGCATATGGTTAACATAGCCGACTGCGCTACTAGACGTAAAGGTGAAGTTGAATCGTAAATAAAACCCTTTTTACTTCAGTACGGGTTTTTACTTATTCCTAAATGATAATATATTTTACTAATTCCAATGAGAAGATTTTTAAATAAAACATATAGCCTGCTAGTAACATTGTAAGCAACGAAATACTGCATAGTGATAAGGCAGCGGCCGGCGCGTCAACCGACTGAGCGGCGCGGTGGCGTTTGCTGCTATTAAACCTGCATTTTTGAGAAAACCAGACATCGTAGAATAAAAAGGCAAAATTTAAAATTAAATCAGGTCATTTATGAACAACTTTCCCGCTGACAAAAAATCTCTGACCAAAAAATAAAAAACTTTCCCGCAGGAGAACTTTTTAATGTTTGTTTGAAACGTTTAAATTATAAATCCACGTTAAAATATTTATTACTACGTTTATGTATGTGTTAAAAAAAATTAATGTTTACTAGCGTTATCCTAAGGGTCTACAGTATGAAAATGCAAAATTTCAACAATATTACTGCAGTATTACTATTTTTAATGACAGTATATTTGCTGGTGTGTTTTACTGCGGACTGAGCTGCCGCGGCCGAGACCTCAGCCCGTTTGACGGGCCAACATGGCGGATTCTGCCCCACTTCGGGTGCACAGCGTTCAAGCGCCTGTCTTCTCTATTATGTTATGTGCTCGCTGCTTTGAATCCAGTATTTGTGTACGTTTCGTAGTTTTTTTATTTGTTGCTTATCGTGTGGGTACAAATTTTTCACATAAGATTGTACATAGGTTTTTTCGTCAAAATTATATGATATAGGCTCTAATGTTTTAAATATTGTCGTTTTATATTATTGTTTTATATATAGGACCTAGAGTGGATAAATATTGATAAATCGAACAGTCTCATAAAAGTTGTCAGGAGAAAAATAATAATAGGCCTAACTATTGAAAAACTTATTTTTTGTACACCAAAATCTCACTATGCATAGGTGTTTGTTACCATAGATTATGAATCAAATAAATGTCACGTAATCTATACATATTTAATGGGCGACATGTATTTTTGTACAAGGAACTGATCCTACAGTTTTCAATCGATTTTCATGATTTTGGTGTCATTAGATAAGAGCTCGGCTGGTCCGTCGGGCAACACTGTGAAGGTTTTGTGCAGGAGCGCTTTCGTCGTCTCGACATTCTCAACTGCAACTGTTGCAGTTGAGAATATCGAGACGACGAAAGCGCTCCTGCACAAAACCTTCACAGTGTTGCCCGACGGACCATAATTCACTCAGATTATGTGACTTCGGCACACGGACACCACCATCCTCGTTGAGTTTGTCACAAATTGAAGGGCTCTGCATACCCTTAAAGTTCTGTATTTCTCCATTAGAATAATATTGATAAGAAAATTAAAAGGTCTTTAATTTTTAACAGGTGTAACAAGTAAACAAAGAATACTAGCGAGAACATCTGTATATTCATACCTAAGAAGTTATGCTAAACACTGGATACACTGATTAACGAACTGCATTAAACAAGCCTAACCAGTAAACAGTGTCCAAAGTAAACTGCTCGATTTCGAGCAACAATCACACTGGTTATTGTTAATTTTACGTTGGTCAAATTCCTTCTTTTATATAATCCAAGTTAACACATTTGTAATATTTACTTATTTAATATGCTAAGAGTTTGTTTTATGATTTTAAACCGGTTTTGAAGTTTTTTGGTGTCGTAAGGTAGGGCTTGGCCTTTAGTTGTTTTTGCAAACATTTATTATAATCCGTCTTAATATAAAGGTATAATGTAATTTTGAAATATTAAAGTAGTGCAAAAGTAAGGCTTTTGGGCCAGTTCAAGGTCACCCGAGCGATGACGTCATCGATGACGTCATCGAGGTCAATGACCCCATCGATGACGTCATCGATTGCATCATCGATGACGTCATCACCAATGACGTCACATCCATGACGTCACACCCATGACGTCACAGAAATGACGTGCTGATGACGTCATCACCCCTTACGTCACCAAGATGACGTCATCGATGTCACAAAGGTCAAGGTCACGCTGAAACCTAAAATGTTTTGGCACCTTTGCTGTTTCTCACACTATGCTCCGAGTTTCAGTCAGGTTACCGTGACCTTGACGACTTGGAGCGAAATTAGATGAGAAACAGCAAAAGTGCTGAGGAAACCTGAAGTTTGCAACGTGACTCTGCCTAAAACCGTCATGTGACACCGCTCGGGTGACCTTGAACTAGCCCAGCTGCCTTACTTTAACCATTACTGCAACCGCGATGCGCACCCTACGACAGACACCGAGCGACTGACTGTCCGGCCCCGTGCACTCTAGGTATATTGGCTCAAGAGACTAAGACTCTAAACTGTCAGGAATGGGAGTAACCAACTGAATTTTGCAAGGAAAAGTCATTTCATCCAATATTTTAAACAAATCCTCATCAGTAAAACTGACACTAGTCTGTTTTGTATAAAACTTAGGGTGTCCGCGCAACAGTTTGCGCCACTTAGCTAAAGTCGAAACTCTCCTAACTTTGAGTGGTGGACAGTGAGCAACTAATAAAGCCTTAACACGGCTAAGTTTCTTACCTAAAGTGTCCCGCGACATGGCTTCTCCTCACAAAAGTCCGCACAATACTGAGAGACTGCTTGTAGAGCATGAGTCAAGGGAAAAGAGGTGGGGGAAACAGCAGGAGTGGGGGAAGGTCACAGTGGTGGGGGAAGGTGAGGTGGTACGCTGGAGTATCGCATCACTTCACCATGAGCTGTCCTACAGTCAACACACTGTTCTCTTGGCCCGAGTTGGCACTAGAAGAAACATTTCTGTACAGCTTAGGCTGTGAGAGCCGAGGAAGCAAAGTCAAAGTGGAAATTGTGTTAAACTCTAAGATGAAGAGTCTCCTAAATAAACTAATTGTATCCCTGCAATCCCCTATAACTTTAGAGAAATACCACTTTATTAAGCGACACCTTATACTTTGGCAAAACGAAGTGGAAATGGAAAAGATTACAGTAAAATTAATTTAACTTATAGCTCGGACTGGACACTCATGGCGATACTACATGGCGTGCAAACGCCACCCTAATATTACAAAAAAAACACTTACAAGTTAGGTTCTTAAGAACCTCTGGTACGATAACCGATGTGCTAGAGTTAAAGTGTGATGACCTTGAGTCAAAACACTGAAATACTACAAGTCGATATCGTCCCAGAGTTAAAGTGTAGTGACCTACATTCAGAACTTGTAATATTACTTACATATAGAGAGCTAGAGAACAGCGAGACGCACCGCATGGAAGCCGGAGACATACTGGCGAAGCGGTGTTGTGCAGCCTAAGGACCCAGTTGTGGTGGGGGGTATAGCCGACACTTAGAGTACAAGTGTTGCGGGTGACCTTGACCCACTTACCTCGACCCCCCCCCCCCCCCGACAAAAAGTGCGAGCCCCCCCCCGAACTTTTTTCGGAAAAATTTTTGACCTTGACCAAAAAGTTTTTTGCTCCGGACGAGAAGTGACCCCCCCCCCCGACAAAAAGTGCGAGCCCCCCCTTCCGGAAACTCAAAATTATGTAAATGAAACTTTGTTAGCTATTTGTGTTTTTTTGTCCCCAAGGCCCCCGAACATTCGTGGTTCGCCATGGATGTACGGGGGCCGAAATTTTTTAATGTTCGTATGGCCTTGACCTAGTAAGAACTTATATAAATTTACTGCATTGCTGAACTTAAATATTAAATATTAAAGATAGGGAACGGGAGTAGGCCCCCGTGTAAAACCACTTTTTATAATTAATTGTTAGGCTCCACTCATGCATGCTTCAATGCGGCTGAGAAATTGGAGTTGGTCCGTTTGTACGCTTATACGGGGGTAATGAGCCGATGGCCTCTGCACTCGGACCGGGGACATAAGCCACTAGGGCTGTCCTCAACCTCTTTCAAAATTATGTAAATGACCTTTTGTTAGCTATTGGAAAAGTTATTTGTTAGCAATGCAGTAAATGCTTAAGTCTTGCGTGGTGAAGGTTAGACGACATTGGATGTTGCCTGTTGTCATAGTTGGGTCTCCTTCGGAGGCTACAGCGATGACAACCCAAGTGCCCCAGGTGGGTTTTAATTTTTTTAAAGTTTTTTCGTGACCTTGACCTAAATACAGTAATGACCCCCCCCTCCCCCACCCCCCTCCCCCACCCCCTCCTCCACCCCCTCCCCCACCCCCTCCCCCCCCGAACTTTTTTTGAGAAAAAATTTTGACCTTGACCAAAAAGTTTTTTGCTCCGGACGAGAAGTGTCCAAACAAAAAAAACTTGTACAAAGTAGTGGATTTAGACCAAAGATCATTGGTTTATCAAACCTGTTGAAGAATAAATTGAAAATGGGTGTTTAAAAGCCAAACCAACTACATGATTGATAAACTGGATGTATATGACGTCACCTTCCCCCACCCTTCAACCTCGGGTATAAAGGGACCCGGTTGAGCGCGCTGCTCATTATTGCGTGGACATTCACCGAGTGCACACTCAAAGCCAAACTGTAAAAAAAATGGCTCTTTGCGATATTTGTGGTGAGTTTTTCCAAGATGAAGATATCTTTGTTTTACACCGAGAATTGCATCATGAAGAGAACAGAAAAGAAGAGATTGTTGTAAGTGAAGAAGACTTGGATGCGTTTGATCGGTTATTGGAAAACTACCAGAAGCAGATGGACGACTGTGATAGCTATCTACAGTTACACCGAGAATTGCATCGTGAAGAGGACAGAAAAGAAGAGATTGTAGTAAGTGAAGAAGAC
>CM061532.1:257183898-257231474 GCA_030545055.2 Neoaliturus tenellus
ACATGATTCGTGTTGTGTTTGTGTTAACATGATTTGTGTTTTGTGTTAACATGATTTGTGTTTTGTGTTAACATGATTTGTTTTTATGTTAACATAATTTGTGTTTGTGTTAACATAATTTGTGTTTTGTGTTAATATGATTTGTGTTTATGTTAACATGATTTGTGTTTATGTTAACATGATTTGTTTTGAACCTAAATTTTTCTTTGTAATAAATGGATAAAATATCTGTTAATGAAGCTAAAAAATTAGATGATATTGAGAAAAAATTAATAAAAGAATTTAAAAATCAAATTAAAATTGAAGATAATTATGAAAAAATTAAACAAAAAGCATATGAACCTATAACATCAGCAATTAGTAAAGTTGAAAATAAAATTGGTGAAGTCTTAAATGAAAATAAAAACCTTATGGAATTGGTACCTATTGTTAATAATTTTGCCAATATATCAATACCAGAAACTGAAGAACTAAATTTACCTTCAAGTACTCCATTTAGACCAATCAGACAACCAATAATTCAAGAAGAATCGACATTTATTGACCCAAATTTAATTTCACCTCAAACATTAGATAAAATTATTGGTCCATTAGCACAAAAATATTTACCAAGAACAAAAGATGATAAATTTGGTTTATATTGGAATAAACATAAAAAATCATTTATGATTGGTGATAAAATAACTGTAATTGATAATGATGATTTAATAATTGATGATAAAAAATATAATGGAACACATGGATTATGGAGATTGTTAACTTATGAAAAGAAACCAGATAATAATTTATATACACAAGATGATTTAAATAATTATTCAAAGATTTTATGGGAAACTAATTCAATTTATAAAAATAATGATCCAAATAGTAAGAAACCAAAATCTAGTAAAGGTGATAAATATATTAATTTAATTAAACATATTTGGGAATTAAAAGGTGAAATTGAAGGTTCAGGAATCAGACAATATACAGAAAATAAAATTGAATATAGATTTATAGATGATTTAAATAAATTAGATAATATTATTAATTATATATATGCACAAGAAAAAGCTGGCAATAATAATTTTTTAAATGAAAAGAAAGCAATTAAAGACTTTATATCAAATAAATTAGATGAATTAATTGAAAAACCTGAAGGAATTAAGTATTTAAAAAGAATTTTGGCAAATATTTCATCACCATTATTAAAAGATGGATCAGGTATTTTAAATGATGTTATAAATAATTTACCTTTTGAATTACATGTACCTGGTTATCAATATCTAGGGCCTGGAACTAAATTAAATAAAAGAGTAAAAAGAGGTGATCCTGGAATAAATGATTTAGATAAAGCTGCTAAAGAACATGATTTATTTTATAGAGATCATAAAGATACAAAATCTAGAAATGAAATAGCTGATAAAATTTTACAAGATAAAGCATGGGATATAGTAACATCAAATGATCATGGAATTGGTGAAAGATTAATTGCATTACCAACATCAGGTGCTATGTGGATGAAAAGAAAATTTGGTATGGGTTTAGAAGTAGGATTAAAATTTTAATAAAATTAATTATATTAATCTATATTATAAAAAAACTATAAATTTTTTTCTTAATAAATGGAAAAAACAAATATAAACTTGACAGATAATCAAAAATCAAAAATAAAATTAGCATTTAAAAATAAAAAATCAGTTATAATTCAATTTAATATTGATCAATTTAATGAAAATGGAAAAGATATTATATTATTATCTAAAAGACAAATTAATAAACTAAATAAACATAAAAAATTAAATAAAGGATTAAGATTTGAATTTTCATATAATCAATTAAAAGAAATAAAAAATGGTGGATTACTAAAAGAAATTTTAGATTTTGCTGATAATATACCTATAGTTAAAAATTATACACCAAATGTTAGAAAGGGCGCAAAAGTAGTAAAAGAATCTATAATTCCTAAATTTAGAAATTTTGTTGATTGGTTAGATCATGAATTAAAAAATGTAGAAGGATCTGGTTTAGATAAAAAAAAACATTAAAATATATGAAACAAAATTATAAAAAAATTTTGAACCACTAACATTAGGTGAATTAGAAAAATTGTGTAAAAATATAAAATATTTTAGAGGTGTATTTATGAGAGATATATTACCTAATAAAGTTAATAAATTTGAATGTGGAATTATAAATTTAGATTCATTTGATGGAAATGGAACTCATTGGGTTTGTTATTATAAAAAAGATAAAATTAAATATTATTTTGATTCATATGGAAATATAGTTAATAAACCACCAATAGAATTAGTTAAATATTTAGGAAAAGATAATATATTTTATAATGATAATCAAATTCAAAATTATAATGATCCACAAATTTGTGGTCATTTATGTATTTTTATATTAAATGAATTAAATAATAATAAAAAATTTGATAATATAATAAATAAATTAATCCTTAATAAATATGGATTCACAAAATATATTTGATCTGTTTGGAAGACAGAAAAAACATCCAATTAATATTAAAGAAGATTATATAAATTCTAAATTAAATATATTTTTTAATAATTTTAGTAAAAGTTTTAAAAGTCATGTAAAAAAGACTGAAAATCTAGTAAATGCTATTGGTTTATCAAAAAATTATATAAGTATTAATGGTAAAAGAATTGTTAATGTTAAACCAAGTATAAATAAATATGATGTTGTAATAAAATCAGAATTAGATGAAGTTTTAGATTCAATTATTAAAATTGGTAATGATCATTCAGAAACTAAAAAGGATTTAAATAAAATTACAGACTTTTTAATTAATATTGGAAAATATGTTGAAAATTTAGAAGAAAAATTAGAAAAAGAACTAAAATTTCTATTTGATGGAGTCAATGAATCCATAAAAGAATTAAATGCTGAAATAATACTAATTAAAGATGATATAGATAAATTACAATAATTATTTTATATAAATGGAGTTGATTTATTGTCTTAAATGTAAACAAAAAACTAATTCTAAAGATATTCAGATAATAAAATTGAAAAATATAAATGTAATTAAATCAAAATGTTGTATTTGTAATTCAAAGAAAAGTTGTTTTACAAAATTTTCTCCCTAATAAATGGCTCTATACAGTTCATTTGATTTATTCATTATCAGAAACCAAAATCAATTAAACAAAGATGATTGGGATGATATTTCTGAAAAATATGAGTTGAGTATTAATATGATGAGATTGTTTCAAAATAAATTAAATTGGCAAAAAATTGCTCAACATCAAAATTTAACTATAGATTTTATTACTGAATTCATAAATTATCAATTAAAAGATTATATTGATTTGATTTGTAAATATCAAGATTTAACTGAATATTTCATTCATGATTATGCATTTACATTAAATTGGGAATTAATTTTAGAACATCAAAAAATATCAGCAAAATTTATACTTGATCATGCTACTGAAATTGAATATTTTAAAAGTAAAAATGAAATTGATACATAAATAAAATTTGTACATCATAAAATTATAAAAATTTTACTTGTTTTAAAAAGCTTTTGATTTAAAAAATTTATCCTTAATAAATGGCTGATTACAAAAAATATGTAAATGATATTGAAAGAGCTGAATACAAAAATTTCTATCCATTATCTAAATTACATTTAAATGAACCTAATAAAAAAACTGAATTTAATATAGATTTTGGAGATGGATTTTGTACTTCTAAATTTCAATTTTATATATCTGGTAAATTAACTAAATCTGATGGAAATGCATATGATAATGGTGCTAATATAAAATTAATTGATAATTTTGTTCCATTTTTATTTTCAAAAATTGAAGTTAGAAAACATAATAAATTGATTGATGAAATTGAATATCCTGGTCTATTAAGTACAATTAAAGGTACTATAACTTATTCAAAATCAGAAATAAATCAGATAAATAATGGTTTTGAATCAAATTTTAAAAATAAATTTGAAGCAATTGGTAATTTATCTCATTTTGGATTAGGATTTTTGAAAATGTAAATATTCCAATATACAAAGGAGGTTTTAATATAACATTTATTAGATCAGAAGATAATGATGCAATTTTTAGATGGAAAACTAAAAAGGCTGATGGATCTTATGATAATGCTACATTACCAACTGAAGGTAAAATAACAATTGATGAATTTTTTATTAGAGTTCCTATAATTGAATACAAAACAACAAGTAAAATTCAATTAATTAATGAACTAAGCAAATTTGAAAAAGTAAATTTTCATTTTAATCATTGGCAATGCATTGAACAAAAAAATATTACAGGAAAGAATTTAAGTTTTGATATAACAAATATCTATAGAAATATTTATAATCCAAAATTTATTATAATTGGATTTCAAAAATCAAGAACAAATGATCAGTTATTTGATACTTCTAAATTTGATAGTATGTATGTAAAAAATATAAGAGTAAAACTAAATGGTCATTATTACCCTGATGAATTGGAAAATTTTGATATAAACAATGAAAAATTTAGAATTATGTATGAAATGTATCAAGATTACAAAAAAGTTTATTATATTAGTAGTAAAATGTATTATAGTCCAACAGAATTTCTAGATAATAGACCAATTTATGTAATTGATACTACAAAAAATCCAACAAATATTTCAAGTTCAAAAAATGATATTATTATTATTAATGCAGATTTTGATTATGATATAGTAGCTACTAGTAAAACAAATTGTTATATTATTATTGTATCTGAAAAATTACTTGAATATAATATAATCAAAAATGATATTACTGAAATTAATTAGAATATATTATTACTATTTTAGTAAATTTTATTGAAAAAATACTATTAAAATTTTAAATTACCTTATGAAAAGTCAACTATTGAAAAAATACTTATAAAATGTGATAATTTTACTTGTTTAAAAAAAAAATTTATTTTGTAGAAGATTTTAGGCATATTTGTTAAAAATTTCATTAAATTTGCATATTTTTTATGACAATTTGACAAAAGCTGAAAATTGGCCAAAAAATGGCAAAAATATTGCATAGTTGTATTAAAAAACTGTGAAATTCGTTTGATTTTGATTGTCTCCAAAAGTGTCCTAGAAGTAACATGATACTATCTACTTATATATATATATATATGTATATATGTGTCCCTAGACACGATAACTCTCGTAAAAATGGTCCGATCGACACCAAATTTGGGAGAGATGTGTAATCCTACGTTTATTCGGATGAGTTCGAAAACCAGACATATCGACCTACCGGAACCCGGAAGGGGTAGTTTTGGGGGGTTTTGTACCCCAAAAATGGGTTTTTTGCATTTTTCATATGTAAATTTTAAAATTTTTAAATTTATATTTTGACCATTGGATTTAGCTAAAAAAAAACACACAATTTAGTATTTTGAAGCTTTGCTCTATCTCCATTGGTTACCGAGATATTACAAAGTCTAAAGACAGTACATTGTCTTTTGGGGCTCCAATGTTAATCTTATGGAGAATAAGGATGTGTTAATATTTCACTTATTAACCAATATCTTTGAATGAAACTTGGTATTTAGCTTCATTTGGTTGATATTCATCCATTTAAGGTAAAAAATCTTAGTTTTTGTACTTATCATGGCAGCAAACCTGCATACTCTTTTCCCATGTTAATCATATGGAGAATAGGCAAACTCTTTTATTTATGGACAGATATTGATGAAACTTACCATATGGCTTTATATGGTAAAAATAAATTTCTATGCTAAAAACCTACTTTGAGTGTCCCCAATGGCAGCATACCTGCATACTCTTTCCCTATATTTATCATAAGGAGAATAGACATTTATTTCCCTATTTATGAGCACGTGATGACATTTTGTTAACAAGTTTAACTGGTCAAAATTAATATTACTAATTTGGAAATTCGCTGAGTACGCAGGTCTGCTGCGACGGGGGGTATTTACATTATATGATACAAAAGTAAAATTGGAGTGTCTCAAAACATTAATTTCTTGCATAGGCACAAAGTTAGTAGTTGGACTAGTTAGCCTAGTTGCCAAGTATTACTAGTGTTGACTATATACAATTACGATTTTTTATTTATAAAATAATTAATATTTATCAAATGTGATGTGAAATCACTCATTATCAACAATTTCATACAAATCGAGGATAAAAATGCATTTTCTCTACGTTAAAACATATTTACTAAAATTTATTTTATATAGTTCGTTTTAGATCTGCATTATTATGATGTAGGGAATATATTTGAAAATGTTTATGAAAAATATAAATATAGTCGACATAAGACATTAAATACATTTTTCTATAAGTAGCCCATGCCGTAGAAGGACGGACTATTTATGGAGTACACTGTATTTTTTACATATAAAAAAAGTAAAATTATAATATTCCTATTTAATACTCTTTGGTAGATTGAAGAAATATGTACCAAAGACGAAAAATACATTGTACTCTAGTTTAACATTATATGGTTATTCATTTTGATTTTATAATAATTTAATTTTATCTTTACTGTCTTAAACAATAGTGAGTTAAAACTTTACAAACTTGGACGGATCAATATGTTAAATGTATGTAGACAGTAAACTAGCTATTTAAACAAATAAAATAACTACCGGCTGGAAATTCACCTCCATTCAGGCAACATTTACATACACATTGGCTAAATATTTATATTTAATTAAGGTCTACTTTAACAACCGTAATTAAATACGGTTAAACAAACATAAGGCAAAACTGAAACATTTATTGCGCATCCAACAAGATCTTGTTTCAAAGCGGTTGGACAAAAATTTATTTTTACAATAAAAAAAAAATGGTTTACGATTATTATGACAATAAAAAATTATAAGACACGGAATAATATTGAAACAATCGCACCTTGAGCAGAGAACAGATCGTTTTGTCTGGTTAAGAAATGTAAAGCCTTGTTAAGCCAACAATGTTTGCATGTTTTAACCACGCAAAGCGAACTTTAGAAAATGTTAAACAAGGTTTGCACTGACTAAGGTAACACTAAAGTCGCGTTAGTGGGAGGGGGTGTCTTATACATTCGTAATGTTACTGGGTAATACTTCCTGTGTTTTCTTTGATCTGTAATCTAACTACAGAAGTTAAAAATAATGTCATTTAATCGATAGAATCGAGTATTCCCACGACTCGGTCTATACGGTTTATAGTTTATGAGGAGTAAGTAATTAATAGGCATTTAAAAGATGTTGAAATGAAAGATAACCCGCATGTAAAAGACTGTTCAAGTCTGATTAAATGTGATTCAGTTTCTTTCATGAACAATCAGAACTAAACTTTCTGAATCAGATTTGTTCAGTCCTGAAGTCAAACATTTTTGGACTGAATCAGCGTGAATGAGGCCTGACTTTAGACTATAACTGTCTGATCAGGCCTGATCTTCATAAATCAGCTTTGATCAGCCTGAAGTCAGGTTTTGTCTCTTAATCAGGCCTGACTTCGGACTGTAAAGCTCTGAACGGAACTAAACTTCCTGCATCAGATTTAACAGTGCTGATGACAGAAGTTTTGCGATTGAATCAGGACTGAATTCAGGCTTTTAGTTACATGAGAACTGATCAGTCCTGAAGTAAAAAGTTTTGTATTCGAATCTGCCTTAATCAGATCTGACTTCATACAATAAGGTTTCTATTAAATAGAACTTCCTGAATCAGATTTGACCAGTCATGGGTCAGAGGATTTGTTTCTGAATCAGCATGAATCAGGTCTGATATCAGATTATAAGGGTCTGATCAAAACTGAATTTCCTGAATCAGATATCACCCACTCCGGAAGTAATAGGATTTTTGTCTGAATTTGTTTGAAATTCTTTATTTTTTTTTTTACGAATTAGATGAATGAGTTAGAAAAACGGACAGTACATTAGTTTGAAATAGTTTTTGCAACTTGCTTTACAATAATTTAGTCAAGAGCTTCAAAAAGTTTTTTCAAAATATTTTCACATAGTACTTATAAATTTCTGCTCGAATAAATAACTGTAAAAATTATATTATAGTATGATTGACAACTTTTCAAGATATACCTTTTTAGATAAAACGTTGATAAAAGGATATCGGCATGGAGCTATTCTATAAAAATCAGCAAATTGAAAAATAACAACTCAGAAGATATCAAATAAAATCTGTACATTTTAAGTATTCTCTAACATTACGCCCCATTGGGAATTGAGCTATTCTTATGTAGTCTGCTTAGGATAACTTTCGAAATGAAAAAAAGTTGCCGAGATGTATAAGGCGTGGATCCTACCTCAGTAGATTGAAATATGAGAGAGAGTTGCAGGTCCTAGTCTCGATCTCGTCATCCTACTTTTCATCCCGTTTATTCCACTTTTCGGTATATTTCTTAGATTTCTTATCATATTCGTCTGTTAAAAAATTAAAAAAACCGTTCTGAAAAGTCTAAATGAAAAATATTCCATGTCCTGAATTGAGTAAAATTATGATTAAAATCGGAACATGTTTTGGTTCAGGCCTGTCAGAACTGAACGGAAAATGTTCCAATCCCTGATGTCAGGTCTCACATTTTTTATTCAGTCCTGAACTAAAATTTTCAAGTGGGAAAACTATAATAAGGAGAGAATTGTGTACTACACTAGAACTTACCAATGCCTAATATTTATTTAAGTAAAATAAGTATTTTTTCTGGTGGTAATAATTAATACAGTTACTTAATACATGTCAAATTACATAGAAAAAACCGTTACCCCGATTAAAATCACTTATTATAATAAATTGCAGGTTACATAGCATTTTCAGTGGAACAATTGAGTTATACAATAAAAGTTACTCGAGTTATTCTATAAGAAACTAATTAAACTGGCAAATTCATAAGGCTCGAGAAAAATAAAATCTATACTTATTTAATGCGCTAAGGGTTTTTTTTGTCTTGAGAATTCCTCCTACAAGTTTCAACCGATTTTCATGTTTTTGGTGTCGTTGGATAGGGCTTGGTCTGTAGTTGTTTCTGTAGTTGATTTATGAGAATCGGACTGAAAATAAAGACGCTATCCAACATTAAAATCTCAAAATTTTCGATTTAAATAACATTGGGGACTGAATAAAGCATTTGAAACATCTGTTAATAATCAGCTGTAAATACGTGTAGTTATTTGCGATTAAAGATATTCACATTATTGGATTGGTCGGATGTCATTGATTTAGAGCTAAAGTAACATTTGTACTGTATTTAAATAAATTGCTCGATTTCGAGCAACACGTATACTAGTAAATAAAAACTAGGCCTTCAAATGTAAGCACATAATTCTGACATTAAAAGCAAACTTAATTATATGGTAAAATCTAGTATTAATAATCAGCTATCTAGTAATAATTACATTAAGATTAAACATTAAAAGAAACACCTGTAAAAATTATGTTGCAAAATTGAGTGTTAAGTTAGCCAAAGAGGATTAATAATATTTCATTAGTGTAAGAGGTTTGTTTTAAAGCAGATGATCAAAACGTTCGCGCTCAGAGTTAAAAACCTTCTAAGAAGCGATAAGCTAGATATTTGTACACTTATAAAATGATACAGAAATAAGATGGGATAAGATGGAATATGATTTTGAACGCAATACAAAAACTTAATATTTAAAGGATCTTCAATTGTGAAATATTTTACATAAACATTGTTGTAAAACAATAAATATATAAATAGAATCATTGATGTTTAGTCGATGAACTATCTGCGATTTTTTTTAACTAAATTTATAATAGAGAATCTGTTACAGACGACATAACTTAAAGTATTACTTTTTCTTTTCGTTACTCCGTTACGCTAAATATTTTATTCAATCAGTAATATTATCGTATCATGGACTCAGAAATTTTTCACTCTTTTTGTTATAATTTGTCACCATATCAATGTTAGATTTTAAACAAATAGACATTTCATCTCTGACATATAAAAGTATGTTGTAAGTTACTACAGTATATCTAATACACAATTTAAAGTCCCCAATATGTTAATAGCGAACTGATGTAAACGTAAGAATGAATTTTCATTCGATATTTTCGCAGTCTTACTAATAATTCAAAATTCGCGTGAAGTTTATTCTTTTAAAATTAAGATCGCCATATTTATTTTTAACAATGTAAAACCAGTTCTTACGTAGGAAAGAAAAGTAAATTTAATATTTTACGCTTTAAACATAACAAATGCAATAAAAAGCAGCAGGTGGCAACCGCGTCATAACAATATAATGTTGTATGGGAGGAAATATAAACTAAACTGATTACCCAGGGAACGCTGCGAGAAAAACATATTGCAATTTCCAGCAGTGCCATGCATTGCTTTATCGTCGAGAACGGAAACTGACTTTTGTATTCTAAAGCAATATTAAGCTCTGCTTCTCTTGGATCCAAAGATTCCATATTGTAGTCAACACAATTTACCGATTATGAAACAAAGTTTGCTATGAAAAAATAAATAATAAAACTACTTAATTGGAAGAAAACAAAATTAACATTCGCCTGATGCATTTTATAAGACTTTTAGGCTGGTTATTATTCATTTAGGTTATTGTACAAAATTAAAACACCATCACTTAACAAATATTATAACAACAATATCAAAGAACTTTTCAATTTTACAAATGTGCATAAAAACCATAAGTTTAATATTCAATATTATTTAATTGTCCACCCTTTTAAATAATATTACAGAAAATAATATTTGTATTAATTTTTAATTTGTGTTCTTCTAAGAAAAAACTGGCAGGCGCAAAATACAAGTAGGCTGTTAATATTTGCTTGCGCCAAAAGCGACACTATTTACATTTATTTATGTGTGTTTTAACATCGTTCCTAATGAAACATGTCTAAAGCTAATACGCAAAAGCTTTTCGCATGGATACAAATTAGTTATTCTATTTAAGAGAAGAAGATTGTTTTAAAAAGAATATTTTTTGAACATGATTTAATAAGAATTTTACCTAGATAATTAACGATAAAATTGAAAATTTGTTCATACGACAAATAAAATATACTTTCTAAAACAACATTTCTTAGTTTTAACTAAGATAAGAACCATTTGTGAAGTAATTGTATTGGGTGTTTGAGTATATCTTATACTCTAACACGAGTAAGGTATATTTTGTAAGTATGTATGTATGTACGTAGATATGTTTGCACACGAATCTCAAAAACGGCTTGAAAGATTTTCTTCAAACTTTAAAAAAAAAAAAATTAGTTTTGGAATAAAAATAATATAATTATAGATATTTGTAAGACAGGAAAGTAGTGTGGTTTTGCCGGTGCTGGGACAAGTCAAGGTCATGCGGTTGG
Source organism: Neoaliturus tenellus (assembly GCA_030545055.2). Taxonomy (NCBI): domain Eukaryota; kingdom Metazoa; phylum Arthropoda; class Insecta; order Hemiptera; family Cicadellidae; genus Neoaliturus; species Neoaliturus tenellus. The sequence goes on from CM061532.1 coordinate 257,195,211, forward strand.
AACCGGCAGGTGTGCGTAGTAATAGTGGGGTGGGGGTGACAGTGATGGATGGGTTTGGGAAGTGGGTCAAGGTCATTCGGAGGGAGTTTTAAAAAAGTGGGAGCCGCAGGGGCTCGGTGGGAATGGGGAGGGGTGGGGCGGCACCGGGCCGCGGGAGGTTTTCGTTTATTTTTAAAAATTAAATCAAAGTCGTGTTCTTGTGCAGAGAGGTGTTGGAGTGTGGTCCACCGGTGAGGGAGTGGTAGACGCCGAAGGTGGTGGCGAAGAGAAGGTAGACGCAAAACATGCACAGTACGCGTTTGAACAGTTGCTGCAGGCGAACCATCCCTTGTTGATTTTCCGTTTCAAATTGCAGCCTGTTGATCTCTAGTTTGAGTCTGTCCTCTTCCAATCGTGTTTTAAGTGAAAAATCATCCATCATGTTTGTGTGCTTGTTTTAATTTCTGTTGGTGAAACGGGAGCGGTGTTGACGGTCGGAAAGTTGGCGAAGAAATGAGAAACGAAGATGAGGACAGGGCATATTTACTGGAAAGTGGTGGGGGGGGGGGGGGGGGGTTAAGAAAAACAGTTGTGTATCTTCACTCTTAACTCTATCGCATGTTGGACAACCGGGGGGGGGGGGGGTTGGGAGGGGCCACACAACCGCCATAAAACGGGCATCGGTACCGCGCGCGCGTCATTATAGAGGTGATAGGGCAACAGTGAACAACTATCCGCAAGTCTCTAACACCTAGTCTAACACTTTTTTTACTTACGCTTTTTTACTCTAACATATGTTTGCACTTATTATGCTAATTAGTCTCTATATATTCAGACACACTCGCGGGCGCCGGTCATATACTCGCCGATTGTCGGAGAGTACACATCTCCCCTTCGTGTATTATCATGGCTTCGCACTCTTTACAACTAAAAATTTTACGCACAAAACATATTTTACAGAAATAATCTAACTCCACAGTTTCTAAACCGCGTACTACATTGGCTAAGCTTAAGAAATACTACAGTTTTCACCCATTGTACTTTGCAAAACCTAGCCTGTGCAACACTGCATACTGTACTGATACTGTTTTGCACGCTGTCTTAACTGACATGCTGCAGTATCAACATTTCAATCTTGTTACACCTATTGACGACGCTATCCAATTATTCTTCTTCACTATATTACCGGGTTTATATGATCGTTCTTCCGATCTTCCGATCTTCTTCGATTTGGACACATGTCTCATTCTACTGTATCGACTCGCACTGTAAACACCTAGGAGCTCTCCTATCATGCAACTATTATTTTAATTTAATTTTAAAAATAAACGAAAACCTCCCGCGGCCCGGCGCCGCCCCACCCCTCCCCATTCCCACCGAGCCCCTGCGGCTCCCACTTTTTTAAAAATCCCTCCGAATGACCTTGACCCACTTCCCAAATCCATCTATCACTGTCACCCCCATCCCACTATTACTACGCACACCTGCCGGTTCCAACCGCATGACCTTGACTTGTCCCAGCACCGGCAAAACCACACTACTCAGGAAAAATCGTATTATTTATTTATAATAATTAATCGAATAGTATATCTAGTTAATTAAATAGTATATCTCGTTTCGAGGGCAGAAAATAGGGTTTCGTCGCCCTCGAGACGTGTTTCAAGTACGAGACGAAATCGAGAACTTGAAACGATCAAGAGCATGCAAAACATTTTTTTCGTTCTTTACAAACAAAACATAATCCCAACTAACCAAGCGAAAAGTACTGCATGTATTTCTGGTTGCAAGGCAACCACTTCACAATCAGATAAGGCCACCGAAACTTAAATACTCTACGGAAGGTGACAACTACAACTCATTTCAAGGGGAAAGCACCATTTACCCATGTACGTCATATATATTTGACAGTTGCTATCAGCTGAACTACCAACTACGTCACTGATTTGTTATTTTTGTTGTTGTTGTTGTTGTCACCTACCCTATTACATTATAGATTTCTTTGCTGCTGTTTCCATTACCGCCCTAGGCCGGAAAATTGTGCCGGCCTAGTAAAAAAAAAAAAAAAAAACAGGAGTTTCGTTGGTAGAAGTAAGGGTAGAACACAGGTGATATCGATGAAGTGTGATGAAAAAATTTTAACATTGGTATTATGGAGTTATAAGTCAAAATAAAGAAATAATGAAAACAGCTGACTAAACTGTTTAAGTGCAGGCGCGGTGTTTCAGTTCAAACATGTGGTTTTGCATGCGGCAGCCAGTAATTAAATTATAATTAGTACTACTGTGTGATATATATAATTATTTTAAATCTTACTCCATTCTGCTGATTATAAATAGAAGTCACAAAAAGTATAAAACAATTTTTTGTAGAATTACATTTAAATAATATAAAAACAAAAGCATTAATAAGAATTGCGAAACAGGTGTTAACTAAATAAAAATAAAAATCCACTTGTTACATATTCAACCTGTGTTTTAACAAATCAGCACCAGAGTGCAGCACCCGTAGGCCTAAATTGAAACAGTGTGAAAGGCGAGTGAGCGAAGCTGTCAAGCTCGTCGTGAAGACGAATGAGCAGAGCGAACGAGCTCGTCTTGAAAAAGAAATAAGCCGTTTTGCACTGGGCATCTGACCGAACTGTCTGTAACTAATATTTCTATACTGTTTGAGCTTACCAAGCAAATGCTCGGACCCAAAGTACTTTTATCAAAATAAACAGTAGTGCTATAAGACATTGTCATCATGTAGGAAGGTTCATAAAGAATGTAAGGAAAACAATTACTGCTTAAGACTACAACCACGAAACATCGGTGGCAGGTTGGGAATATTGTAAAGAGTGAGTTAGGCCGTTAGTTGGAGGCCTGGGGTTGCTGTGGGGGCAGACGAGTTGGCTTGACTGGAACTTTACACAACGGTTAACATCAGGGGCAAGTTGGGAATATTGTAAAGAGTGAGTTTAGCCGATAGTTGGAGGCCGGAGGCTGCTGTGGTGGCAGACGAGTTGACTTGACTGGAACTTTACACAACGGTAAACATCAGTGGCAAGTTGGGAATATTGTAAAGAGTGAGTTTAGCCGATAGTTGGAGGCCTGGGGCTGCTGTGGTTGCAGACGAGTTGATTACACAACGGTAAACATCAGTGGCAAGTTGGGAATATTGTAAAGAGTGAGTTTAGCCGATAGTTGGAGGCCGGAGGCTGCTGTGGTGGCAGACGAGTTGACTTGACTGGAACTTTACACAACGGTAAACATCAGTGGCAAGTTGGGAATATTGTAAAGAGTGAGTTTAGCCGATAGTTGGAGGCCTGGGGCTGCTGTGGTGGCAGACGAGTTGACTTGACTGGAACTTTACACAACGGTAAACATCAGTGGCAAGTTGGGAATATTGTAAAGAGTGAGTTTAGCCGATAGGTGGAGGCTTGGGGCTGCTGTGGTGGCAGACGAGTTGACTTGACTGGAACTTTACACAACGGTAAACATCAGTGGCAAGTTGGGAATATTGTAAAGAGTGAGTTTAGCCGATAGTTGGAGGCCTGGGGCTGCTGTGGTGGCAGACGAGTTGACTAGACTGGAACTTTACACAACGGTAAACATCAGTGGCAAGTTGGGAATATTGTAAAGAGTGAGTTAGGCCGATAGTTGGAGGCCTGGGGCTGCTGTGGTGGCAGACGAGTTGACTTGACTGGAACTTTACACAACTGGAAACATCAGTGGCAAGTTGAGAAATCGTCTTTTCTTAACTCAAAACATCTTTTCAATAACCAGCTGAGTTTATCATAAAACACTGGTACATCTACTTAATCACACGTTTAGATCTAACAATCTTCTTCCCAATAGATTAACATTGGAACTTCAAGGTCCAATGGAGCGAAGCCTAGGTAACTTTTGATAATTCTGGTATTTTCCTCGCGTCCTTGGCCCTGAAGCTTTACAATGAGCTATCATATGCTACTTATCTTTCTTTCCTATCTTTCTTCTAACTACAGATATTTCGTGGGGACCGATTCGCTTACGGAATTATATATGTAGATTACAGGTTTAACGTCAAGTGTAAAAATATGTAAAACAACTGGTTGTAACATTTATTATTCGCTAACATTCTCAATAGAAAGAAATGTAAAATTATTCTGAAGAAGTTTTTTTTTTAACAAAAGGTTTAAATTTTGTATTGTTTATTCATGTTTCTAAAAAAAAAACAAAAAAAAAACATCATGCATCATGCATACATTATGGGTCAATAATGTTAGAACAACATATTTTAAAGGGTATTTAATTAATAAATACAATTAACTACTTACTATAGGAGAAGACAAAAAATGTTATACCATCATATATGGTTAATTACTGTATTAGTTGGTAAACCAAGCCAATGTGGTTTGAATAATTTAACAAAAGTTTGGCCACTGGAATCTGAGAAGATCAGCTACTCGGTTCACGAGAGCCCAACTTTTATGAAGTTTGCAACAGAAGGCTCTGTATTATTTCATTAGCATAAAACATTTGTTTTGTAACAGAGATGAGCAAAACTTTCTGAACTTTAGGTTTATGAAAGACAACGCATCTCGAAACTAGCTGAGTTTAATGCAATTTCTATAACGACGGAAAAAAAATTATAAGCTGACACATTTTTAATAATAGTGGTTTTACAATATATAATACAAACTTTGTATTAAATTACTCAGGAAAAAATTTTAACCCCCACAGAAAATGCAAGGTAAATAAATTAGTGTAAAAACAGGTGGAATAATCTTGTAGAATCATTTTTAGTCAACTATATAATAAGCATTTGTTTTTGTAGATTCTTAAAGAATTTAAAACCTCAAAATAAGATAAACTTCTACTGAAACATAATAAGAAAGAAAATCTCTAAATTAAAAGTTTTATTATTTTTCGAATTGATATAGAATAATAATTTAAAATTTTATGTCCTATTCTTTAAATTTAAATAATATTGGTCACTTGCACGAGTCGTTCAATACTCAGTTTATACGTAGAATGACTTCCTAAAAAGATAAACAAAAATATCTATCTAGTAATACGGTGTCTGGTAAATTTTCTCGCACAGAGGCGAAAATATTTACATTTAATTAGTGCCTGTTTTAACATCACCACTGACGAAACATGCTTAAAGCCAACACATGAAACCTTCTTGCCGACGCTAGTTACTTACTCCACTCACGTGAAGGGGAGTGAAACCAGCTTTAAAAAATAAAAATGTGTTCCCAGAAAACAGGTATTGAAATAAAATTTCCAACAATGTTGTTATGTAACAAAGAAGAATATGTGTGGTCTTGATTTTCGTTTAAATACGTGCTGTGTTATCATGTAAAGCCAGGCAATCTAATTCTTTTCAAAAAATGTTGCATATTACAAACCGAAAATTGCACACAGAATGGAGTGAGGAATAGGATATTTTATGGTTTGTTATGAATTTTATTCAAATATCACTTTACTCATTACCTTAAAATATTTGTGGCTAATTCTTTAAGTGTTTTTTTTTACTCTAAAAATATTAGTGCAAGGGAGATTAAGTTGTAGATAGTTTGGCAGGAACAACTGTATTAAACAATGGCTCATTTTTCTCCATAAAAATATTCCACGACGTATACTACTGTGAATAATAACCACGCGTTAAAAATAGTAATAAGTTTGGATTATTGTAAAGGCTGAGTTTAGTTGTTGAGGCCTGTAGTTGTAAAGGCAGTAGTTGAAGCCTACTGGCTGGCTGGCTTAGCGGAAGGCAAGTTAACTTTAAAAGTGAAAGAAAATTAAACTTTCTCCCTCGGTACACGGAATACCCGGAAATCAATGTTAGGAATAGATTATTATCTGGATTAAAGAGTGTTAACTAAATAAAAATTATTTTTATTTTATAATTTATTTATTATTTTATTATTTTATTTATTTTTTTACTGGACAAATTACTACACCATAATACAAAATAACTTATCTATTTATACACATTACTTACTACTGAAGCCACATATCATATTAACTTTAGATTAAATGTATTCTACATCCAGTGTTTAAAATTAAAAATAATCAAGTTTATGTGTGTCCGATGATTTTGGTAGGGTGGAAAAAAAACTCTGACGAAATATCACAAATTTTTCGACAGTTTGAACTTAAACTGAAAAAATATGTTATAAAATTGCGAGAGTAAAAAAGAAGTGAACAAGAGCAATTTAGATACCTAAACATCGAGTTTTGAGAAAACTCAAAAGTTCCTTAATCCTAGCTATTAACCCTGTCTGGTAGTTTAAATTTATTTATTTATTTTGAAAGATTGACTATTATTAAGGATGACTAATAGCCACGCCTAGAACAACCTTTGAACATGTTTTAGTCAAGCGAAAGCTCCCAAGTACCGGAACACAGAACTGTCGGGGAAGCTTGAATGTTATTTGTTACGGGAATCCTGGTCGTTTCCTCGGACCAGTCTTTTGTAGTGATAATATATCTCACTGACACTGAAACGACAACTGTTTATTACAAACATTCCTTCTCTTTCATTTACACCTTAAAAGAATACTTAAAAAAAATTATTACTAAAACTGTCCTATGTTTTTCCTTGCATTAAAAGATGATTAAATAGGAGGTTAGTAATTTTGTAGATTACAAAATTCTCAATACAGCGTTTCGTCCATTACGTACGTCCTTTTTAGGTGTTTGTATAATACATTTGCGGGATACGTCTATTGTTTCCATTGTGTAACTTCAAGTTTTTTTCTCCTTTTTTATACGTGCCCAACTTATGTTTAGAACTATTATTCGCATCTATGTCTGAACAATATTTTAAGTAGAGAAAATATACTGTTATTTTAATTGCACTGTTAGTTATAATTATAATTTTAAAAATGGATTATTTATTTCTCACGTACAAGCTTGATCCCTAAAACATTTTCATGAAAACGTCCATTTTGAATAGTACACGAGACATCAACATAATAGCAAGCAATGTAAAATCATAATTACTGATATTTCTTCAGAAATGTTTAGGCTACTACAATATTCAAATTCAGGTAGCCAAAGTATAAAGCATAAACGTTAAAAAAAAGTCAATTAGAAATTTACTTATATGTCATTTATGATGAAATATTTGTTGTTATTCGAACAATTACTAAGATTACAATATTTCTTAGATTAAAAGAGAAATCAGAAGAAACTTTAACTTACCAAACAAGTTTGAAATGATTTAAATGTTACATCGAATAGAGTTAATGTAAGATTAAAACACAGAGAGGGATAAGAAAGTGATACTCGAACTGACCGTTTTGTATATGCGTAGAACTGTATTAAAAATTTATTCTATATACTAACTCTCCTGCTCGGAGGAAAGACTGCTCGGCGGCGGCTCAAACCTCATTTATGGCGAGGATATTCTGCTTATCCTGTCAGCTTGACTTTCAGGATATTATACTTTGGTGTATATTTGTATAATACACAGACACATAAGCAAAACTTAAATTTTAAGTTACATTTATTAAAACAAAACAGATATTTATATGAAAATTAAGTGTGTAATATACTTGTTTTTAACAAACAAATTTCCAATTTTCTTAGGGGACCTTGGGCATATAAAACCTATATACAGGGTGTAACTTTTTTCCTGAAAATAAAAATTGGTGTAATAAAGGTTCATACCAAATATGGACTTAATGCAACCATTCGTTACGGAAATAAAAATTATTAAGTGTAAAAAACAAAATGGCGGCTAGAGGCCTAACAAAGCATTTTAACAAAGGATATATGTTCACATGATATTTTTTGTTGTTTTTTTTTATCTAAGGAATCGCCACACGGAGTTTCGGAAGAGAGTTTTCAAACACCCTGTATATATAGATTAATATTATGAAAAAACATAAAATAGAAAATTAATATGGAATGAAAACAACCTTACTAGTAAAAATTAATCAAATACGGATAAATTAACTTATTGATATATAACACGCTGTGATGTAAACATGTTATCACAAACTTAAATTACAAAATGTACATAGAAAACACACTTAAGCCCCAAAAGAAAAAAATCCTAAATAAAACTCTAAGAAAATTATAGTAAAGTTGTTACTTACTAAGACTTTGTTGAAAAGGAAAGTTTTATCTAAAGTACCTAAGAAAGCTACAATATTGAAAAGTAACACTTCGCTAAGCTTAGCCAGATAAATGACTTTATAGTGAAGTTTTCCGAAAAGGGTTTCATATTATTTCATTAGCATAAGAGGTTTGTTTAGAAACAGACGATCCAAACTTTTGCACTCAAGAGTTAATACTTTGATGAGAAGCGATTTGGAAAGATATTCATGCAAACTTTTACAGGATTACATTACAGAATTAACAAAGTATATTTCGTGATGAGTCTTCTTTATAAGAGTGATATGATATAATTATACACCTTCATCTACTACCATTGCTATATACACCAATAAACATTCAAAGTAACATTAGTCCAGGCTAAAACAGGTTGAGCATGCACTGAAAGTATAATGAAATTTTACTTTTGATTATTGTTGGGGACATTTAATAGACGTAAAAAATCGATGTTGCCACATTTCCAGAGTGGGCACAACACGGGGAACGCCCCCTAGAGGAAGTCGTAGAAGTAACTGTATGGGCCTATGTCATATTACATATCATTTTGAACGTCTTTGAATGTAGATCAAAATACCACTAACCTGGTTTCAAAAGGTCGAATATAACGCGAGTTATTGCGTTTTGAAATATCTGTATAGTGCTGTTATGCAAAGTTTGACTGCCTGCCATTTCTAACACTAGATGTACAAAAATGAACGGTCATCTTTGCTTATTTGACTTTACAATGTCAGTAGTGTGCATTTGACGGTTCAGGAGAGTACAATGACCTCTAAGTAAAGGTTAAACATTTCACATATTTCGGTCACCTTGACCTTAATGACATCATTGATGGCAATGACGTCATTTGGATGACGCCAGTTTAATCACTTGCTGACCTTATCTTATCGGTTTTCAGACGTCACTTCCTTTATTGATATACTAACGTCATTCAGAGGTCATTGAACTGGCCTGGAGCGGGCAACTGCACACTAGTATTGCTGTTACGATACTTCGGTTAGACTCAATCAGAAAATATTAAATTACAAAAAAGGGGATATAATAAATAACACCAGTAAGATTTTTTAGCAAATTTCCTTATAAGGAATACGCTATTACGGTAGTAGCCATAGTAATATCTAAGACCGGGACCACTTTACTTTTCCATTTTGAGGTCCCCAGAAACAAAAAACACCATTCGTTCATTTTGATATATACGGTGTGTGTGTGTGTGTGTGTGTGTGTGCGTGTGTGTGTGTGTGTGTGTGTGTGTGTGTGTGTGTGTGTGTGTGTGTGTGTGTGTGTGTGTGTGTGTGTGTGTGTGTGTGTGTGTGTGTGTGTGTGTGTGTGTGTGTGTGTGTGTGTGTGTGTGTGTGTGTGTGTGTGTGTGTGTGTGTTTATAGAACGTTGCGAGGACAACGCCCCGATTTCTAACAGCGATGTGAGGACATTTATAGCTGCGAGGACCTTACAAGTACTCACATCGAAATCTAACAAAAATCACGTTCTAGTGCTATTAAATTATAATATAAGACCCCTCCTATCGATTTCCACTTTAGTCCTCACAATGTCATATGCGACCAGAATTTTAGTTCAGCAGTTTGCCTGAAGGCGAGCCACCGTCGCCCCTGCGTGTTTGGTCATCCGATAGCTACGCTCTACATGAGGACTTAAGATTAAACACGTGTGTCCAACATGAACTGACTTTAGGAGGACTGATATGTTATATGTCCTTTTTCACCTATGTCCACTAAACGATAAGTCTGAATTCGTATTTATTTACTTTGCACCACAGTTCGACCGTGATCGGTTCATTACTGATAAAAACGGAGCTCAACGTAGCAGAGACCGGATAAAACGAAAGCAGTACTATTTAATGAAAGTTATTACTTATGTAATTGCCTTAAGGTATCAAAATAATCCATTGATTTGAGGAGTAAGTAATAACTTTCATTAATTTCATAAAAAAATATCAAGGCTGTTAGAATAATAACAGTACTATTTATTGACAGGGATTATTTATAACTTAGTAAAATTTATTTTTTACAATATATCATCAAAATGGTGTTCCGCAATGTATTCAGTGCTTTTTAGTTAATTATTACACAAATTTTTACTATAATTTAATTTATGATATTATTTTATTGGTGAAAAAAGTGATTTAATAATATACAAGTACTCACATTTATTTATCTTTATAGTCATTATGTAACTCCAATGTATAGTTATTTTGTGTTACTAAAAATTTTTTTTAAATTATAATCTTCGTTGTATAAGACAATGTTTATGAACTATAATTGTATCCATGTCCAAGCTACAAGTTCATTAACAAATTTTGTTTTCAAAAATTAATTTGTTTTTTTTAAGAATAGTCATGTCGTCTGTTTCATTTTATTTTGAAATCTTATACTGTAAGAATTTAACTTCTAAATATTATTAATTTTCCTTTAGTTTTTTTTTTTTTTTTTTTTTTTTTTTTTTTTTTTGTAGTTTAGCCTCAATGCTAGAACCTCAGCGTTGGCCATATTTCAATATTCCTCATCCAGCACCATGTCTTGAAGTATCATGTGTAAGGTTCACATGAAAATAAAAGTAACGAGAATGAACATCTAAGTATTTGTACCCACCTCCACCCTCACTTAAGCTTGAACAAATCATTAGATTGTCCCGCCAATCAGGAAATCAGTGAATAAATAATTATTTTGTATCATACTAGATAATAAAATTAAAAGTAATAAATTATAACATTTGATATATCTTAAGTTACCACTACTTATCTAGTAGCCTCATAACAAATGATTGTGTGATTTTAACATTTGTATTGATAATTCTTTACTCAAACAACTGACTTGAACACGATTTAACAATTATGGGTTTTCATTATTGTAACTATAATATATGGTTCTTACCTAATTAGTAGCTAACAGCCCGTCAAAAATGACGGGTAATTTTTATGATGATCGTTCAAAATACAATTTAAGAAAAAAATTTGGAAACAATATAAAATCTTTAAAAGTATTTTAAATAACGAAACTAAAACTTTGCAAATAGATTTTGAGTGACAAAGTCCACTTCCTAAAATACTGATTGTCCTTGGATCTCTAAGGGGGGCGGTCCACAAGGAGTAAGAAGAAAAAAATCTTAAATGTAAGCATAGGTCAATATATACATCAAATTAAAACTCTCTATGAATAGAGAGCAATGCCGCATAACCGACCTCAAAAGTGGCCGGCGATCACACTTTGCATTAAATTTATATTGCCGAAAACAAAAAAATGCAAATTTTGAGGTCAGGTTTTCAGTAAATTGCTTAGGATGCAAAGCCCTTTAAAATTATGTATGATATGACGTAGGCCCATGAAGTTTTCCCCAAGACTTATTTAAGGGACGTCCCTAGTGGAAGTCATCAGGGAATCTGAATGGGCCTGTGTTATATGATACATAATTGTAATGGGCTTAGCATTCTGAACAATTTGCCACAAACCCGACCTCAAAAGGCCAGTGTATCGGGAGTTATTCAACTTTTTTTCAAATTATTATATTATATTATTCAGTTAAATTTTCGTTGTATAAGTTTTTATGGTCATAAAAGTTATTAAACCCCTGGCAACATAATATTAAAACGTTCATATTCCCATTTATTTAGCAAAGTGAACAGTTAAACAACAATAATAATTCATTTTATATTGTTTTGAAATTTATAAAGGGAATTAAAATAAACAGATAATAAAAAACAGTGAACTAATTCTTAAATATAAATTATAGCTCATTTGTTGATGGTTAATATATAAAAACATATGTCTAAGCAAATACTAATATACATAACTTATAAGTTTAATACATACATCTCATAAAATTTGTATCTAAGCATCAGCTGTTAAATATTTATTTTACTCCTTTAATTAACTGCAACCTTAGTGTCCTTGCTTTAGTTTGTTATCTATCAATGATCATAGAATTGAATTTGTCGGTTTTTTTTTACAAAAACACTTTGTAAATCAGTAGTGGTGTAAAATTTCAGTGTATGATATGGATCACCTGGAGCAGTAAACAAATTGACCGAATAACGTCTTAGATTGGTCTAAAAAGGTCTAGTTTTCATTTTACGGAGTTATAAAATATTTTTTGAAGTCTACCATATTTTTCCTGTCATCTAGAGACCATAAGAATTCCATTGACACCAAAACGACCATGATCCGTTCAGTAGTTTTGTCTCTTGGCCCTTAAATGCACTCTTTTATTATATAATATAAGAGAAGAAGATTCTAAAGCCACCTATTAAGAATTGATCACCAATTTCGTGCCTCATGCAATTATTTGTAAATATGGTTAAATATTACAAAAGAGGAAAAATATCAACGGTAAAATGTTTCTATAAAATGTTTGGCTCATTAAAGTTCATCACTACTTGCAAAGTTGTCGTCATTGAGTGAGGACTGCCACATGAGTCCAGAAGATACCCTTATCTTCTTATTACTACATTTCGAGCACCCCCACATATTTTCAACATTTTCAGTATGGTCCCCAGATTCGGGGTCCACGAAATTGTGTAGGTGGAATGAGTGGAACTATCTTCCTTTAACTCGCCATTTTTGTACCGCTATCAGAAATAAGAAGTTATAGGAGAGAAAAGTTCCACAAATTTAACAAAACTCTCACAGGGAATGACATATTTCATGAAAGTTATCACATAGTTTTTTTGACAGGAATAATCCTTTTGACTGAAGGAACTAAAAGGCATCCCGCTCCGTTTTGAACAAATTCCATAAAATCACTAACTTTCACTCATTGTTAACTGATGTATGGCTTAACGACAACGGGGGAGATAACCAGTCGTGCAGCAAAACACATATGCTTGATAAGATAAGCGCGCCTTCGCCACGCCCCGCCGCACTGACCGTCCTCATTGTGAACTTGGCCCACCGGAGTATAATATTACCACTTGCACATTCTGGATGTATAATTAATTGGTGGCGAGGGATGAAAATTTTCTGAAATGTTAACACAATTCCATAATATGATATGAGGAATGTCTATTGTGATGTTGCACATTTAGTGGATAGATTTTGCTTGAACTTTGGATTTATGCGTATTTGGGCACAAAAATAAATTTAGGAACAGCCTCGACCCAAAAAATTCCCTCTCATGTTTAAAAAAAGAAATTATCGATGATAGGCCTAGTAAAAATAACCGCAATACATTATGTTTTTGCATGCTATCTGTGAGACTAGCGGCAACAAGTAGGACTACATGACCAATCAAAGAATAGAGAAACACGATTAAATCTGTACCCCATCTGTACCACACCGACCGACCCTTCCACTGGTGTCGAGATGCGGCGCGCCGGCGTGGCGCCGTGCCGGTACACTTTGCTAGCTCCTCGTCGCGTCCGTCGTCGCCCGCACTGGCCGCACTACGGCATGGCCGGCCCCCTGCTCACCGTCGCGGCACGTGCACACATCGTGACACTTCGACATTCAATACCCTCATCATTACTTTGCATTTGAATGTATCTAAAACTAATTGGTAAAAAACATAGTAAAAAACGCCACTTCATCCGATGTTACACTTCATGTGATGGTCAGGTCGAGCAAAAAAAAGTTATTAGTACCCTCGGAATGGAGTTGCCAAAATAGTACACTTCATCCGACAGCCGGTGGTAGGTGGCTAACCCAGCGACCAAGGAATACTATAGACTGGCAATCCCTATCCTTTAACATTGATAGGTGTTGAAGCCACTTTCTATAGTTCCACATGGGTGCAACTAGCGGGTCCACTGCTCGCGACGCGCGCAAATTTTAATTCGCCGCGTTTCATTAACACTGTAAAAAAATATAGTTACTGTATAGTCAAGATAAAATTTTGATATTTTAGTATGATGAACTATATATGCTATGATTGCTATGATGTCTACTATATAACGGTGCTTATGGTAGTATGTTTATGTCGAAATTAAAATAATAACACCAAGAAAAAAATACAAAATCTTAGCCAATCACTTTTGTTTGAAATTCATGACATCAAAAAATAGTATGCGAGGAAGTTTTTTTATTTATTGGTCAGGTGAATTTTGTCAGCGAGAAAGTTGTTGGAAAAGACTTAAATCGTAACTTTGTATCTAAAATTTTTTTGTAGAACGCTTAGTTATGGTTTTATTCTAATTCAAAGTTAATAGTTTAATTGTCGACGGGCCGGCTGCCGCGGCTCGTGTCAACGAGCGGAGCACTTGTCGCACGTATACAACTTTGATAGTTTATTTTTTTATCATTATTATGTGAATTATTATTTTTTTAAGTGACTGTATCCGAAATAATTACAGTATAATTATTGAAAAATGTGATTATTGAATAATGACAAAGGAAAGACATTAATCAACAATAAGAAATAGGTTAATACATTTGATTCCTACATTTTATTCCTTGAAAACAACAAAATTTAATAACAAAAATTAATATGTATGATTAAAAAATACATATTTATTTAAAACAAAACAAAAATTAACTTATACGAACTTAATAAGACAATACCTATTACAAAAAATACATTGAACCCCGTTCTGTCATAAAAGGTGATCACATCCATTGGCCTAAAAATGTAATAGTTTTTGTTCAATTATTCCTTATTTTTTGTTTGTGCAAATTTTGTTTGCAAATTTATAAAACAGTCTATAGTTTTATAGTTTATCATGGAAGGAAATCGTAATAAACGGGGTAGTCCACGTACACGCCCAATAAGAAACAAAATCTTATCATTCATTTGAAACGGGCGTACCACTTCGCAGCTATGCTCATGTCTTTTCATCATAAAAAATTTTATAAATAGTTTAAGGATTCCTTAATTCCTAAGTATTTGACGAAACCCTAAGTCATAGTGATGGATAACGCTTCTTACCACAGTATAAAATAATTGTAAAATCGCAGTGTCTTTTACCTAAAGTTAAAGCAATAGGCCTACAGTATTTCATATTTTGTAATAGTATATACAGGGTGATTCACTACGAAGTGAAGAAATTTCGGGAGCTGATTCTACACATGAAAATAAACAAAAAGGCTATTTGAACGTAGGCTATGTTAAAAAAATCCTTCGGTTAGCTGCTAGCCACCATTTTGTTTTTTACATGTAATAATTTTTATTTCCTCAATGGATCGATGGATTTACTTCATATTTGGCATGGACTTTTATCACCACAATGTAAATTTTCAGAAAAAAATTTCCTATGTGTATTTTCAAAATGGCGGCCATTTGAAATTTTTTAACCCAAATTTCTCGAAAACGGCAAATAAAAAAAATTATACGAGACAAAAAAGTTGAAAAATTAAATTATCTAAACAATTATACCAAGTTTGTAAAGATTTGATACTAAATAACAGAGTTATGAAGAGTTTTCTGAAAAAAAACAAACATAGATTTTGCAATATAATTGATGCAAATTTGGGTTATTTTAATATAAAAAGCTCAATAACTCCATTATTTGTTGTCAGATCTTTACAAACTCGGTACCATTGTTTAGATAATTTAATATTTCAACTTTTTTGTCAGTAATATAATTTTCATAAAATTTGCCGTTTTTGAGAAATTCGAGTTTAAAGTTTAAAAGGCCGCCATTTTAAAAATACTCATTGGAAATTAATAATTTTTTCTGAGAATGACCACTGTCGTGATAAAGGTCCATGCAAAATATGAAGTGAATCCATTAATTCGTTACGGAGATAAAAAATATTACGTGTAAAAAACAAAATGGTGGCTAGCGGCTAAGGGAAGTATTTTAGGACATAACTTTATATGACCTTTTTTGTTTATTTTCTTGTGTAGAATCAGCTCCCGAAATTTCTGCACTTCGTCGTGAATCACCCTGTAGTTAACATAAATAAGAGTGTGTAGTAAACATTAAGTAGATAGTGATAAAGTTTTAAAGTATTATGCAGAGTCAACAGTGGGTGTAAGTTATGGACTAAGCAAACTGAAAAACAAATTAACCATAGGCCCAAAATAAATTGATTAGTTAGTAGCTATTTAACACATTTGAAGCTAATCAACTACGTAACTGTAAAAGGTTACATCAACCGGTTTCTTTCTTGAATTATTATTGCACCCGTATGCGACACAATAAGGCATCATTAACCAAAATTACTCAAAGCGCAAGGGTAGTCGCTGCACTGACAGTGACAGTTCATAGCCGCTCGACGCGCGGTATTGTGCGACGCACGCGCACTCACGTGCCTCTCTCCCCTCCACCACTGGCGCAACCCGGCTTCAATCCGCGAGCCACATTGCCAGGCTATAGTATTCCTTGGTCGCTGAGCTAACCGCCTTGCCGCGGTACGCCCCCGCAGTGGAATATTCTACCCTAGCTTAGAGCAGTGTGTCGCACTGGGTGTTAAAACACTCCTTTTCTCACTCATTTTATTTTAAATTAATAACGCAGTTTTAATCAGTTCATTATAACCTAGTATTCTTCCATTTGCAATCGATTATTCAAAAGTTTTTAGACATATAGAATAAATGAATATGGTAAACTCTAAAATCTATATAATTTATGGTGGATTTACCAATTTTTACTGTTTAAACATATGAAAACTTGTTGAAAAGTGAAAAAATATTAAAAAGCAACGTCGTTCAAGAACAGTTTAGGTATTCTACTCCTTGTTATAATTAAATTTGTAGCTTAAAATCTGCAGCTTACTGTCCTGCATACTCGGAATAATCTTGTGTATTAATTAATTGATATTTTAACCAATTTAAAACACGTTGAATCAAAAACTGCATCTTATTGTCCTGCATATTCAGAATAATCTTGGGTATCAATTATTATTTATTTAAAGATTAAAATGGGAAACCTATTTTTGGCTTTTCTTCGTAACCAATTCAAGCCAAGTTAAAATTTCAAAATACTAAATTGTTTGTTTTTTAAGCTCTTTCAAATTATTTCAGTTAAAATTGTTGAATTTTGAAAATGGAGGTCCAAAAATGCAAAAAAATCCATTTTTACCCCCTTTGAAAGCCATGAATATTTCAGACTTTAAGGCGCCGTATCAGCGTTATTATTATTTTAACAAAGAATATTATATATTCAATCGATGCACAATGTCAAGGGCTACAATTCTTGTAAGGACTAAAAATATCATAACTGTTATATTAACGCCATAAATTCCTAAAAACCAAAATAGCTTCCCAAAATTTTGACGAAATATTAAATTTAAGTGCACATATTGAACCTTAAAACATTATTTATACCAATAAATATGGTATTTCCTTGTCCGGTATTTAATTGTGAACAATATAAACGTTTTTGGTTGAATCTAAGTGGTGTGGGCTTTATGAAAATCCCATTTTAGTAAACACTTACACTGTAATCAACTTTTCCGCCATTTTCCAAAATGACGGATGTTCCTGTTGTGGGAAAAGTTGGGAATTTTTACCAAATGATCAGGGACACATACGAAACTCATTCCACTAGGTCTCGTTACCCGGCCATTTTTGTCTAGGTAAAGGTAGACGCACACTTGGCAACTCGACGGAGGCGCGGCGCGGCGTGGCGAAGAAATTTCCATCTCCTTCCACAGGGGGGGCCTCGCACACCTGGCAACCCTACGGAGGCACGGGGCGGCGCGGCGCGGTTCACCGTGGTTGCGTGGTTCAGACTAGAGGAGACGATAGTGCACGGAGGGTTCCGGAAACACCCGAATGACAGCCGAAGGTTAACGAAAACGTCCGAATATCACTACAGTCGCCTCCTCCACGGCGCGTTTGCCCTGCGCACACCTGGCAACTCGGCGGAGGCGCGGCCCGCGGAAAGACTTCCATTCCGAATTCCCAACGCCGATTTCGAGTGGAAGTTTTTCTCCGCGCCGCGCCGCGCTCGTCCTCCGCTTCCGCGGGTTTTGCCAAGTGTGCGTCGCTCCATTAGATAACATGCAAAAAATTCGTGACGGAAATTTTTTTTACCGCGCCGCGCCTCCGTCGAGTTGCCAAGTGTGCGCCTAGCTTTACTCTCTAAATGTCCCGGACTAATTATTTAATTACTTCATTTCTTATAAAAAATGAGTTAAAAAAATTAATTGTTAATACTTAAAAGGTAACTTGTATTTCTCCAATAAAGTCTCTGTACTGTGACTCTTTTACTGTTTAAAATAAAAAAGTCTTTACACTACAAACACATTTATTTATATTCACAACTCCCCCTGGGTGTTAGAAGCTTAGATAGTTTTAATAGTTTCAATAATGTATTAAGAAAATATATTGAACAATGTTACTATGATCTGCCACTCAGGGCCGGCTCTGCCAAATAGGCGAACTAGGCGACCGTCTAGGGCGCCGAGGCCTGAGGGGCGAAATCGTCGCGGAGACGTGCGCCCCTGATCTGCAGTAAAGTGTCCCTAATCAGCGGCAAAGAGCGCCCCCGATTGGTAGTAAAACGCTCTGGGCCGCCGGTAAACAGCGCCTTTGATCGGCGGCAAGGTGCGCCCCTGACTCCCGTTAAAGAGCGCCGTCAAAAAATAGTTAATAGCCTCTTCATTGGCGGTTAAAAGCGCCGCCAATAGTCATAATTAAACAGGCGTAAGACAGTGCCTCCGATAGGCAAAATACACCTGATCAGAGTTGAATTGTGCCCCCAACCGACTTTAAAAGCACCCTAAATCAACGGTAAATAGCACCCCTAAGCGGAGTTCAATTACACGACCAACCACTTATAAAAAGTGTCCTCCAACTATGGTAAATAGCGCCCCTGTTCAGCTGTCATGAACGCCCTGACAGGAGGTAAATATAACCCCTTTGCAATGGATAATTATTGTGCTAATTTTCTTTACAATAAATTATAATTTAATCCAAGTGGTTTATTTGATAATAAACTGTTAATAAAAATATTGTTTTATTTTAAACTTGTTTTCTTTGTAATATGTAATAACGGCTATAAAAGAAACGGCTCGAGTAATTTAAGGGGGGGAAATAGCGGGGCGAATACCGTCACTTTCGCCTAGGGCGCCAGAAAACCTAGAGCCGGCCCTGCTGCCACTGCATCCTTAACCTTCAATATTTCTGCACTATTCTCTTCCCATTTCAAACCCATCACCTTGCCTTCCTTTTTCATCTGATTGACAACATCTGACGAAGATGGCCTTTGATAAATAGACTATAGACTATAGACTGAGAGGCATCCCTTATGAAAAAGTTTATATCTGGCAAGATAAAAAAAATTCAGATCTGCCAGATCTGGTAGATAAGGTTTTCATCCCATAAAAACCCTATCTGCTATATCTGGCCCAGATATGGCATTCAGATCTGGCAGATATGGCTCCCAGATCTGGCAGATCTGGGTGTCATATCTGGCAGATATGGCCCATATCTGGCAGATCTGGCATCCAGATCTGGCAGATATGGCCAGATCTGAAATTTATATAAAGCCAGATCTGGGATCACAAGACTTTTCTGTAAGGCGGTGTCCTAGCTGGGCGGCGAAATTCGGACGGCGTTGCGTGCGTGCGAATTTGCCGGCCGGTGGAAATTACAAACACACTGAGAGGCATGGGAGTGTCCTAGCTGGCCGTGCGTTGCGTTGCCGCCGGTGCGTTGACGCTGGTCGTTGCGGCGAAAAGACAAGCATGTTTGTGTTTGGACGTCCGTGCGGCAACTGCGTTACTGCGTCTAGTGCGTCAGTGCGTGTTTGGCTGTCACGGGAGACGGGTCTGATAGGCAAAATTATAGCCAAATTTTATTAAACTATCATGTACTGAAATTTTAAGACTTTTTTATTCTTTGGTATTTTTATCTACATATAACGGTTAGGGAACTAGAGGCAATTAAAGTTCATTTTGGTTTAGTTTTAGTAAGAATAACATGGGACGAACTTTATCTGCCATATCTCCGAAACCATTCAGTAAAATAAAAAATACTTAAGAATAAAAATGTCTTAGAATTATGTTTCGAGAATATTTTACTCATAAAAATTATCATTTACGCATAAATTAACTTCTTTCCAATATAGGGGGAACAATTTAAAATGTCAAAAATAATTAATGTTAGGCCTAATAAAAAAATGTTCTTAAAACATCAATGTGCTTGTGAACTTATAGTTACTCATTGCGACTTACGGTAGCATTAAATAATTAATTATTTATATTCAAATACAACTTTTTAGTGCAGATTTTGAAGGCCTACCTCAACGTCAAGAATGAGCCTTTCCTCAATAGAAATATGCCGCATAATATTTAGTAACCTAAAGGAATTCCTTCTTCTTCAAGTCACTCACAACAAAGTCAAAAGTGTCAATTAATTGACATCCTAGTATAATTTTTAAACAACTCAGGATGCTCCCTTAACTTATGATATAGATGGTGAAAATCACTTAATTCCTCTCTTTCTCTAAAAATATCATTAATTGGAGATCTAGTATCTCTAGCTTTTAGCTTCAAATAAGCGTAACTGTCAAGTAAATAAAGTGTTCGCTAACTTGCGGACTGCATGTTTTCAATCACCCATTACTAAGCAGCTAATGAGGGCTCTCGACTGCCACCGCCGCACGAACGCATTGCCGCAGACGCAGTCCCACTGCGGACACCCTTTTGGTCGGTCGTCCGTGCGTCAAACGCACGCAACGCCGTGCGAATTTTCGCCGCTCAGCTAGGACGCCGCCTATGGGAGTGTCCTAGCTGGCCGTCCGTTGCGTTGCCGCCGGTGCGTTGACGCTGGTCGTTGCGGCGAAAAGACAAGCATGTTTGTGTTTGGACGTCCGTGCGGCAACTGCGTTACTGCGTCTAGTGCGTCAGTGCGTGTTTGGCTGTCACGGGAGACGGGTCTGATAGGCAAAATTATAGCCAAATTTTATTAAACTATCATGTACTGAAATTTGAAGACTTTTTTATTCTTTGGTATTTTTATCTACATATAACGGTTAGGGAACTAGAGGCAATTAAAGTTCATTTTGGTTTAGTTTTAGTAAGAATAACATGGGACGAACTTTATCTGCCATATCTCCGAAACCATTCAGTAAAATAAAAAATACTTAAGAATAAAAATGTCTTAGAAATATGTTTCGAGAATATTTTACTAATACAAATTATTATTTAAGCATTAATTAACTTCTTTCCAATATAGCGGGCAAAATTTGAAATTTCAAAAAAACTAATGTTAGGCCTATTATAAAAAAAGTTCTCAAAACATCAATGTACTTATGAACTTAGTTACTTATCGCGACTTACGGTAGCAGTAAATAATTATCATACCCAAAAACACAAAGTGTTGAGGAGTTGCCAAGTCCAAAAATGTATGATATCAAAATTTCTTCCAAGTCAATGACATTGGTTTTAGAATAGCTACTCAACAAATTGATTTGATCTTTTAATGCTTGTTAAACATTGTGTAAAACATTATTATTATATTTCGAGACCGTACTTGGCCAGCCGATACGTAAAAATTTAAAACAGAAAATTTAAATTCAATATTTTTCCATTAATCGTAATATTTCCCCATTCGTAAACGGTCTAACTTTGTTAAAACATCTGCTGGCCAAGTACGGTCCCGAAATATAATAATAATGTTTTACAGAATGTTTAACAAGCATTAAAAGATCAAATCAATTTATCGAGTAGCTATTCTAAAACCAATGTCATTGACTTGGAAGAAATTTTGATATCATACATTTTTGGACTTGGCAACTCCTCAACACTTTGTGTTTTTGGGTATGATATCATTATTTTTTATCATATTTGGGTTTTAACAATACAATTTTTAAGTAGGAATAGTGTTTTAATTAAAAGTTTTAGAGTTAAACAGATTCGTTTGTCTGATTTTTACACAGGAGGTAAAAATGTGTGAGGAACACTGCAGTTGCATATAGGATCGAATTTAGCTATTTAACTGCATTGAGAGATTGAAATACTAATGTATAGACCCATGCTAAAACCCATGATTCGTAACGGAAGTGACAGGAGTTACCCGCCTCCGAATTTCTTTTTACGATCAAGATATATAGGAATAAAACAAAATGATGTTAAAGGCATATACGTTTGTGCAGTTGTTGATGTACCAAGTTTTATTGCTTCATCTGCATTGTTAAAAAATGTAAAGTACTTGTAATCCCTAAATAACGCTGAAGTGAAATTTTCAAACTACATAGAACTATCTTTGAGTAAAGACAACCTAAGAATAACTGCAAGTCACGAAAATGCGAGCCTGAATTTAAAACAGTGTTGCCGATTTGTGCCGACCTATCCAGCTGTTTTCGTCCGTTGTTAATTACTACAATATTAGGAAAACATGAAAACAAAATAAAACCGACAACATCGCTATATAGGTAAGACTCTAAGACTAATGTAAATCAGCTTCCAGCTGTTTAAATTTCCGAGCTCGTAATTTCGTGGCGCCTAGTATACTACATGTCTGCTGTGTAACTTCTTTGTGTTCTGACGAAATGGTTTAAGACGAAAGTCAATCTATATTGTTTTAATATTGCACATGATTAAAAGAAGGGTTGAAACAATGATGATACGAATACGATTTTTAATGTAACAGTTCTATTATACTATTCTATTTTGAATATACATTTGAATATTGTTTAATATGAACATTAGTCAAGCATCTAACTATAAATTATCAATCAAGGTAAATTGCAATGATAGCATCTTGTGATTTTTTTCTAGTTTAAAAAATCCGCTAGTAGCCTACAATTTTTCAGGGAGTACAATAAATGGGCCTACCACGCATGTTTTGAACACTAGGCGGATGAAGCAATAAAAGTTTTTACATCAAAACTGCACAAAAATTGCATTGTTTATGGGGCTATCAGATTTCTGTAACTTATAGGGGGCCTGCGAACCGGGATTATTTCCTACCAAAGAAATGCGTCGGTCCAAACATTTCATTGGCAATAGGGTGCAACTCTAAAATTTCGCCTGTTAATTTGACGAAGATTTGGCAAGTATAACATCAGATTGTTACCAAATATTACCAAACCTACATCAGTTGAAATCAATTCACTAGGTTTGAAGATAAAATATTTTATTTTCGAATGTAGGCCTACTTATACAGATAATTGAAACCAATATTGGCAATAAAACAATTTATTGGATTGGAGGATTGCCAGCACAAGTCAAATAATTTTCTGTGTAAAACAATTCATAAATGTGAGCAGATGAAATAAATGAATATGATAGCAGTGTTTTGAGTTAGCTTCCTTTGAAACGAATCGAAATAATATTGCCAAACGCCTGCTTTGTTTACCTTTTAAATTTACGAAGTGCAATCAAATTGCTTTTTGAAAAACTCATATTTGTTTTATTTTGTGATATTTAAATTTAATAAATATGATCTGTGTACACAAAGGTATGCACTACGTCGAGATAGGAAACTCCGTGCGAAGTTGCATGGAATTCCTATTAGTGGTAAATGCTGTACTAAAAACTAAACAAATGTTTGTTGTGCGTAGGAAACTATTTTTATAGCAATTTTAGGCTACTTTTGAACGCATATATTTTATTTCACTAAGTGTTTTCGAGGTAAGCTCAGCGACTTTTACGAGTTCAACCGATGGAAAACAAGGATTAGTTACAGCTTTTTTTTGTTGCTAATTTAGGAAGTGAAAATTTACCGTATTCAGCTTCGTGTTTAGGCACGCGCCGTCTGTTTCGTTAGGTGGGACTTGGCGGTGAGACATACGATCGACCGTGCCGCTGGATTTCAGAATCTCATAAGTATTATTATAATTAAGAGGACTAGTATACGTTGTGCTCGAAATCGAGCAATTTATTTTAATACAATACAAATGTTACTTTTAGATCTAAATCAATGACATCCGACCAATCCAATAATGTGAATATCTGTAATCACAAATAACAAAACATATTTACAGCTGATTATTAACAGATGTTTAAAATGCTTTATTCAATTCCAATGTTATTTTAATGGGAAATTTTGAGATTTAAATCTTGGATAGCGCCTTTATTTTCAGTCCGATTCTCATCATTTTTTGGCGGAAACAACTACAGATCAAGCCCTATCCAACGACACCAAAAACTTGAAAATCGGTTGAAAATTGTAGGAGGAGTTCTCAAGACAAAAAAACCCTTAGCGCATTAAATAAGTATAGATTATTATATAAACTGGCTTATTGAAAGCCAGTAGAGTATTGAGTAGAGTGTTGAGTAGTTATTGAGTAGAGTGAACTTCACCAACTTAATCTAAGAATGTCACCTGATTAAATTAAATGAATACGGTAACAGATGTTTTGGCTCTTCTAAATTGTAATATTGAACGTCTTCTGTTTTGTTTACCTTTTAAAATTACGAAATGTAAACAATGTTGTTTTATAAAACATATATTTTATGTGTTTTGTTATATTTAAAGTGAATTAACTTTATCTTTGTACACAAAGGTTTGCACTACGTACATATACGAAGATTCCTGCAAAGTTTCGTGTGATTCCCATCAGTGATAAAGGCTGTAGCCTTGTCTAAAAATGTTTTCTGTGCGTAGGAAACTACATTTCTACATTTCTAACTTTTTTAGGCT
The DNA here is from genome assembly GCA_030545055.2 of Neoaliturus tenellus. Lineage (NCBI taxonomy): Eukaryota > Metazoa > Arthropoda > Insecta > Hemiptera > Cicadellidae > Neoaliturus > Neoaliturus tenellus. The sequence continues at coordinate 257,219,762 of CM061532.1, forward strand.
ACTTTTGAACGCATATATTTTGCTTCACTGAGGGTTTTTAAAGTAAGTTTGGTGATTTTTAGTGCTTATTGACCCAGTTAAACGGATTGAAAACTATTTCCAAATTATTTATAGCCTGTTTGTGTCCTTTTGAGAAGTGAAAATTGGCCGTATTCTGCTTCGTGTATATATAGGCACGCGTCGTCTGCTTGGTTGGGTGGGACTTGGCGACGTGACACGACCGTGCCACTGGATTTATATTAAAATACAACTTTTTAGTGCAGATTTTGAAGGCCTACTTACCTCAACGTCAAGAATGAGCCTTTCCTCAATAGAAATAGGCCGCATAATATTAGTAACCTTTAAAGAAATTCCTTCTTCTTCAAGTCACTCACAACAAAGTCAATAGTGTCAATTAATTGACATCCTAGTATAATTTTTAAACAACTCAGAATGCTCCCTTAACTTATGATAGAGATGGTGAAAATCACCTAATTCCTCTCTTTCTCTAAAAATATCATTAATTGGAGATCTAGTATCTCTAGCTTTTAGCTTCAAATAAGCGTAACTGTCAAGTAAATAAAGTTTTCGCTTACTTGCGGACTGCATGTTTTCAATCACCTATTACTACGCAGCTAATGAGGGCTCTCGACTGCCACCGCCGCACGAACGCATTGCCGCAGACGCAGTCCCACTGCGGACACCCTTTTGGTCTGTCGTCCGTGCGTCAAACGCATGCAACGCCGTGCGAATTTTCGCCGCTCAGCTAGGACGCCGCCAGCGGACACACGGCGCGGCGAAACCGCCGTGACGGCGAGATGTAGAGATACATTGGAGTGGGGCAGCATACAAGGCACCGTCACGGCGAGAAAAAGCCACGGAGAAACCGCCGTGTATTCTCTACTTTGAGTCACGGCAGTTTCGCCGTGACTTTCGTAGTAGGGCACTGTTGCACTTATGGAAAAGGACACACGGCACGGCGAAACTGCCGTGCCGTGAGCTATCAGCCCTACTATAATGTTAAATAATTATTGTTAATAATTAAAAAAAAACTTTTTAATAGCTATTAAAATATGATTATAATTTAAATCCATGTTATGAAAATAATTTTCTAGTTTTTTTTACTATAGTATACGTGTTGCTCGAAATCGAGCAATTTATTTTAATACAATACAATACAAATGTTACTTTTAGCTCTAAATCAATGACATCTAACCAATCCAATATTGTGAATATCTTTAATCATTAAAACTACACATATTTACAGCTGATTAAACAGATGTTTAAAATTCAATCCCAATGTTATTTAAATGGGAAATTTTGAGATTTCAATGGCCGATAGCGCCTTTATTTTTAGTCCGATTCTCATCAGTTTTTGGTGGAAACAACTACAGACCAAGCCCTATCCAACGACACCAATATCTTGAAAATCGGTTGAAAATTGTAGGAGGAGTTCTCAAGACAAAAAAAACTCTTAGCGTTTTAAATAAGTATAGATTAGGTGTTTTGAACTACAATATTCTGCAAATATATTCGTAATTATAGCCTAATTGCAATCGCTAAAATCGCCGTGCAAGAGTTTGACATTAACCAAAGGAACGACCAACGGAAACATTTTAAATTCCAGTGCAATACCTTTGATTTTGATTTGTAAAGATTACTTGTTTAATAAAAAATATCAGTTTGGGTGGTGAAATAAAAGCACAAAATTAATGTATAAACGAAGTTTACTAAAATAATGGGACAGAATATTTATTTCTAATTTTTATGTTTCGTTTCCTGTCAGCAAAACCTTTTTTAGTGTAGATATAGTCTTTTCTTATAATATTACAACTGCTTTTTAAATCAAACAACCTTACCTTAAGAGTCTGTAGTACCTACGTAATTTCGGTACTGTCCCATAAGAACAATGTTAAATTTGAAACATGACTGTGAGTTTGTTTTTCGTCTGAAAATTACAAACTTGATGTCATTTTAAATGTAACCATATTGTCCATCTTCATTTGACGTGATAGAAATTTAATTTAAAAAATCATCCTCTCGAATAACGAATAAAATCAATGTATATTAACACCATTTTTTAACAACGTTAAACCATTTTTAGGAGGTTTATTAAAAAATGTATCCACGTCATATGAACCACTCTACCATTATGGTGAACATAATCATGTTTCACGCGAATCCGATGTAAGATTATCGAGATAAAGTGTTTCAAAGACACCTATAATTAACATTGTTCTTATGGTACTAAAAATCAAGATGGCGGAGGTACTGCAGAGACTCTTAAGGTCACAGCTAGGATCTCCTGGGGAGAAATGCAGTCCCTCATGTTTATTGTTTTACGATGGATGTCGTGTTTTGTTTTATAAAAAATTTCATCAAATGTGTTTGTAGACATCCAAAAAAAAATTTAAAAATTATTTTCATTATGACGCAACTGAAGGATAATAGGATATAAGAGCGTGTAAACTACTCCTACAGTAAATAATTAAAAATTAAATTTTTTAAATATTTTTTATACGTGTTCCTCTTAGAAAAATGGGGTGAATTTATTCACACCGAAAACGCATTTTCTTGCGACGGTGTCTCAGAAGGCAAAGCAAAGCAGTCTTTTAGGTCTTGACAAAACCTTTTCTCAACCACGACTGAAACCGAATCCTAGCGTCAGCCGTCAGAAGCTCTGCCACACGGCAGTTCTGCAGTGCCGTGTGTCCCTAGCCTTAGTGTTGCTAGTGTTGCCGCTATTGCGTCGCAGCCGCAGCGTTGCCATGTCGTTGCTCAGATTTCACGTACCGTGCAGTGTCATTTTCTTAGAGCAATTATAAATACTAGAGATCGCCTCCTGATCGAAATTCGATCAAAATTTCAGTTGATTTGGACCCAGATTCCTTGATTTGGACCCAAGAAGATTAAAAAGATTTTAGAACTAAAACACCTGTTCTTCCTAATTTTCTAGCAGTTGTTTTTACAACAGCTGTCTAATGATTCATTCAATTTTCCTTTCTCCATAAGATTAACATTGGAACTTTGAAAGCCTGTGGGGCGTAGCCCTGGAGTCAAATGTGAATTAGAATATAATTCTGCTCATCTACAGGACTACACCTTTCTAACAGTATGCGCAGATTTATTCTACGATGCACACGAGCTGAGAAAAAAGGAGGAAAAGAAACATGCTTGCGTATTAATATTAAACTAAAGATCGCCTCCTGATCGAAATTCGATCAAAATTTCAGTTGATCTGGACCCAAGAAGTTTAAAAACATTTTATAACTGAAACATCTGTTCTCTTCCTGTTTTTACAACAGCTGTCTAATGATTCAATCAATTTATTCTTCCTCCATAAGATTAACATTGGAACTTTGAAAGCCTGTGGGGCGTAGCCCTATGTGTCCGATGTGAGTTAGAATGTGATTCTGCTCATCTACAGGACTATACCTTTCTAACGGTATGCGCGGATTTCTCTTACGATGCACACGAGCTGAGAAAAAAGGAGGAAATAAAACATGCTTGCGTATTAATATATTAATATTAAATATATAATAATACTGTCTGTTAAGTGTGTATTTTCATAGATATTCGGACATGATATTGGACTCTCACACATAAACAAACTTGACAAAATTAGATGAGTAAATTTTACAGTGAACTTTTCATAAATTGTAAAAAAAAACCCTAAGGGGGGGGGGGGGCGGACCAGTTGGGCCAACCTTGGATCCGCCTCTGCATAGTATGGTGTTTTAGGACCACAATGTTCACATTGTATAGTGAGTTGCAGGTCCTCAAAGAGTCTTTTCATTGGGAATGTTTGTTTAAAGTCCCCACATAGTACGGTGTTTTAGGCCCGCAATGTTGTCCTCGCAACGTATAGTGAACCGTAGTCCTCAAAGGGTTCTTTGATTGGGAATGCGTGTTTAACGTCCCCACATAGTACGGTGTTTTAGGTCTACAATGTTGTCCTCACAACATATAGTGAATCGCAGGTCCTCAAAGAGTCTTTTCATTGGGAATGTGTGTTTAAAGTCCCCACATAGTACGGTGTTTTAGGCCAGCAATGTTGTCCTCGCAACGTATAGTGAACCGTAGGTCCTCAAAGCGTTCTTTGATTGGGAATGCGTGTTTAACGTCCCCACATAGTACGGTGTTTTAGGTCCGCAATGTTGTCCTCGCAACATATAGGGTGAATCGCAGGTCCTCAAAGAGTCTTTTCATTGGGAATGTGTGTTTAAAGTCCCCACATAGTACGGTGTTTAGGCCCGCAATGTTGTCCTCGCAACGTATAGTGAACCGTAGGTCCTCAAAGGGTTCTTTGATTGGGAATGTGTTTAACGTCCCCACATAGTACGGTGTTTTAGGACCGCAATGTTGTCCTCGCAACGTATTATGAACATCGTATATCTTTACATATTTACATCGTATAATTAATTGCAAGTTCCTCAAAGGGTCTTTCAAATCGTAGGGGAGGTTTAAGGGGGGTTTAATTTGTTGTTTAAGCTCTCTCAGTAGCAAGTGTTATAAATCAATGGTGGGTCCTCTCAACGCAAGGAAAATTCTACAGTCCTCACAAAGTATTTGAATTTTTTACATTTCATTTTTCAATCACTATTAAGTGTGTGATTAACTAAGTTTACTTTAAAAAGTAGTAAACGCCTACCTCCTTTATTTTAGGAGGCATTTAAACCACTGTCCTCACAGCAAATCTGGAATACCAAAGTCCTTACTAGGTACCTTGTGTACGTATTGGTGTGTGTGTGTGTGTGTGTGTGTGTGTGTGTGTGTGTGTGTGTGTGTGTGTGTGTGTGTGTGTGTGTGTGTGTGTGTGTGTGTGTGTGTGTGTGTGTGTGTGTGTCCACCCAATTGTGGCAACACGACCTAATAGTTGCTTCTGTGTGAACTAGAAACTCAATTCTCAATTAGTTAAGAAACTCAATTAACAATTAAAATGAGTAAAAACTCAATTCTGAGTTTCTAATTTAATTTTAAGTTAAAAGAAATCAAGTTGCCACTTTTGAGTATAATCTCAGGTGTGTAAGAAATCCCTTAAACCGCAATATTGTGGCATCTCGTCTACATACTGTCCATTGGCGCTCCTCGCGGAGCGACGGCAAACTAGTGCCCAGCTTGTGCGGTGTTGCCGCCACGAACTGCGTTCGCCTGGCAAGAAGCTAGAATTTCGGCTGACGTGCTGATGACGTGCTGAGGGATTCACACATAGCCTCATATAATTTAAATTAAAATATGTGATATATTTTTACATTTTGCACGTAAATAACTTCTTGATTAGCATTATACGTGCTGGTACTTATATTCAGGTTGAAATAATAAAACGTCTTCCAACACTATTCGATATATTTACTAAATAAAAAATTACTAATATTTTTAATAAAAATATGTTTGCTACGGTCACTTGCTTTCAAAATGAAGTTCTTTTGCATCGCTCTTGTAAAATTTTGATAAAATTTACTGGTTTTGAGATATTTGAGTTTAAAAACTTAAAATGGCCGCCATTTTGAAAATACACATCGGACAAAAATAATTTTTTTCCCGAAAATGGAAATTGGTGTCATAAAGGTTCATGCCAAATATGAATTTATTACGACAATCCGTCACGTAAATAAAAATTATTAAGTGTAAAAAACAAAATGTGCGGAATAACGAAACATTTTACAACATATGTTTATGTGATTTTTTTATTGTCTTGACCTAAGGAACATACATACAAAATATTTCCATGTTGTTCGGAAACACCCTGTATAATTCTGTAAGCCGAATTTCTTGAGCAAAATTGTGAGCGTTGTACAAATTGCAGAAAGATGGGAGGGGTCTCAAATTAAAGGTCCCAGTCCCATACACGAGGAAAAACTATCGGCGTGTCCATAGTGTTAACAGGAAATGAGAAATCACGTAAAAAGTCCCCCATAAGAATAGCATGGGGATTCGAAAAACGTCTGCTTTGTGTACATTGAAACATGTGTTAGGTTTGATTTTAAAACGAGACACAGATGATGATAGCTTGAGTGAAGATGATAAAATAATTCACCCCACGAGAAGCAATCTATATATATATATATAATTCTGTAAACGAAATTTCATGAGCAAAATTGTGAGCGTTATACAAATGAGAAATCACATACAGTAAAACGTCCTCCATAAGAATAGCATTGGAATTCCAAAAACTGCTTTGTGTACATTAAAACATGTGTTATGGTTTGATATAAAAAGGAGAGACACAGATCATAACTCTGAGTGAAGAACTATTAATAAAAAATTGACAAAAAATATACCTAGAGTGGTGATACTATAATAGGACGTTTTAAGGCTTTGAGTTTTGAGCGGCTAAAACTTCTACTATAAGCGTTACATACCTTACAAACTGTTACAAATTGACAGCTGATTTTTACTATCATTATAGTAATTTAAATTGTAATAAAAACTATAAACTTACTGGTTTACTAACTGAGCGTGTATGAAAATCATAAAAAATACATTCTGCTCGTGATGGGGGGGGGGGGCGCAAAGGGCGATGAATTGTGGTTTAACACACCTACATTATCTATATATTAATACGCAAGCATGTTTCATTTCCTCCTTTTTTCTCAGCACGTGTGCATCGTAGGAGAAATCCGAGCATACCATTAGAAAGGTATAATCCTGTAGATGAGCAGAATCACATTCTAATTCACATCGGACACCAGGGCTACGCCCCATAGGCTTTCAAAGTTCCAATGTTAATCTTATGGAGGAGGGAGAATTGATTGAATCATTAGACAGCTGTTGTAAAAACAACTGCTAGAAAAATAGGATGAACAGATGTTTCAGTTATAAAATGTTTTTAAACTTCTTGGGTCCAGATCAACTTGATATTGATATTTGATATATATTGATCGAATTTCGATCTTGATATTTGATATATATTGATCGAATTTCGATCAGGAGGCGATCTCTAGTTTACATTAAAACGTGTTTTGGTTGGATTTTAAAACAAGCAGTGTCATATAATTATACTGAGTGAAGATGAGATATATTAATTAAAACTTAAGTGTATCAGCCAATGAAGTTTTGGTATTCCGTTTGCTGGATTTCCCAGAATCCTTTTGGTCATTTCATAAATTGCAAAGTTTGTGACAGTCTACCTTGACTTGACTATTGCCACCGGCTCTTAATTGTTAGCTCAGTTGGGCGGGGTAAGTTTCCTAAGTCCAAGAAGTCACACTGACGATATTTGGAGTTGAAGTATTTAGAGGGCGCCACCTTGTTGAGGGATGAAGAACGGACGTAACAAGGAACCGATCCTTCCCGCAGATATGACTTCCTTGGTAGACAGGGAGTATGACAAAAAAAAAACCTATTATGTCAATTGGCCGTATTTACCAAAGAAAGAAAAATTTAAACCCAGGTAAAATTCTATCTTAAGACTAGAAATACTATCGGCTAAATAATTATCAATGAATATCAAAGAATACCTGATTAAAGATTGATTAGGCTCTCTCAAAATGTCTATTAAGTAAGTGAAAGTCAGTACAAAATTTATCTAAAGTCTAGACTGTGTCCATGGTGACCTTTACAAGGCAAGAAAATAAACAAATAACTCAAGTGACTTGACACACAAGATTTATTAAATTGGCCAAGTCAAAATTCACTATGTTTATGGGTATAGACTTCCCTCTGTAAACATTCTTGTTAGGATAGCTCTGCTGTGGACAAAATTCTTCTACTAACGAATCAGTTGTGATCCTTCCTGGGTTAAGAGGGCCACTAGCAGTACCGAGAACAGTCGGAGATTGAGAATGCACAGGTAATTGAGGTGGTTCTCTGGATTCCTTCAAAGTAGCCAGATTCTCTGCATTTTGTTGAGATGTTCCAGGAAAAACTAATTGTTCAACCTTATCCTCAGCTTTAGATTTTGACTGAGGGTCTTGAGCCAAAAATGAATCCAAAATCCCCTTAGTGTTTGCAAGAAGATCATCTTTCTTCGCTTCATCTTCTACTTCAGTGGACGGAATTCTCTCTATCCTATAGTATAAGTGCCAAAGTCGGGCTGAAATACGCTTGAATTCGTTCCTATCCCCATCATATTCTTCAACCAACTCTCTGAGATCTGCCAACTTCTCAAGACCTTTCTCAAGTTCAGTCTGAACCTGAAGCTCCTTAACAATTTCCGGATCAGCTGGGGTATTGGACGACAAACATTGTGAAAATCTTTTGCGCAATTCATTTAAACTGCCTTCAGAAGAAATTCCTCTAATTTTAAGTTCGTACTCAACCTCACTTTTCCTTAGTAAATAAGCGTTTCCCGCCATGGTGAATATCAAGTTAAATGCAGGAAGCGATAACGACATACAACAAATAAACCTAATTATGTATACTGCCTTTCCTTATAAACCTTAGCTATATTCTACTTTACTTTTTTTCCAAAAATATTTTTGACCTTGAACTTTATTTAATTGAATTAAGCCCCACGTTCAGGGCGCCATTTGTGACAGTCTACCTTGACTTGACTATTGCCACCGGCTCTTAATTGTTAGCTCAGTTGGGCGGGGTAAGTTTCCTAAGTCCAAGAAGTCACACTGACGATATTTGGAGTTGAAGTATTTAGAGGGCGCCACCTTGTTGAGGGATGAAGAACGGACGTAACAAGGAACCGATCCTTCCCGCAGATATGACTTCCTTGGTAGACAGGGAGTATGACAAAAAAAAACCTATTATGTCAATTGGCCGTATTTACCAAAGAAAGAAAAATTTAAACCCAGGTAAAATTCTATCTTAAGACTAGAAATACTATCGGCTAAATAATTATCAATGAATATCAAAGAATACCTGATTAAAGATTGATTAGGCTCTCTCAAAATGTCTATTAAGTAAGTGAAAGTCAGTACAAAATTTATCTAAAGTCTAGACTGTGTCCATGGTGACCTTTACAAGGCAAGAAAATAAACAAATAACTCAAGTGACTTGACACACAAGATTTATTAAATTGGCCAAGTCAAAATTCACTATGTTTACATTTTGAATCAAACAAACAACCTTTGCTTATGATATAGGTCAGCTCAGCAAATTATTCTAAGTTAATCTTATTTGGGATACAACAGACAAGTTTTACTATTAATTTGACTTTGACTCAAATTTCTGAGTTCCTAGCTTGACTTATAACCTCTCAGCAATATCTCAGAATATTTCTCTACTACTTTAATGGTACAGAAAGTTTCACACAGCTCAAGATTTAATTTTTTTTTTTTTTCAGCAAAATATTTGGCAATACGGTATATTCAATAGAATTATCAGAACATGTACATATAACTAAATCAACCAATATATATTTCGACGGTGGCCACCGGAACACCTAAACAGAACATAAAAACAACCAAGAATATTCACATAAAAGTACAATAAGGTTTTCAACAACTACAACTAAATTAAATTATCTGGAGATTTTCCGATGCGCTGCGACGAGGCGACAGTCCAAAGAATGTCCGGGAAGTTCACTCGAGAAGAGTAAATATAAGTCACTCACCAAGTTGAAGCCTTCGACGCGACACGCTCGAACAAAAGATATCCGGCCGGAACCGAGCGAATAGACGGCACGCCAACCGCGAGCCGATCGCGCGACAGGTAGGCGATAGCGGTAGGTCGGTAGCGGGATGAGACAGGCAGCGTCAGCGGTGTGGACACCCAAGGTCCTCAGGCAGCCTCCAAGGTACAACAATCCAGGAGATTCCCAGAGAATGGTCGGGGAAGATAGACAACCCTGTTTATACAATCTAATTATAGACTACCATCGTAATAAAAATGATTCCCTACTATATTTTTATTATTTTTCTTTTTTTTCAACTCAGATTTAATATTTTTTTGGACTGATAATTTACCATTTAAACATAAGTACTGGTTACATATTTTATAAAAATCATTTTCTATTTTAACTACAATATAATATCCAAGTAAACTGCCAGATTCTTAGTACTTGACACAACATTAATTTACCAGCATTTTGTTTTATTTAGTGTATAAAATTGCTTTCAAGATGAATGTAAGCTCAAACAATACCACACTGAAAATCAGTACTTTGGACATAAATAATATAAAGAGCATTTTTTGTTAAATCAACAATGGTATGATCTTTAGCAACATAGCTCAAATAAATTAAAGAACACAATAATACTGTATATTTAGAAACATAACACAATTTAATCACAGAACACAATAAAATAGCTGATTTAGTAATAATTATCACGTTAACATTTAATCACACAATGATTTTTTTTGTTTTTCTTTTGAACCCTATTAAACTAATAATTTTCAACAACTGTTTCAAACGATAATATACTTTAAAGAAAATTCTAAACTCGATATCAGCAATATTTATCTCACTCCGGTATATTTCAATACCCAAAACAACTATTACACTGAGTCTAATTTTTTTTTTTTTACTTTTAAACAAACACCATAGATTTACAGACTAACGATAAACTTTTTATGACATACCGTATTTTACTTCCACAATTATTATTTCGACAAACATTCGTTTTTTTTGACATCACAAAAAAATAACATTATTGTTTTTTTTTTAAATAAAATCGTTGAACCAGAATTTATGTACAAGCAGCACGTGGACGGCTTACATGAATGGGTTGGCATCGACATGAACAAAGCAAAATGTAACTACATAAATTTGTGACATAAAATCCCTATATTATTTTATTTGTTAAAGCACCAGAAAATTCATAAAATTTACAAACATACAAGTAGACACATTTCGTTTTGTATTTTTCATTATTTTAATATCATATTTTATTTTCCAACATCCTACTGAACAGGTTTAATTTACGGCCGATTAACATTTTTATTTTTAGCAATATTTTAAGGAATAAAATTACTGGATATTTTAAGTTACGTTTTTAAGACATCAGCTTTCACAGAATTTCAGAAAGACTCCCTGCTTACCTCAGAAATTTTTCAGCACGCTGAATATCCAGATCCACCGATGATGGGTGTTGAGGGTTCTGAACACGGAGACGTCCTGGTCCTGGTCTGAACTCCACTAGTCACTCAATCCCCGTGGCCCGCAATCAGTTTGGCAGAGTTCAAAGGGTATTCCGCATGCACAGGCAATCAGCCGGGCGTTCCGATAAGCAGCGTTCCTTTTAAAGCGTTCGGCAAACCCTGGCCAATTTAGGCCTTGCGGCAATTTTTTTACTCCTGCAGGGCGAGGGTAGGCAAATGTCTTACGCTTCCGTCTAGAGTTGTCCCCAACATTGAAGGCGCGCTCTTCAATTAGATAAATCCATAAATGAGGTGATCAGTCTCATTTTATTAGGGCACACAGTGAATAAACGGGAACCGTTACAAATACTCCCCCTGCCAAAAGAAAATTTCCTTAAATTTTCTCCAATTCTTAGGGTGCCACAACTGATTTCACAGGTAGGCCTTTAAGTCGGACACATGCCAGTTGCCAATTCTTTTGCCTTCAAGATCTTCCAAGGCATAAATAAGTGGTGATACCCTTTTGGCCACAACGTAGGGTCCTACGTATCTAGGTGCTAGCTTTGAAGAATAGTAATTAGCCGCATCAGATTGGGAAAAGTTTCTCTTCCAAACAAGGCTTTTTTCTCTGAACTCTTGGGGACGTCTTCGCAGGTTGTATTGCCGCGCATTCCGTTGGTGAGCTTCCTTGAGAAGTTCATGGACCTCTTTATGTAGCTGTCTCATCTCTTGCAGATATTCGCTATATGGCTTGCAGTCT
>CM061532.1:257831574-258019613 GCA_030545055.2 Neoaliturus tenellus
GAGTCTGCAGTACCTCCATATAGGATTTTTAGTCCCTTAAGAACAAAGTTAAATTAAAGATAATTATTTATCTTGTTATTTATCTAGTTTAAGTTTGTTATTTATTTTGTTTGGGTTTTTAAAAACACTTTAACGCGATAATCTTGCATCGGATTCGCTTGAAACTTGAATATATTCACCATAATGATATGGCGGTTTATTTGACGAGGATAATTTTTTTAATAAACCTCCTAAAATGGTTTTAAAATGGTGTTAGTATATATTTAACTTTTATTCGTTAATTGAGTGAATAATTTGTTTAATTATTTTCTGTCACATCAAATTAAAGATACTTTAAAATTACACCAAGTTTGTAGTTTTCAGACGGAAAACAAACTCAGAGTAATGTTTCCAATTTAACATTGTTCCTATGGGACAAAATACCAAAACGGCTCAAAATTATTTGGGAAAAGAAATCCTAAAACTTATCAAGTGCAGTATACCACAAACGTGATAAAAGTTGAGTATTTTTAGAAAAGGAAAAAATGAGTGATAAAACTCAAAAGTGTAGTATTTTGCACACACATTACGTCATAATAAGAGAATTGGCCTTTTAAATATACACATGTAAGTTAATTGAAGAGTAACTGCTTATTTAATGTTTGTTACCTCATAAACAAATTAAGTGTTATAAAAATAAATATTGTAGGGAAAAGAGGTAATTGAAATCATTATTACTGGTTTGATTTTTTCGAGCAACCAACGTTGCATTTTGAAAATTTAACAAATATTACTAAAGAAAATCGAGTTACTTTGCGACGTCTCAAAGCGTAATATTTGTTAAATTTTTAAAATTCCGAGGTATGAGCGACATAGTATTACGGTATGAGCGACATAGTATTACTATTCAACTAAACACTTAACAAGTTTTAAGAAAATCGGTTGATAAACGGCTTCCGAAACAGGGGAATAAAATACCATGTTTTGCATTAAAAGCCGTATGGTTAACATTGCCGACTGCGCAACAACGGGCTAGTGGATCATAGGTGAAGATGACTCTTCCGGCGCGCTACTCATATACACGTGTGACATACATGTGCCGGCGCGGCTCGGCGGTCCTTCACCCGGCTGTACATCGCAGCATCTGTATAGTCTGTGCAACATGTGTAGTGTCGTGTCGTGTCGTGTTGTTGGTTTCGCAACTCGCCACCGAGTCCTCTTCCACCGCTGTAAAAACCGAGGATGGCGGATGCGCTCACTAGAGACGCGGAGGAAAAAGTTTCTACCAGTGATTTTAATCTTTAGACTCTAGTAGGAGGGTAATTCGACCTGTATGATATAGTGATAAGACAGTCCAAAAAGGTTGAGCTATGGTTTGAAACTTTATTGTAAAATGGAAAGATAGTCATATCTTTGCCATTATAGTCCAGGCGCTAGCTTTATAGATTTTAAAGATGGAAAGGTATTAAATTTGATCATGAAATTTGTCGAGAAACCTATTTTGACCTCCTCGAAAACATTGCGATAAAAATATTGCCAGTATAATATTTACTGCAGATGAGGAAATTTAGATATTAAATGTATAATTATTTCAACAAATACTATAGGCCCTACTATCAAACTTACATTTACGTACGCTGCATAATGTAAACTCTATTAAAACAATAGTCAAGCTGTACTTACAAAAATCTTTAGAGCAGGATAAAGATGAACTTACCTGAAACAAAAGGTAAAAATTAAAGGTGAATGAAAAAAATACACTTGACATTCTAAACATTATGTTAAACATGGTGAGAATAAAGTTCAAACAAGGTAAAATCCTCAATGGATATCCTCAATTGGGATTGAGCGTCTGAGCGTTTGCACGTCTCGAGTGTCGAACGTGTTTGAGCATGGAGAGGGACCGGACGCGTGCGTGCCGCGTGTCAGGTCACGTGAACACGCCGTGACGTCACAAGTATCACGTGACCGTCATCGGACACCCCGGAAAACCTGCAGCCTGACGTGACCGGTCTTTGGAAACCGTCATAGTGGAGTGATCTTCACCCCTGGGCCAGAAGCCCATTGTTGCGCAGTCGGCAATGTTAATCATACGGCTTTTATGCTAAAACATGGTCTTGTATTCCCCTGTTTCGGACACCGTTTTTCAACCGATTTTCTTGAAACTTGGTAAGTGCTTAGTTGAATAGTTATACTATGTCGCTCATACCTCGGAATTTTGAAAAATTTACTAAATTTTGAAATATTACTAAGGAAAATCGAGTTACTTTGCGACGTCACAGAAAGTAATATTTGTTAAATTTTCAAAATTCCGAGGTATGAGCGACATAGTATTACTATTCAACTAAACACTTAACAAGTTTCAAGAAAATCGGTTGAAAAACGGCGTCTAAAACAGGGGAATACAAGACCATGTTTTAGCATAAAAGCCGTATGATTAACATTGCCGACTGCGCAACAATGGGCTACTGGCCCAGGGGTGAAGATGACTCTTAAGTTACTGATGTAGGGTATAGAGTCCTTCTTCGCCCGAAAAAAACACCAAAATATGACTCAACGCTCAACTATATAAAAGTTTGTTTTACAGCTTCGAAATGAGAAAATTAAATCGAAAACCCAAACTTAAACGAGCAAACGTGACTGGCTTTTTGTTAGGGAAAGGTGGGAATCCTTTTTTTATTTCGTTGTGTGGTGCTCGGCTGAGTAACTGGCCCACCTTTTGCAGGTTTTGTTACCCCGGGACAGTTTCGTTACGTCATGGCATTTACTTTGATATATAGCGTCACTGACATACAAAAAAAATCGTTAATTCCACTCTCAGCAGCACTGCTTGAATTTAACCTGATGTACTGTTAAATTTGAAACAAATTCTCCCATTTGGCTTTGTACGATGACTGTGCAAATGTGCACGTAAGGGGGCAAGGGGATAACGGGGAAGGGGGTAAGAAGGGGTAAAGAATACATCGAAATCAATGTGAGATATGCTACGATTACTTCATATAGATTAGTGGATAGCACATATAGACTTTTGTGTCTCATGGAAAAGTTTAGATCGAGTTTGATATACATATCAAGACACCGGCTATTGATTGAAAAGAAAAAACACTTCAGACCTCATCCACGCGACCAGACTGACAGGGCTTGCAACAGTTCTTGAGGTTAATAAAAATAAATTATAACAAACAAATAACCTTGAATAAACCCAAAATGTCGCTAAGAACTTCAAAAACCGACTTTTTATCGGGATATTTAAAATATGTAAGCAATAAAATTGATGTAGGATAGTTTTGAACTATAGTCCGTTCTTTTAAACCTGATCCTCCGGGGGAGAGATGGTGGAGGGGGGTTGTTTATACTTGCTACTATCCTATTAGCTGAAGCCTTTTGGTTTTTTTGTTGTTGTTGTTTTTGTTTTATTTCACTGTTGCATACAATCCATCTTTTACTTTTTTTCCACTTTTTCGTTTTTTTTAATTTGTTTAGGTTTACGAACTTCATTCAAATTGATAAATACAACCTTAATTGCTCTAAAAAAATGAAAAAAAATAACCAAATTACCCCCAAAAAATAACAAAAATAACCAAATTAAAAAAATAACAAAAAATAACCAAGAACAAATAAAATATAAAAAAAATAACCTGTTACAAGCCCTGTGACTCGAAGATTCCCTGAACCATAAACTAACTATCCGCGGCTGGAATTTACAGGAGTATTGAGTATTCGTCCTGAATGACTAACTATTTTCGAGAAGCACGCAGCACGTGATTACGTGATCCTATGCACTGTGTGGAGGAAGTGAGGGAAGCGGCGCGGCGCGGCGGCCGGAAGGGCGGTATATTTGTGTCCCGGTATATATAGCCGGGCTACTGCAGCACGTTCCCTGCATGTATAATGTGGGGACATCTGGCCCGTATTGCCGTCGCGGCGTCGTTAAAACGCGGCGCGGCCTCCGGTTCCACGCGGGAAACTGATTTGGATTATTTGGAAGTAAAATACTTCTCTGTTTCTGGTGATATAAATGTACGAAAGAACTATCGGGAAATACTGTATTAGAAATATACATCAATGAATATGGAAGATTGCAGCTAAAAAATTTGCTGTATGTTAAAAGTAAGTTACTTGATGTACAATTTGTAGCGATTCTACCTTTATAAATACATCACCATCTAGTATACATAAAATATATGCTTTGTCAAACATGAAATTGTGTACAAATATGTTTATCTCTTCGAATTTGTCGGTTTATTAAATTTGACTTGTAAGTCTACCAAAACATTAATTTGTTCGTTAGGGGAATTTGGTTTTATCCCAAATACAGAAATATGCCTACTGTATAGTAAAATTCAGGCTACAAATTAATTATACATAAATATTAATCGGGTTGAAATAATAATACGTTTTCCATAACTACTCCTGAGATTTAGTAGGCCTACTATTGTATACTAGAAATAATTACATTTGAAAACGTGCGTTATTATTTCAACCCGAATAATAGCGGCAACAGAATTAATGCTACATTAATATAAGAAATTTTTAATCATCCCTTTTGGGAAAAAGGTTTTAAACTTAAGCAAGTTCTTGTTTAATGACACTGCAGAGGTGTTTCAAACATTAATAATCCAGAAGGAATTGAACCGTAGACCAATTATCCTCAATCACTTCTTTATAAAATCATCAGTCCTTTTTTTAAACCGGCAATTAAACTTTCCAACGAGAACTGAAACCAAAACGAAACCGGCCTTTCTGCAGCGATGATCGTGGAAAGCGGTTGCGAAATCGTAAAAAGCCGGAGGCGGTAAAAACTAGTAGTTTTATGTGGGAGAAAGCCTAGGCGGTAGACAGCAGCGCGAGGAGCGTGCTGGGTTTATACCACATTGTTGTCCAGTCCTCCGCGGCGCCGTTATACGGGAGTTAGCAGCTCGTCAAGTGAGGATAGACCGATGATTTTGAACTAGGAGCTGTAGTGTGCGACGACAGGACATAAAGCCAGGGCCAACCATATAGGCGAACTTGGGTGACCGTCTAGGGCGCCGATGCACGAGAGGCACCATCGCAGCGGAGACTTAACGCCCCTGATTTGCCGTAAACAGTATTCCCGATCAGCGGTAAAAATCTCCTCGACCGGCGGTAAATAGCACCCTCTGATGGTTAATAACCCCTGGATTGGCGGTAAAAAGCGCCCCTGATAGGCATAATAGCACCCAGGATCAGCCTTAAAAATCGCTCCCAACCGTTGTTAAACAGCGCCCCTAATATGCCCAAATCATCGATGGCCCAAATATACGTGATCAGAGTTGAATTGCGCCCCCGATCGGCGGTAAAAAGCGCCCCTGATCGTAGTTAAACCGCGTTACCCACCGGCGGTAAAAAGCGTCAATGATCGACGGTAAACAGCGTCCTGAATAAATCAGCGGTGAAGAGCGCCCCCCGACCGGTGACCCTGAGCATCCCCCCTCAATTTACATTAAACAACCCCCCCCCCGAACTGGATCTGCAGGAAAGAAAGTCTATGTTGAAAGTGCCCCCACTTAACACTTCCCAATGAAATTAATCTTCGCATATTTGCAATGAATTACTAATCTGTTGTTCAAATTTTGTTCATAATAAATTATGAATAGTTTTTTTATTCTAGGTGTTTTATATGATAATAAATTGGTAATAAAATATATTTTTACTTTAAACGTAATTTTCTTGGCAATGTTATACGGCTAAAATAAATAGCTCGAATGGATCCGGAGGGGAGGGGGGCACCTATCGGCAATTTCGCCTAGGGCGCCCGAAAAACTAGGTCCGGTCCTGCATAAAGCGAACTACGTGATGACACGGGATGACTAGAGAAGTAAATGTGTTTAGGTGTTGAAGTTACCGGACAGCATCAATGGTGATAAAATTATACTATGTGAATATCTGAAAAATAAGTATATTGACACAATAAAAACGGGAAACGTCTTTGATTTTTTGCGGGTTTACGTAAAGTGATACAAGGATTAGACGTATATTAGACGTTTTCTATATAACAAGTATATTTGTCAAAAGGTGAAAATCTTGTATTATAGGCTATAAAAACATTCAGTGATTATAATAGTATTACTATAGTTAATTTAGAAGATAAATTAATGTCATTGCTGACTTATTTTATAAACAAATGTAAATAAACTATGTGTAAGTAAGCTTGTGACAATGACCCATCACAATGGGTACAATTAATATCAAAATTTCACTTGATAGCATTGTAATCCATAATTTGGTTATTAAAACACAACACAAATAATAACAAAAATAAACCATTTTGTGCATTTATTTTCAATAAATTAAATTAGAAACATTATTAAACTCATTACCTTTGTTAAATATTTTAATATCTCCGACTTTCTGCAATCTCCTGATATTTACGTCGTATCGGGGTTTAAATTTTCTAGAATTAAAGAATTGGACACAGAAGGGTTTCGAAGTAGTAGCGACAGTATAAAAACCTACGGTTTTAACTTACTGCTTATACATTTCGGCAGCGTAAACAAATTTCTGGACACAAACAAATTTATCTCCGGGCGATTCAAATTCAAATTCGTTACTCGGATGGGTTTGTCCGTCAATAAATCTTCGCTGTAAACAATCAGAAGTGGTTGTTGTGAAACTTTCATTCGGCTGTTTTTGTGAAATACGTTGGTTAATTGTGTTGAAACTGAGGACAAAACAAAACTAAAAAAATGAACATGAAGTTGGATCTCAGAATAGTGACAGTGATCAAGTAAACTAGAAATATAACAAATTATTATAAGAGTAAGAAAATAGCTATGTGTGTATTAAGAGCGTAAAGTACGTCATTGCCACTCGAGAATTGTAGAGCAAACAATTCGAGAGCGGCAATGACTATTTGCGTTCGTAATACACACAAGATTTTTCCTACCAACATATTAATAATTGCAACATATTAAATGTTTTATTGTACACAAAATTTCATTTAGATAATGTTTGATTTTTTTATGTTATAACACACTGTTAACTATCAAACATAACTTCGTTTTGAAAGAAATCAAATAATCCACTTAAAATTTGGTATTGGTGCTAATAATTCATTCATACACGATTTCTTCTTACGATTATACTCTGATTTCCTTTACAAAATAGTTAAGAGGTATAGTTTCTAGTTAAAAAGAAGTCATTTTTCTCTTCAACTCATGAAGGTAAAAGATTTCTATAAAAATTTTTCTCGTTATATGTGGAAATGTTTTACCTATCCAGGATTTTCCAGGGTATCGAAAATAATTCGAGAAACCGAAACATTAAAATTGAAATTTTCTGTAAAGAGACAATGCACAGTCCAAGAAGAACAATACCAGCTGCAGCGGTGACGATGGACTGTTGCGTATGTGATTTTCACCAGCCGACACCGAGGCCTCGATCCCATTGTTGGGAATGTAATCAGTGTTCGGTGACGACCTTGGCATCAGTTGCAATCACTCAAGGTCGAGGTCATCCTGTCGCACACGGACTGTATTGTCTGTCGGCCATGTTAAAAAATTCTTAATATTAAATCTCGCATCCTATTGAAAAAAATTTCTGTAGTTACTGACTGCACAGATGTGCTGTAAAATATGTGAAAATAGAAGATTGCAATGTCACAGAAGAGCAAATACCATCGAGTGTTGGAGGCGGTAAAACGAGTAGAAACATACAAATTATTCAAGTCTTGTATCTTATGAAATCTTAGATCCCTTAAGTAAATATCTTTGACCTGATCTGTGTATAGCATATTGTGCTACTTGCTAATACATCTTTAACGAAGGTATTTTTGTAGTAGTAGATATACTGATGTCAGTTAATACTAGCCTAGTATACGTAATCGATTTTAATTGTCTACTGGTTCCTATACGTTTAATGGAACGGAGAATTGATATTTCATTACAAAATTTTATATACAGGGTGTTTCAGAATTCCCTACCAATATTTTAGGGCATTGTTTCTGGGTTAAAAACATATCTAAATATCATATTTAAATTGTCCGAAAGTCTTTAGTTACTCACACAGCCGCCATTTTGTTTTTTAAACATAATAATTTTTATTTCCGTAACGGATGGTTGTATTAATTTAATATTTGGCATGAATCTTAATTATACCAATGTACATTTCCAGGAAAAAAATTATTTTTTTCCGCTGTATATTTCCAAAATGGCGGCCATTTTAAATTTTCAAACGTAAATATCTCAAAATCGAAAAATTTTATAAAAATTTTACAAGACACAAAAAAGTTGAAAAATTAAATTATCTAACCAATGGTACCAAGTTTGTAAGGATCTGACAACAAATAACGGAGTTATTGCGATTTTTCACCATGAAAACATTGATTTTGCTGTTAAATGGCCTTAATTTGCATTGATTTTAATGCAAAATCAATGTTTTTATGCATAAAAATCTCAATAACTCCGTTATTTGTTGTCAGATCCTTACAAACTTGGTACCATTGGTTAGATAATTTAATTTCTCAACTTTTTGTGTCTTGTAAAATTTTTATAACATTTTCCAATTTTGAGATATTTACGTTTGAAAATTTAAAATGGCCGCCATTTTGAAAATATACAGCGGAAAAAAATAATTTTTTTCCTGGAAATGTACATTGATATAATTAAGATTCATGCCAAATATTAATTTAATAGAACCATCCGTTACGGAAATAAAAATTATTATGTGTAAAAAACAAAATGGCGGCTGTGTGAGTAACTAAAGACTTCCGGACAATTTAAATAAGATATTTAAATATGTTTTTAACCCAGAAACAATGCCCTAAAATATTGGTAGGGAGTTCTGAAACACCCTGTATAAAACTACAGTAGTTCCCATTGCTATGGGTTCTAAAATCCTGATAAAACATGTTGATTTCTAGGCCTATATATTTAGAACAGTAAGGGGGAAAACACCTTTGGACAGTTCGTCTGAGACTTCTACTGGACCGATTTATATGCGGGTTGTACCAAAACAAACGTTTTTCAGCCTGTATTAGCAGGACTTGTTTGTATTTCAAAAATATTTACGTTAAATTGGTCGAAAATGAAAAATAAACTTTTTTTGAGATTTAACATGGAGAAAATGTAAACTATTTCAATCCTTTGGACAGTTCATCTGAGATTTGCGATTGACCGATTTACTTGCAGTTTACCAATGAAAGGCAGAGAACCTTTTCTACAGGCTATATTAACGGGTTTTACTTACTTTAACGTTATCTTACCTCCTTTAGTCATAAAAATCTACGTTTCGAAACCTTTGTAATTATTTTTTTTTGGGCTCTCAATCAGTTGATTGAATTACACATATTTTTTTCTAAATAACGCTCAAGAAGAATTTGGTTTATTACGGCCAGTACCTAAAAATTTATATAATGAATGATTCTCTAATGAAAAGGTAAAAAAAATTAAAAGTAAATACATTTTAGAGACTACGTGTGTTGCACCAGCTGCCTCTAGTGATCCACTCGGATCACCAAGGATGGAGCTGTATCCGCCGAACATCGACGGGCAACGACTCGATTTCACTTAAATCTACTAGTCATTGTTTGAAAATTTTAAAAGAGTCACTAACAGCTGATAGAGCGGAGGTGAGGGTGGACCCTTTAAATTACATGTTGTGTTGTGGGTCACGGCAGCTACGTCTGTATGCGGGTTGGGGGCGACACCGATAGTACTGGGTCAAACACCAAACACCAAACACCAAACTCCAAACACCAGACACCCGTGCAGACTCGTCCAAACCAACATTCGAAATATTTACTGTCGCGTTTGGTCGATCATCAAAAGATGAAAAGGAAAAAGACAAAAAATTGGAGATCGGCAGTGATGTCAATTAAACTGTAATATTAACACGTTTTGAAATAAATTTGTCACTTTTATATCATAATTATTGTTCGAGTTTGTTGCTGCGGTTTGCTGTAACTGCGGAGTATTTTGTAAAGAACGTTAATTTAAACCAGCGATCCGTTACTCAGAAATTCAGTAAGGAGGTTTGGAATACTAGCTACATTGAGTCAAGCGGTTTGACTTAAGTTCTACTGCATTTGGTTCCAATAAAGTCTGAACGTTTTCATAAAACATTAATACCCAGCGTCTCACAATCTGCGTCTCGAAAGTATTTTCTAAACGTCGTCAAAAGCTCATGAAATTTCATCAAAATGTTTGTGAGTCCGTGAAAGTCATACGAAAAATATATTCTGTGTGGCATAAAGGTCCGTTATACTTAACTTACACATTTTACATTTATGCCCGATTTTTTATGCAGTCCTTTAAACAAATAATAACTTTTAAAATACGTTTTCTTTCGTATTGTTATTATTGATTGATTACGAAATTGCACGAAATTAAACGAATGCAGCCCTTCACGAGTTCACCAAACCCCATTCAAAATAAGCTAAAGCCGTTATTTGTAAATAGAGACAGACAGGCGGAAATCCATTAAATGAAAACAAACAATCACAAATCAACGCATCTGGAGCCCAGGGAAGGGTTTTAGAGCTGTTTTTATTTTCTGGAAAGGTTCAAAGTAGAGAGAGAGGATTTCTGGAAAGGTTCAAAGTAGAGAGAGAGAGGAACTTCTACAGATCTCAGGAGGGTTCAAGATTTTTTTGGTGAGGGATAAAGAAGTTTATACAGCTTGAAGTGAAGGTGTGAAACTCTCTGATGAGAAGGTGGATGTGTGTGCTCTTTCACCTGTAATCGTAATCTAAATAAATAATACTTTTACCGAATGAAACTGTGTCAAGAAAACTGGCTTTGACTGGAGAAGAAAATGAAATTATGAAAATGGTTCAAAATCCCTTGGCCAACATATTGCTACAGACGACATAACTCAAATCGCGGTTATTGTTAACCCCACTAGAATTTAATTTTTCATAACACAGTTTATTGTTAAGGTGGTTAAAATTATGACTTTAATTTATGGTTATACGGTAAGCTTTTATGTTTACAAATTTCTCCACGCCGTGAGAGAAACCTTTCGACCCAACGAGTGGGTTGGGTGGCTGGGTTGGATTGGATGATGTGGTGTGAAAGCCGGACATATTTGGAAGTAGCCTTCTACTCAGCGGTCCCAAACTGGGACTCTACTTCCGACCTCGATCCCAAGCTTCATTTGCACATTAGTGATGCACGGTCGGGCTCCGCCAATTAAAGATATTGCTCTAAAACGTTCAACCTTGGTTCACAGTGATGACTGCGATCAGCTATTCCAAGTGTGGCCGGTTTTGAATTGGGCTAAAAAATGATTTTTTTTAAGAGGTTGGCGGATCTCTTTTTGCTTTACTTTGCCCCATCCACATACACTATTGATCTGTGCGAGGATCGTATTAGACAAAGTAAGGGGGTGAGCCGCTACAGTACAAGGGGAAAGGTACTGATTAAAGTCACTGGCAGAACGCGGATTCGAACCCACGACATCGCTGCCATGATACCGAAGTCCAGCGCGCTAACCACTACGCCACCAACTCACCCACCGATTCCAAATCGTCCAAATTTGTCGCAATTTGGACGACAAAAACATTGTGTTTCAAAGTTAGTACGAATGTTCGTGAATGTTATTACTTTGTGATCGTCTCACAAATTTCCTCGTAACGCAATTTTGAACTGTATCATTGATGCATGGACATTTCAAAGCAGTTCTGTATTTATTACCTAGTTACTGACGAGGTAATGTTCGTTTTGAGTTAACCAAATACCTGATATGTTTTATCCACCTCCTTATCGAGGACAAAAGTCCAGTTCTTTTGTATTATCTCAAGAAACATTAAAAAAATTGTCTAGCATCTACAAAATATTATCAAATGCCTTCAGGTGTAGTTTACGCCGTCAACAATGCGTGGAAACGAGCGATTCACATGCACATGTTGCAACAATCGGGCGGTCCGTGAGTCAGCCATTCCGCTTGTTAGAGCGGCCGACGAGTGGAACACTGGAACGGCGAAACGCCGGGGAACGGCGGAGTGGAACGCGGCGGAAACCGTCGATAAACGTTCATAACAGCTGGTACAACCACAACAGGCAGCTGCGTTGTCTGGTCGGGGGAACTAGGGCGGAAACTCAACATGGGGCAATCTGAGACCTGATCGGCCAATTATGAGAACACTATTGATCAAGGTCTGTAGAGAAAGAAGCATTTCTTCCTAAGGTCAGCTGAACAGCTTTTTTGTGTTCCGGATATGAAGCATCTAAACTAAAACGGAAGTCAAGTTACGTTTTAATATTTACCATTACACAGCTGATTGAAAAAAAGAATGAAGCAGTCTTGCCACGGGTACGATATTTATCGTAACGACACAATATTACTCTATTTTACATTTGGATTATTAGTTAATAACAAACCATTTGGTAATGACCAAATTAACTATCAATCTAGGTAAGTTTAAAACCAAATTCTTCCCTAGTTTGCTTTGAAATCCCTTATTTTAGTAATACAGTAGACTCCCTCTTAACCGGCCACCTCGGGGCCAGGCCGCGGCCAGATAATGAATTAGCCGGTTAAACCGATGTTCATTTAAGAACTCCAACCTACAATTTTATATGGCCTAAATATAATTATCACTTGAAAACAACTTTAAATACACTACTGTATGTGATTTATAGCTGAAATCCGACACCCATGAAATCCACAACAAATTAAACTAACTATGATTCGTTTCTTTATTGTGGTCTACTGGATAGTACTGTAGGTCCAAACACATTGACTTCCGGTGGCATACACTTCCGTCCAGGACGTTACATTTTAATTGGTTTGAGAACTTCAATATGAAATAACGTTTGAAGTGAATAATACAGTAGATAAAAAAACAACGTTTGCGGCGAAACACGGCCGGTTAAAGCGATGTTGAGATCAAAAATGGCCGGTTAAAAAGATGTAATTTTTGTGTTAGGGTAGGCCGGTTAAAGCGGAGACCGGTTAAAAGGTGGTCGGTTAAGAGGGAGTCTACTGTAGGTAGTTGAGACAAAAAAATTCCAACGCAATGGAGAACGATTGTTGTTCCCTGCAGCGTTGGCAACACTTGCAGGTGCTGAATGCGAGTAAAATGTTGAATGTTTAACACTTTTTAACCGTCAAAACCTCTGTGGTGACATCCACGGATTTCGCAGAAAGTGACACCAATTGCTCTTATGGGATGTAGCTCACCTGGCCCTGGCCTACAGTCACCTTGACTATTGATGACGTATTATGGTTGGGTTGGATTAGCTTTCGAAAATGCTTTTTTATTTAAAAACCGTGATCCACGAATACAATTGACGCTTTCTGTTTTCAGAGACTTTTTCCAATGTTTTATAATAGAAAAAAAGCCTATTATACTAAGGAATTTTAAGCTAAATTTAGAGCAGGATAGAATAAATCATTGGATTACAAGCGATTATACGAGTATATGTGCTGCGTACTCCGAAGACTTAATCTCTAATCAAATATATACTTATTCAAAAACGATCTTTGACTAAAAAATTTTCTGAAAAATTTTACTTATTGTTTTTGACATTTAGTTATATCAGATATGTATTCTACGGACAATTGATTAGAAATATATACTTATGACCTGTTTCTCTACAGAGCCTTATGCTATTTTAGAGGAATAATAATAATAATAATAATAATAATAATTCTTTATTCATCAAAGTACATGTTACAAAATTACATAAGCACATATAAAATCACAATACACTGGCAAAGAGCATACATAAGAGTAAAACATATCTTTATAATCATTATATACAAAATATAAACAAAATAGTGACATTATGAATATTGATGAATAATTGGGTTGCCCCCAAGGCCAAGCCCGTTAGGGGTTCCCCTCATTAGATTATCTTTTTTAACAGAATAAAGAAAAGATGTGCCAAGTTGCTATTCAAATAATTGATTCATTAAAAAGTTTAAACATATTTTTTAAATGCTGCATTATTTGCTTTACAATGTGGCCTGCAATTGAATGAAACAATAAAATACAATAAACGATATATATACATCCAATTAGCTTGATACAATAATATTAATTAAGTGAAAAAAATCTGAAAAGCAAGTCTGAACCAACCACATTAAAATAACAAAAAAATCTATGTCTTTATCCAGTCATCAAGTAACCAGAGAATAAGCTCTTATTGGTAGGCTATAAAATGGGTACACACATTTTACAAGTATAACTTTATGAAAACTAAAAAAAAAATCATAAAAACTTGAATCAAAGTTATAATAACGTTATAATTCAGATTAGTGTTAAAAGCACGAGTTCCTTTTCAAACTTGTAATTAAATACTATTATATTCGTACCACTTAAACCTGTAAAAAATAAATCAATTTTAAAATATAGGCCTACTTAAAATTTTGCAACGGTATTTAGCAGCGGTATTGCAACGGTATATTACAAGCCTGGCAAATCTTTTTAAATGTCCATTTTAAAGAGCTAATTTAAAAAAAAAATAAAAGTCTAAGGGGCCGTCCATAACTTACGTCATCGCTTTTTGGCCATTTTTGGACCCTCCACCCTAAAAACATCCAACCATCCTAATTTGTCTGACCCCCCTTTCAGAAAATGACGTAATTTTAAACAAACCTTTGTTTTAAGTAAAAATAATGCTTTTTAGTCAAAGCTACTTAAGTTATATTTTTTATTCATTTATGAAGACTATATCAATTAACTTTTGAACCCCATTTTGGAGGTTGTTAGTTGGAAGAACTATTCAAACCGGATATTTTCATTTACAAACCACTGTAGTAAACCTACCACATTATTTATAGGATCGGATATTGTTGAAACATACGACGGAAGTTGTTCTACTTACCTTGGTCTGACGATGTAGGCCTACGCTACCTGATAAACTAAAAACATTGACCAATCAAATCTGAATTTACCTTAAAAAATAAAGCCAAAATGACTTTCTGGATGGGAAATAAACTAAAATAAACTATAAATCAAATCCTAAAAATAGTATAATGCCCCCCCCCTTGCACATCACCCTACTGTCATTTTCAATCTGGACCCCCTCCCTATTTTCAGATGAGGTAATTTATGGATGGCCCCTAATAGTTTACTAACATGTCCGGTTTTATTGCTGTAATCTACTTTTTCACCGCACATCCCAATAAAAATTATGTCAAATTTCAAGTAAGCATAAATCACAGCAGGTTGGAAGTTGGGAATCCCCAATTATTCAGTGAGTTGGACCGTTTCACACGGATCTGACCGTGCGGTGGCGGCGGCGGCGCGGTGGCGGTTGCTGAAGACACGGTGTATGACCAGGTTCCCGCGCAGCTCTCAAGGTGAGGCGGCAAGGTCGTCCGACCGTCCGCGACCTTGAAGCTAATCCGCCACGGCATGGGAGACGTCCACGATCCCGCCGTGCACGGGCCATGGCAAATTTGAATATAAGCTGAGGAGCGAGAGCTTACAGTGCTCGACAAAAGGTAAAAATCAATTTATTGATACTCCACTCATTCTATATCTTTCATCAGATCTTGATAGTAACACATACTGTTGTTTAATTGATATTTTTTGGGTTGGGGCGACGGGGCGACGTAACAATTAGTTTACAGTAGATTCCACTTTGTTGATGGTACGACAATTTTGTAAATCTACGGTTTTGAAAATATTTTTACATGGGCGTTTTCAGAACTGCAGAATGTTCACTTTATTCATCACAATTGTCTCGGAAACTGATATGGCAATTACTTTCACAAGAGTCCCGGCTGATGGGTTAGGAGGCCTACTTTTAGTACTGAATGACAAAAATATTTTAAGTTACAAATATCGCAATTAAACAAGATAGTACATTGAGTTAGTCTCCAATTAGTGTTGCAGGGAATTGGTACCTATGGTCTTGATTAAATAATAATAATAACTAGAGATCGCCCACTGGTCGAAATTCGACCAAAAATTTAGTTGATCAGATCTTGAGCCACTTAGTTTTTATAACTGGTTTTATAACTAAAACATCTGTTCTTCCTGATTTGCTAGCATTTGTTATTACAACAGCTGTCTTATGATTCAATCAATTATCCTTCTCCCATAAGAATAACATTGAAATTTTGAAAGCCTGTAGGGCGTAGCCCTGTGGGACGATGGGAATTATAATGCGATTCTGCTCATCTACAGGACAATACTTTTCTAACCGTATGCGCAGATTTCTCCTACGATGCACACGAGCTGAGAAAAAAGGAGGAAATGAAACATGCTTGCGTATTAATATATAGATAATACTTAAGTAGTGGGTAACCAGTAAATTAACATTTAATTGCTCTCTTTATCAAAATTAAAACATTCTGATTTAAAACAATCTTTTGTTACATAACAACGATTAATTCACTAATAGTAAAACGACACTAATATAGATAAACCTAATTACTCGACATTAACCAACTCGTGTCCACAAAAACACGCAGCGATATACAATTCCATTTGTTTTACGCTCTGGGGAAACGAGATCCTAAAAATATCAAACGGCCGGCACCAAGTGGCCGGGACTGTTGGGATATATTTTATGGCGCTCCAGCCGGCTGCGAGGGCGCCGTAAAATCTCTCGCTATGTCCGCGCCATAACGCTATGGCGCGCCGCCGTCCTAGCGCTGCGCCGTAAACTACAATAATGCAAACTGAACGGCGCGGCGCCGCCATACGCCACACTCCAATGCTCAAGGAAAACGACGAAAATGTTGTGATTCCAGATTCAACAACTTTAGTCAGTCAAACTAAAATTAATGAAGCATATTGTGAGATACTAACAAGATTATTGGAACATTTGCGAGTGTTTTAATAAAAGAGCCCACTTTTAAATACTTTGGGCTCACAGAAACTTCGTTTCACCGGCACAAAGGAAGGCAGCAAAACCTTTGCTTAACAAGATAATCTTATTAACATCAGAGATTAGTTTACACTAAGCCCTCTCGCAGTTGAGAGAAACTTGGCAACTCTTGTATGCGGTTGAGCACGGCCTGGTCTATATTCGACGACGACGTAGAAGAATACAATTACATGGAAAATCTTATACTAACTATTTTAACATAATAACATTTTAGCACCTAACGACGGTTTCTAGTGTAGAATGTTTTTACCAGCTTTTATTGTTACAGTAGACTCCCTCTTAACCGGCCACCTCAGGACCAGGCCACGGTCGGATAATGAATTGGCCAGTTAAACCGATGTACATTTTAAAACGCCAACCTACAATTTTTTATAGCCTAAATGCAATTATGGGTTGAAAAACAACTCTAAATATAATGCTGTACAAGGCCAATGTAAGTTATAGCTAACTTCCAACACCCATGAAATCCACGACTAAACTGAACCAATAATAATTTGTTTTACTGTGGTCTGCTGGATTGCAGGTCCAAACGCATTCACTTCCGTCCAGGACAGTAGATTTTAGTTGATTTGAGAACATCAATGTGATGTAACGTTGAATTGAATGATAGGTAAGAACGTTTCCGGTGAAACACGGCCGGTTTTGCGTCAGTGTAGGCCGGTTAAAGAGGAGATCGGTTAAAACGTGGCCGGTTAAAAGGGAGTCTACTGTAATTTTATTTGATTTTGATTTTCGGAATACCTTTTTTACAGGATTGCGTTCGTAGCCACTGAAAGGTAAAAACAGGTAACTGTTATTTCTTTGCCCCAACCAACTGTTTCAACAACTATGAAATACAAGTAGTACGTCTAATATTCATTATACCTACTCGAACTATTATACCCCATGAACAGTCTGGTACAATAACTCACGTTGTACTCATAAATATAGGGTACAACTGTAACTAAAAATGCTCCCGTCGCAGAAAAGATGCGCACTTAGTAAATTGGAGTATAAATTTTGTGCTTTACGAAAAACAATTAAGTCAGGTTAAGTATGTGTATAGTGTATAGGTTTGCGTTTGGTGCAATGTATTTATGCAAGTGTTTAGGTTAAATCCTGCCTTATGAAGATGCACACTAAATTTTATGAAGTTCTGCTGATATATTTTTTTGTTTCCCCATAAACACCATGGGGGTGTATGTAGGTTTGCCGCCATGGGCATTGTAAGCAAATATTAGCTAACCCCTACCTAATTCCATCGACATATGTCAGTAAATAGGCAGGATTAAGAGATTTAATTTATTTTCCATACAAATAATATGCTAAACATATTTTTTACATTATACCCCCAATATGTTATGTTGAAATTTCAAAAAACTAAATTGTTTGTTTTTTAAGCTCAATGTGGTACAATAGCTCACATTATACCCATAAGTATTGTACATATGGAACCAGCCAAAAGTAACTGTTATTTCTGCGCCTGAATCATCTGTTCCAACTGTGACAGCGGAGTACTGTAGTTATTTCAGAGGCTGGAGCTTGAAACACGTTGCACACGCCCCTCCCATTAGACATCCATGATTTATGAGACAACTGCGATAGTGGGATTTGTTTTTAAAAATAGTCCATAAAAGTACACAATGCAGGAAACACGAAACTTAATCCTCTTTTTAGATTTTTAATCTGACTTTGAATAGTATAAGGGGTAATTTTCCAATGGAAACAGTACATCAATGTTAAATGTAGTGAAACTATGTATTAAACTACTCCTATACATAGTTTTAGGGGTATAAAAGTATATTAAATGTTACTAGGTGATTTACAATATTGAACTTTTAAGTTTATGTGCGAACTATTTATTATAAAAATTTCATTGATTTCCCAATTAAAAAAATTATACTTACAAAAATGCCCAAAACAATCTTCAGGGGAGGAATCTCAACTTACCTGTAAAAAAGAAAGAATTAAATTAATGACATATTAAAGACAAACAATTTAATTCGCTTATGAATCGTAAAGTATGTTTTGCCAAAGCGATGGTTTAAAGTAGGGTCGTTCTGTCTTAAAGTTACACATTTGCATGAGATAGGCTATACTACAGCACACACAGGGGCACTCTTCTAGAAACATTCCAACGGAGCTAGGAGCGCTGACAAGACCCGTTGTTGTAGGCTAACACCAAATGCAGTAAAAATAATACTCCTATCGAAAAATAACTGGCCATTTATCTGTGCGAGGAAAATTTTGAATCCTATTGGCAGTTGATATTAAGGAAATATCAACATTGGTAGAAATATTCCTCCATAGAAATCCTACCTGCTGGAATCCTCATACATTTCCCAGCCCTCAGTGTGCAGATCATGAAATGATTTACAAAGCAATCACCACGCGCGTTCCTCTCTAATGAGCCACAAAACGAGACCAAAACAGCTGATGATGCGTCGCAATTCATTAGTAGACAGCAATCCACTGGTGATTGATGGCTGTAAAAAACACCAGTCGGCCCCCGACATCTCACATGCCTGCAGTCCTTCACGCTTGAAACCGACAAGGAGGTGAGATTATTAAATATGAAACCATGCGCGTGTTCATCTGCTAATAACGGGAGACCTGGCTGGCAATTTTTCTCATAACCGGTAACCTTTCTACAGTGTGAAACTTAAAAATTATAATATTCAGGATAGGTTAGTTTATATGATCAGTTACCACAATGAATAGTTAGGCCTACCTGAGATACAGAGAAATCCGTAACTGTTTAGACGAGAAAATTTATACCTTGCAGAAGAAATCCTCTCAAAACTTTTCCGATTACCATAAGAGAATGGGAATCGGACATGAGTCACATTTCCACATTTTAATCGAATTCTAATGCGGTACCTGTCAGACAATAGATCGTTTTAGGAATAAAACAACGAAATAGAAGAGTTTTATGATTTCTAACTCTTAGTTAGATAAAGAATTTCTTTATGTGTAGCATATCTCTCTAAAACAGCTGAAATTTTTTAAGTCTCCTTGTTACCAAAATTAACAATTAATTTTATTGCATGTCCTTATTTTTTTCTCGTTCGCGTTAGGGCGACGTGACGCCATAAGTGCGTTTGAAAATGGGCGGATAAGCTCAGCAAACCCCCGGTATATGAAATTCCATAATCTATACAAATGCGTCAAAAGCATTATCAGGATTATGGTTGTACCGTTCTAAAGTTTTGCTTCATTATGGCACCCTTTACTGTAAGTTCACAACCAGTAGAGTCCAGTCAGCAGTGAACCAGTGTAGCCAGTGGGACACGACACTTGGACACCTCCCGTCAAGGTATGTAGACGAAAAAGCACAACTTCTTCCTAAGGTCAGCTGAATAGCAATTTTTTGTGTTCCGGATATGAAGCGTCAAAACTAAAACGGAAGTCAAGTTACGGTACACAGCTGATTGAAAAATAGAATGAAGCAGTCCTACGGTTACGATATTTTTTATCGTAACGACACCATATTACTCTATTTTACATTTGGATTATTAGTTAATAACAAACCATTAGGTAATGACCAAATTAACAATTATCAATCAAGGTAAATATAAAACCATAAATTCTACCCTAGTTTCCTTTGAAATTCTTTATTTTAGTAATAGTTGAGACAAAAAATCTCCAACGCAAACGAGAACGATTGTTGTTTCCTGCAGCGTTGGCAACACTTGCAGGTGACAAAGAATAAAATGTTGGTTTTTTTAACATTTTTTCAACAAACAAAAGCCCTGTGGCGACATCCACGGATGTAGCAGAAACTGACACCATTGCTCTTATGGGATGTAGCTCACCTGGCACTACAGTCATCTTGACTTCCCGTTACTGATTCCCATATTAGTTTCAACTCCTTCTGCCAGGACAGCAGGAACGGCAACAATGGAATGGAGCATCTGTATCACGTGACACATGTATGTGACGTAGTATAAGACCGCCCCGTGCGACAGAGATGACCGACACACACTACTGCTGACTGTGGCACAAGATCTGATTACGTTCTCGTCTGCGTGATGCCGTTGTGATTCTGGTTTGTTTCACGACGTAATACAAAAGTATAGATTTCATTAAGTATTTATTTATTTATTTATTTTTTAATATCACAAATTTTTAAACAGTAACAATAATAGTTATAATATTCTTACGAGGGGCTACTGCAGTTAAATTTACATAAATAGGGTAAATAAAGACAAAAATAATAAATTTTTTGCACGTGTTTCTTAAGTTCACTATGATCAAAGAAGAATGTCGTGGGGAAACAGACACGGCTTCTCTACCAAAGGTAATAACGTGTAATAACATATCTGCGATTTTTTCGTCATCAGGAACGGGCATTATCTCCTTTTTACCGAAGTTAAACTAATTAAACTGTCACATCATGCATCATGGCGACCCGAAAAGATCTTAAATAGGTCACTGAAGAACACTTTTCATTAATTTCCCACAAAATCGCTTAAAACGCTGCTAATTTTCTTTACATATATTTAGGATTGAGTTACTAGTCTAGTAGTGACAGTATGTATGTATTCGCGTATAAGATCTACTATTATATATAGGTAAACAATGTACGATGTGTATGAGAATAAAGTCTTCAATAATGAGAATATAACATAGGATACCCAACCCGATAATCAGAGACCACAGCCTGAACCAAGACAAGACGAACGCTGAGCTTGATCCACCGTGAACGAGTGTGTCGTGTCGAGCGGGCAAGTCCATACTTCATAATTGGGGTCGACATCAAGCAATTTCTTCTAACGAGCCCGGCAACTGGCAGAAGGGGCCGCTACCGCGCTGTGAGCATGGCTGTGAGATGTGACACTGTACAGACCTCTCTCTCCCCCAAGGTCTGCTCGCAGCGGGCTGGCGGTCGTCTGTCGTGGGTCATGGGTGGTGTTTGTGATACTGGATGTTGTGTGAAACGTTAGATCGGTGACGTCGATGGGATACAGGGAGGACGGATGCACTTCACTCGGTAGCCGAATGGTTGACGTTCACACTGAAGTTACGGAGGCTAAAAAATGTGGTTCAGGACTTCTATTCGGTGGTACCGGGTTTAAATATCGTTATACGGATCATCCAAATAGCTTACCTTAAGAATTGGCTAGTAAAAAAAATATGCTTTCAAGAAACCGAAACCATGTTTGTAAACGAAGGTGAACGCAGAAAAGAAAGATGAGTAATTTATTAAACAGCAAAACTATAGTACGTCTTTTAGAACTCAATAAAAGTAGCAATCATCTTCTGCAAGGTACAAACTGTAACTCAACAAATATTGAATTTTTTGTAAACAAAGTTGTATAGGCCTAAGGAGAATAGCCTACTTCTAACATTTCAATTATATCAGTGTGGTATGTTTTTGCATTTTTTAGTTTCCAAATTACTATAACACGTTTGCTAATATTGTAAATCAATAGAACCCAGTGAGACCATAGCAGTAAGATTAAACTTTGTGCTTACACTTGACAATGACACCAGGCAAATTAAACATAGATAGTGACAACGAAAACACGCTCCACTGATGTAAACAAAGCAAATATAGATACGAGCAGAAGTAAACAAACCAGAGTAAATAAACATTACTAGGCTTGCACCAAACCAGTAGCAAGGCCACGACGGAGTGGAAGAAACAATGAATGAAACACAGAGATGTAGTTACGTAACGAATGCAGAATGCGCGACATTGCGACATGAGCGACGTGCGCAGGCAATAAACAGGTTGCGATAACGTCTGACGTGATAACGCTTATCAGCTGGGGTGATAACGGCGGCGGGCTGGTCACTGTCGGTCATCACTACTGATAACGGCGGTGACAGCGCGTCCAATGTGCGATAACGCTGGTGTTTGTTACTGGTAAAATCAGTTGCGACTTTGGCTTATTTGAATATCTACTCCCGGTTTCCTATAAAATAACAAGACAATGAGGACATTATTTCACAAGAATTTGAACTATCAAATATATTTAACGAATTTGTGCAAACAAGTTCGTTTAAAAAGTACAAAAATTTGCAAAACTATTATGAATAATAATAAAGAAATCGGTAAAACACAAGGTTTAAGACGGAGAAAAGTTATTTTTTCGGCTATGGATTGATTGATTTTTAGTTAGTGTGTCAAATGTAACCCGTTATACACATGCATTCTTTTGCAACTAGCCTAAGTTATAATAGGCAAAATGGAGATTCTAAAAACTTGTTCTAAAACAACCTAATGTTTCCCGTTTGTCAGGTGATGGAAGCATGCTTTTTGTGGTAGGTGACAATTTTTTTAGTAATGCCATCTGATCCAATGGAAGTCTTAATATTTCAACAAGAATAAAAATCTTTAAAAACAGCAACATGGTAAATGTCAATGGATTTACAGTAATTAATTTATACTAAATACGAAAAGGAACTCATTAATAATTACGTGAAGCATATAGTTTTTCATAACGAAAACCAACACGTACAAACACGAACAAACACGGTAGCGGCAAGAGGCTCGGCTGTGAAAGTAGGAACAGCAATAAGCATTACAACTACACATCTGCAATGTTGCCATTTGGGCGGCGTGTGAACAGTGATGGCAAAATTTCTTGAAAAATCGATTTTTCGATATATCGATGTATCGAAAGAATAAAATCGATTTCGATAAAAAATCGTGAACAAAAAATCGATGTCAAAAAATCGATGTATCGAATGGTAAAAATAGATTTTTTCGAAAAATCGATTTTATGTTGCCATCACTATGATGGCAAAAATTCTTGAAAAATCGATTTTTCGATATATTGATGTATCGAAAGAGTAAAATCGATTTCGATAAAAAATCGTAAACAAAAAATCGATGTCAAAAAATCGATGTATCGAATGGTAAAAATCGATTTTTCCGAAAAATCGATTTTATTTTGCCATCACTACGTGTGAAAGCTGTCCACCTGACGACATGGGAGCAGCTAATGGTATGCGATAAGGCGGAGATTCGGCTGGAATGACAGAAAGTAAATTGTAGGCTCAGGTGGAAACGAAATTCGGAAAACACCGCGTGTAGGTCGGCAGTGAAATCGAAATCGAAGAGGTAAATGCAAATGACGACGCTTGTGTACAAAATCATTTGGTGTTCCGTTGAACTGGTAATTTTGAACAAATATATTAATCTCTTAATTTATGACTACACACAAACTTGCGTCACTACTTAAAACAACTCTTGACCTTCTAGCACCTCGCATCCAAAACTAACATCAACTATATCCTATCTCTAGACAAAATACGTAATTATGTTAACATATTTTTTTCAAAAACCCTTTCAAGACATCTTGTAAATATCAATAAAAGATTTTTGTATTAGGATACACGAGTACTAAATCAAAGACTCTTTTGGACCGAAACTCTACATCAAAACTAGACTGATTCCTCGGCGGGAGGTCCGTGTCAGTGACGTGACGGAAATGGGGACATTGATGACGTCACCATGTCGATCAGCTGACACTGACACTCTGACACAACCACGGCGGCAAACCTTGCGAATGGGGAACACGTCGGTCGGGGCCGGGAGAGAGTTTTGTTTTCAGGGAAATCTAATTTGTTGCGTGCTTCTTGTCTTTGGCAACCACCATAAACAATATTTTCTGTGGGGAGGGGAAGATTTTTGAAGGAAAAGAACACAAACTCTTTATAGGATGGTTCATTTTCCTAATAAGATCAAATCATCATTGAGCAATTCACATAAAATAAATTACAACTACAAATCAACCAAAAACCATCATGATACGGTATGACTTGAAGGACACTGCATCTAAAACAATTAAATATTCAAAGGGCACATAACATTTTGTAAATTACACCACAAAGCCAACTTATGCCACAACCTGAGTCTGGCAAATTCATGCTTTGAAGCTAGATAGACCATGCAGTCAAAAGCCAAAATCAAATTTAAAAATATTTAGAAATGAATATAAATTACAAATTTTTTCCCCGTGAAAAGACACCAAATCTTTGATAATATTTACATGCATTACAAAGAGAAGGAGATGACATTACTTCCCCCGGCGGTCTTCCTCATCAACACAAAAACCGACCTTGAGGTTTCGAACCCCGGAAAAAAAATACTTTACAGGCTCCATTGTCACATTATGAATACAACTCCCACATTCAACGGACGGCACGACGTCTAGCTTCCCGAACGACCCATTATAGTGGAACAATGACGCGCGATGACGTCACCGGTCAGGCAATTGTCTGGTGGGCCGAAGTGAAATGATGTCATCAACTGCCTTCCAAGGACCCGCGTCCTCCGGGCATCCGGGCGGCGGCAACATATTGATACTACGTTGGTGGACTACATTGGTCACTAAACTGTCTCTTTGGAATGGGTAAAATATTAAGAAATCCTAGGATAATCAAGCGTATGAGAATTAGAATGAGTGTAACTACAGTAATGGGTGCAAAAGCTGATGGACGGAAGAAAATTCTCAATAATTATTTTTTATAGAAGGTCCTACATGCCTACATTATAAGAGGACACCGACGAACTCTGTCCGGTGCGGTTGGTGAATGTGATTAGAGTGTAAGTGAGATGGATCGGGTGAGGAATAAATTTGATATTGACAAATACCAGATGATTCATTTGTCAACATTATTGATTAATAGCTCAATAAACAAAGTCAGTTGTGTTCTGTTTCGAACCTCCAAAAAGCTTTTAACTTTCCTCACGATTTAATCGACAACCTCTGAGTTGTAAGGCGAGCTCTATAACTACTCAGCTACCCAGCCTCTTGATCTGGACCGAATTCAAAGACGTTAACCGTCAATTCTTCAAGGGTGATGATGAATTACGTATTACGTGTCAAAATTATTTTGAAACAAATTACTAGCAATATATTTTATGTTGAGTCTTGATACCTAAGAGCAATACTTTGCAAAACATCGAAGTGAAACAATAGTCTACGCACACTATGAGGCAATGACTTAAAATCATTACTATACATTTTTCCTCGTGTACGTTTGACCTTACTAATTCCGGATTAAAGTGGTTAAGACGCTACCATTCTGAAGGTAACTGATCTTATTAAGTCTGAAGGTAACTTAGAAAGGAAAACAACATCGGACTTGAATGCAAGCCAGTGACGCAACTCATGGGATCATCCAAAGCCTTGAGGACGGTGATAAACCTTAGTGAATCCACGACAGAGAGAGAGATAGTTCCTCCGACCTCCGGACTGTCCGCACGACCGACAACAGATGTCGCCGGCTGCTGGCGGCGAGCCAGACGACGCACGTGTTGCGATCTTGCGAACTGCTTCAGACTAGGCCTACAGACGTCGGCTCCAACTGGAACACTGTGTTTGATTGTTGTTTGGATCGACGGCGTATTCGATGTTTGTAGCACGAGTCACGTTTGATCGCTCCACTTCTACAATCTATTTTCTACACATTCTAAACATGCCTTGAAGGTTTCCAATCTTGATTTAGGCTACTTCGGCATACTGCAATTGGATGTTTGATGTAAAACTGCCAATAGGATTTTAGAGATCGTCAATTATGAAAGTAAGTTCATTAAGTGTTTTAGAACGAGTTATAGAGAAATACTTGGTTAGCTGACCTTAGACTGTAACAAAGCTACACAAGACATCACGACCACCCTACATTCATCCTTCATTACATATACGTTTTAAAATACGCCCTGGAAATACGCTTCTTAAAAGTAATTAAGAGTTACAGTACCCAGAATTCCCTACAAGACGGATTTTTCGAGTTTGACATGATCCTTTACCCTTCCAAATTACATCAAAGGTTGTCGATTCGACCCTGAGAAAAATTAACAAGCTTTTTCGATGTAACCAGTTAATGGACTTTGCAAATGACTCAGCTGGTCTCTGTCTTTAGCAAAGCTACACCTAATCTTACCCACCACACTCACCCTTCGGACTAATTCATCATAAAATACGTACCTCAGGGTTCATCAGTGTCTTAAGGAGTGAATCCTAATCCTATACTATAATACGAGCAATGTCTGAAGGGATGTGTGATCCACGATCTCGAAATCTAGCGGGTAAAAAATAAGTTTAGAAATAGCCTCAATCCCACAAAAAAATCGAATCTGGTCTAAATTTAAGTATAAAAATCGTAATTTTTAACATTATGCTTATGGATTGGTATTTTGGTATCGAAATAACAACGAAACAGCTGTCAACTGTGAAGAGGTATAGTTGGATGTTGATGGAATTTTAATAGCTTGATTACTATGACACTATAACAAAAGTAAATTAAAATCAACTAGCAAGGCTCGGTTAACCTGGTACTTTATCATTAAGTCAGACAAATACATAACTCAGGAAAGAAAACACCAAATATCACTATCTGAACGATAATGTACCATAAATGTAAATTTTAAACTTGTAGTGTGGAAAATCCTGCAGCAAATTTCAAGAGAGAAACTTCCACATTCCGTACGTATGTGAGATGGGATGGTAGAGGGATAGGGATATCGGAGACTAGAAAGGAAGGGGGATCATTCTTGGATGCGGCGCACGGATCGTCGATGCTGCACAATACAACGCGCATTACCCGCCACTTGACCTACTGCAGCTACAGCTACATTGTCGTGGTGTCAATACACACTGCACGGCGCTCTCACATTCCCCATTCGCGGGAAAGCGATGGATCCAATAATGGCGAGTGTGTCTCGGGGATGGGTGAAACGTTTTCGTGAATCGAGATGCGATTGACATTGAGTAAAAAAAGTTTTCTCCAAGGAATGAAGAGGAAGGGGTGAATGAAACAGAATCTATACTTATTTAATACGCTAAGGGTTTTTTTTTTTTTTTTTTTTTTTTTTTTTTGCTTTGAGAACTCCTTTTACAATTTTCTACCGATTTCCAAGTTTTAAGTGTCATTGGATAGGGCTTGGTCTGTAGTTGTTTCCGCTAAAAACTTGTGAGAATCGGACTGAAAATAAAGGCGCTATCCATGCACCATTGAAATCTCAAAATTTCCTATAAATAACATTGGGAGTAAAGCATTTTAAACATCTATTAAAAATCAGCTGTAAATACATGTAGTTTTGGCGATTAAAGAGATTCACAATATTGGATTGGTCAGATGTCATTGATTTAGAGCTAAACGTAACATTTCTATTGTTTTAAAATAAATTGCTCGATTTCGAGCAACACGTATACTGGTGTTTATTAAAGAGAGAACAAAGTACAAATTTGTAAAGAGAGTAAACGGGACTCAAGCAAAAAATTTTTATCTGAAAATTGTATTGAATTGAAACATTGCACCAAAACACTTAGAACAAAATAGAGTAATGTTAATCGCCACCTTGTTGAAAGTTTAAATTTCTTCGTAAAACTGTAATATTATCGATAATGTAGGTACTGATTTCGATTACAAGTGACGATATTTGTTTCATTTTCGTGTTTTAAGTGCCGATCAAGTTTACAAGGATTTCTTTCAAATCTGTACTCAGTTCTATTAAGAAGCTTACGATAATTCATGTCAGAATATGTTTCCACACCCGACCTACATGCACTACTGACTTGACGCGGCCACCGAGGCGTTTTCGAGCGTGTTTGGCCAGTTCAGCTCACGCTCGTTGTGAGGCCGTTTGACTGGGTCAATTGAGCAATATATTTGTCCACGTCATCGCTCCAATGTGACAATTGTGGCTGCCTACTGCGCGCTGACTTGTCTCGGCTGAACCACCGCTGAATACCGACTTTATACTAAAACTACGATACTATATTTTCATGGTCAAATTAGAGACCTCATATTAAAACTACGATACTGTATGTCATGCTCAAACTCTACTGTACATCAACCTTAAAAGCGAAAACATACTCCTTTTTTAGCCACGGGGTCTTCAAACTTACTTAATGGGGGGTTTACGCATTTAAAAATATTCAATACTGGATATTTCAAGAACGTTACAGTGAATAGGGAAATTTGCTAAAAAGAATTATTGTTTATGACCAATACTAACATCACGCAGATGTGTGTGGCCACCCGTATGCAGATATTGCTGAGGAACAGGGTGGTCCTGACTCAGCAGGAGGTACAGTGGCATCAGCGCAGGCCGTATATACATCAACAGCACGTGGCGTCAGCAGTTACAAGGGACTGGGTCGGCGGACTATCGCGACGTACGCTGATGTCCTAATAGTGATGATAAAGCTCGTTCCATGGAGGATTTAATTTTGACTGAATAATTAATGAATAACCACTTCAGCATGAGCAATATAATCATTTGTTAAACTTTCCGGAAATATTAATAAATATCCAACGAATTTATACGAATCTACGAAGTCAATATTCATGTAGGTTTAACTAAAAGTACCAGGTTAACCGAGCCTTGTTCGTTGGTTTTAATTCACTTTTGTTATAGTGTCATATTAAAGAAGCAATAAAATTTCCACCAACAACCAACTATGCCTCTTCACAGTTAACAGCTGATTCAAAAGGTGTGCTTAACATTATTGTTCCTTTATTTTTGTTTATTTCGTTACCAAAATAGCAACCCATAAGACCAATGTTAAAAATTACGATTTTTAAACCTAAATTTAGACTAAATTTGATTTTTCTTGGGATTGAAGCTGTTTCTAAACTTACTTTTGGGCCAAAACCATTCTTAAATGCAAAGTTTAAGCAAAATCTAACCGCTAGATTTCGAGATCGTGGAACACATATCCCTTCAGACATTGCTCGTATTAGTATAGTATTCCTTCACCTAATAAATTTTTTCAATGCAATAATGTGTGGCGTAAGTAAAGGTTTGTGAGTCCAAATTGGAAATGAAAAAGAAAATCTTAAACCATTAAGGAAGGCAATGTGGTCATATCCCGGCTTCAATTTTACCTGAAATAATGACATACTTTCTTCTCAAATAACAGGTAATTATTTTAAAAAGGACTTAAACATTCCATGCACACTTGCAAAATATCTCTCTCACGCCATAAACAAATTCCCACCACCGTAAAATTATCTATTTCGCAATCGCTCCACCGCAGATTTACGCAATAGGTGCACTTTATCTTCCAACTTTATTGCGGAAGTAGTTGCGCCGATTGTTGAGATTCCTCCGCCAAGCGCAGTAAAGCTCCGCAGGGAAAGGGAAAGGATCAGAGTGGTCGTAACATTCCTGGCTGTTGAACGTTGAGTGAGAAGAACAAGAAGGGGGAATGCGGTCGACAAGACTTGTACACTGGCTCGGTAACTGGCGGAAAAACTGTGATAGCTGGAAATCGCTTGGACTCATCCAGTCAGACGAAGAGAAAATTAATCTTTAATTAGTTTATATAATAGTTTTAGATTACATTATCGTCTTCATTTCGCTTCAGGTTTCATGACTACAAACCGGGTTTCATCGCGTACTGTTTTCATGTAGCCATCTGTAGTCTCTAAGATGTTTCAACATTTCCAGTCGATAGACAGTTTTAAGTTTTGTTTGGGAAATTAAAAATACACATTCACATTTTTCAAGGATACAAAATTAAAATATTTAATAGTAGCCCAACAAAAATCAGGCTTCTCCGTCATGTTTACCGTTGATATGGCATCATCTGTGACTTATTTTTATTGTCCTTTTTATTATTTCAATTCTGGGCCCATGTAAACGTGAACGTGTGGGTGATATGTTTTGTATATTTTAATCAAGCTATCTTTTCGATCGAATGTGACAAAATCTTGAAGAAAGACGACCTAAAGTAGTTAATAATGGCGCAACAAGCGTCGAAACGAATTACAGTAATCTAACCAATGTTAGTTTTACAAGTTCAGGGTCAATCTTGAATAAATCAAGTCCAGTTGTTAAGAATGGAGGCTACTAAAAGTAATTTTGTGGGATTGAGAATCTCTTTAAGGCCTTGCTAAGGAGGTCCTGTAGTGAAAGCAAGCGGAGTGGGCCAGACACCTGTGGTGGAAGCAGTAAAATTGACTTTCCCCAAAGTGATGTACCAATTAGAGAGGGATTGATTGGCCCTGCATTGACAACACTCTCGCAGGGGCCGGAGTGCCGCAGCGTGCTGCTGCAATAGCTACAGTGCTGCTGCTGTCACATTTGGGGCAGGTAATTAACACATTGCCACTGATTGGTTGCCAGGTAATCATTAGTCTGTGTCTTCTGAAGATGTGGGGAATATTGACCTGGATAAAGCATTCTGAATCTGATTAATTTTGATTAATCTGATTAATGCATGTAAATACGTTTTTAGGTGTCTGAAATGTGATTCCTTCTTCGGTACGAAATTCCTAGAACATTACAAAAGTGGTAATCGAGTGTCAGTGATTATCAGTGTGAGGACCTAATCACGATGAAAAAAAGTAAAAGGAATCAGATGTACAATTCTTGGAAACTACTCATCTTGAACTTGGTTTAAAAACCAGGATTCGCCGATGGTGTCTTTAGAAAATATCTCTAATACAACACTTTTTAATTTAACCATTGTGTGGAAAATAACTATCTAATTTTTTGTATTATATTTTTTACGATTTCACTGCTATACAACAATTCTAATTTAATAATTGCTATAGGACACTTCTAATCTTCAAAGCCAATGTGTTTAACTTAAAAATAGATGCTTAAGACTGCACGTAATATAATTACAAAAAAATTTTAATGGTTTTTACAGTAAAATATTATTCTAGCTTAGCCACACCACATGTTTACCAGTGCAATCATTGAGGACAAATAAATAAAAATGAATACAACTAATTTTTCATTGCTATAATTTTAAAACGTATACCTACCATTGTGTAATAGTCATAACATAAGTTCCATTACGTAATAAATATGTAAAAAAACTGTCAGTTTTACTTCATAACTTCAAGCATGCGGTTAGGTTAGATTAGATATGCAATAATTTTGCGGTTACGCCGACGACGAAAGTTGTGGTACTGTCATCCAAGACGCGTTGCCTTCTTATTGAAATATCCAACACATAACTGCAGTTTTTTTAAATACTCACTATACACCTAGAAGTAATTAAAATTAATTAAATGATACAGAACTGAACGCAAACACGTGCATAAAGAGCGTAGCCGATTAACGAAGTGAAACGGACAAATTCACTCAGGACGGGAAAGTGGAGCAATTCGTTTGTCGAGCAGCCGCTACCAAACGGCGCCGTACTTCATCGAAAACGGCGGGAATGCGTCCCTCCAGGGCGGTAAAGACCCCGCCAACGCCATTGTTGTTAATAATGGCGGGAATTGTTTATCCGCGGAGAGGATTAGACTTTGCTTTTCCACCTCCTGAATAATCTAGGCGGCACAGTGAACTTTCGATCATAAACATATCTATGTAGGCCCCCAACAGTATTTCCCGATAGTTTCCACTTGGTAAATGTACCAGTAACTAGACACAATGAGCATTAAATTTTAATAAACTGCGAAAAATTCAGAAACAAGAATGTTTGGGTGACTCATTTTTACTCATCGATAAGTTGAAACATCCCTCATTGTAAATAACCTTTGGTTATTACAGGTACAGTATGAGGGAATGATACAATTTTAGTATTATCTTAACATCCCTAAGCACAATTTAAAAACATGCTGTTCGGAGAATTTATTTATATGATTAAGTACCAGGTTAACCGAGCCTTGCTCGTTGGTTTTGATTCAATTTTAATATTTCCACCAACAACCAACTATACCTCTTCACAGTTAACAGCTGTTTCAAAAAGTCTGCTTAACATTAATGTTTTTTTTTTTACTTTTGTTTACATTTAGTTGTTATTTCGTTACCAAAATAGCAACCCATAAGAGCAATGTTAAAAATTACGATTTTTAAACCTAAATTTAGACTAAATTTGATTTTTCTTGGGATTGAAGCTGTTTCTAAACTTACTTTTGGGCCAAAACCATTCTTAAATGCAAAGTTTAAGCAAAATCTAACCGCTAGATTTCGAGATCGTGGAACACATATCCCTTCAGACATTGCTCGTATTAGTATAGTATTCCTTCACCTAATAAATTTTTTCAATGCAATAATGTGTGGCGTAAGTAAAGGTTTGTGAGTCCAAATTGGAAATGAAAAAGAAAATCTTAAACCATTAAGGAAGGCAATGTGGTCATATCCCGGCTTCAATTTTACCTGAAATAATGACATACTTTCTTCTCAAATAACAGGTAATTATTTTAAAAAGGACTTAAACATTCCATGCACACTTGCAAAATATCTCTCTCTCGCCATAAACAAATTCCCACC
The DNA here is from genome assembly GCA_030545055.2 of Neoaliturus tenellus. Lineage (NCBI taxonomy): Eukaryota > Metazoa > Arthropoda > Insecta > Hemiptera > Cicadellidae > Neoaliturus > Neoaliturus tenellus. Next base: position 257,864,539 of record CM061532.1, read on the forward strand.
ACCGTAAAATTATCTATTTCGCAATCGCTCCACCGCAGATTTACGCAATAGGTGCACTTTATCTTCCAACTTTATTGCGGAAGTAGTTGCGCCGATTGTTGAGATTCCTCCGCCAAGCGCAGTAAAGCTCCGCAGGGAAAGGGAAAGGATCAGAGTGGTCGTAACATTCCTGGCTGTTGAACGTTGAGTGAGAAGAACAAGAAGGGGGAATGCGGTCGACAAGACTTGTACACTGGCTCGGTAACTGGAGGAAAAACTGTGATAGCTGGAAATCGCTTGGACTCATCCAGTCAGACGAAGAGAAAATTAATCTTTAATTAGTTTATATAATAGTTTTAGATTACATTATCGTCTTCATTTCGCTTCAGGTTTCATGACTACAAACCGGGTTTCATCGCGTACTGTTTTCATGTAGCCATCTGTAGTCTCTAAGATGTTTCAACATTTCCAGTCGATAGACATTTTTAAGTTTTGTTTGGGAAATTAAAAATACACATTCACATTTTTCAAGGATACAAAATTAAAATATTTAATAGTAGCCCAACAAAAATCAGGCTTCTCCGTCATGTTTACCGTTGATATGGCATCATCTGTGACTTATTTTTATTGTCCTTTTTATTATTTCAATTCTGGGCCCATGTAAACGTGAACGTGTGGGTGATATGTTTTGTATATTTTAATCAAGCTATCTTTTCGATCGAATGTGACAAAATCTTGAAGAAAGACGACCTAAAGTAGTTAATAATGGCGCAACAAGCGTCGAAACGAATTACAGTAATCTAACCAATGTTAGTTTTACAAGTTCAGGGTCAATCTTGAATAAATCAAGTCCAGTTGTTAAGAATGGAGGCTACTAAAAGTAATTTTGTGGGATTGAGAATCTCTTTAAGGCCTTGCTAAGGAGGTCCTGTAGTGAAAGCAAGCGGAGTGGGCCAGACACCTGTGGTGGAAGCAGTAAAATTGACTTTCCCCAAAGTGATGTACCAATTAGAGAGGGATTGATTGGCCCTGCATTGACAACACTCTCGCAGGGGCCGGAGTGCCGCAGCGTGCTGCTGCAATAGCTACAGTGCTGCTGCTGTCACATTTGGGGCAGGTAATTAACACATTGCCACTGATTGGTTGCCAGGTAATCATTAGTCTGTGTCTTCTGAAGATGTGGGGAATATTGACCTGGATAAAGCATTCTGAATCTGATTAATTTTGATTGATAGTTTCGGCTAAAATGCATGTAAATACGTTTTTAGGTGTCTGAAATGTGATTCCTTCTTCGGTACGAAATTCCTAGAACATTACAAAAGTGGTAATCGAGTGTCAGTGATTATCAGTGTGAGGACCTAATCACGATGAAAAAAAGTAAAAGGAATCAGATGTACAATTCTTGGAAACTACTCATCTTGAACTTGGTTTAAAAACCAGGATTCGCCGATGGTGTCTTTAGAAAATATCTCTAATACAACACTTTTTAATTTAACCATTGTGTGGAAAATAACTATCTAATTTTTTGTATTATATTTTTTACGATTTCACTGCTATACAACAATTCTAATTTAATAATTGCTATAGGACACTTCTAATCTTCAAAGCCAATGTGTTTAACTTAAAAATAGATGCTTAAGACTGCACGTAATATAATTACAAAAAAAATTTTAATGGTTTTTACAGTAAAATATTATTCTAGCTTAGCCACACCACATGTTTACCAGTGCAATCATTGAGGACAAATAAATAAAAATGAATACAACTAATTTTTCATTGCTATAATTTTAAAACGTATACCTACCATTGTGTAATAGTCATAACATAAGTTCCATTACGTAATAAATATGTAAAAAAACTGTCAGTTTTACTTCATAACTTCAAGCATGCGGTTAGGTTAGATTAGATATGCAATAATTTTGCGGTTACGCCGACGACGAAAGTTGTGGTACTGTCATCCAAGACGCGTTGCCTTCTTATTGAAATATCCAACACATAACTGCAGTTTTTTTAAATACTCACTATACACCTAGAAGTAATTAAAATTAATTAAATGATACAGAACTGAACGCAAACACGTGCATAAAGAGCGTAGCCGATTAACGAAGTGAAACGGACAAATTCACTCAGGACGGGAAAGTGGAGCAATTCATTTGTCGAGCAGCCGCTACCAAACGGCGCCGTACTTCATCGAAAACGGCGGGAATGCGTCCCTCCAGGGCGGTAAAGACCCCGCCAACGCCATTGTTGTTAATAATGGCGGGAATTGTTTATCCGCGGAGAGGATTAGACTTTGCTTTTCCACCTCCTGAATAATCTAGGCGGCACAGTGAACTTTCGATCATAAACATATCTATGTAGGCCCCCAACAGTATTTCCCGATAGTTTCCACTTGGTAAATGTACCAGTAACTAGACACAATGAGCATTAAATTTTAATAAACTGCGAAAAATTCAGAAACAAGAATGTTTGGGTGACTCATTTTTACTCATCGATAAGTTGAAACATCCCTCATTGTAAATAACCTTTGGTTATTACAGGTACAGTATGAGGGAATGATACAATTTTAGTATTATCTTAACATCCCTAAGCACAATTTAAAAACATGCTGTTCGGAGAATTTATTTATATGATTAAGTACCAGGTTAACCGAGCCTTGCTCGTTGGTTTTGATTCAATTTTAATATTTCCACCAACAACCAACTATACCTCTTCACAGTTAACAGCTGTTTCAAAAAGTCTGCTTAACATTAATGTTTTTTTTTTTTACTTTTGTTTACATTTAGTTGTTATTTCGTTACCAAAATAGCAACCCATAAGAGCAATGTTAAAAATTACAATTTTTAAACTTAAATTTAGATAAAATTTGATTTTTCCTGGGATTGAGACTGTTTCTAAACTTATTTTTGGGCCGAAACACTCTTAAATGCAAAGTTTAAGCAAAATCTAACAGCTAGATTTCGAGATCGTGGAACACACATCCCTTCAGACATTCCTCGTATTATAGTATAGGATTACAATTGATTTAAAAAAATTCCAGGAATTTCCGGTAGCAGTAAGTGCATTCTAGGGAGCTAGGAAAATATCGCGAAAATACCCAATAATTTTACATCTATAGTCAAAGTTTTCCTGGAAACTATAGGCTACCATGTCCATAAGGTCGATGTGTAACCAGAACTCTTTCATCCAGCCCTTCAGTATTAAAGGTCATTCAAAACGCGATTTCGTCACTATTTCTGCTGCTTCCCAGTTCTCGAAGTTCAACAATAGTCGATAGACTATTAAATTGTTCGATCGATTATTGCAGCCGATTTTTCGCGGTCCGATCTCAACCCGGCACATCTCGGTCTGGCCGGAGTATCCTCGACTTTGGTATGTCAATTTACTTCTTCCGCTAGTCCGGAGTTTTCACTTATCCGACACCATGGTATGGTCTATATCTGCCGGATTACCGATAGTGTTCTACACATGCACCAAGAATGGCACTTGTGGCACGAGTGCTACATCTGTGAGTGGAGAAGATCATCTATCAATCCTCTTGACGTGAAACCCAGACGTGTAATCAACCGGTTGCACCATCTGAAGAGTGAAGAGGTTGCTGAACAGAAGCCGAACCGGAGAACCTTGACGCGCGGTATCGCAGCCATCAGAGGTCATACCGGACACGACGCTGTGGTTATAATCGCGGTTGTCATATCTTACGTCACGCTACTAGAATGCCATTCGCTCGCCGTCTTTGGGGGGAAGGTGAACATAGGAATTAAAACATTAGGATGACCGAATGTTTAAAATTACAGGGCTCGCAGGAATGATGGACCAAAATGTGTGAGGTCATGGTTCCAACGAACTCGTACAAGGAGGTTATTAATTATTTTCGTTGACCAAATTCCAATAAAAAATATTTTAACGCAATGCAGGCTTAAAACAAATTAAAATTTAGTCTTAAACTGAAACTTTGTCAGGGGATTCGATCTTCAAAGAGATTGTGAAACACTATACACAGTTGTGGTTGTAATTTATGTAATACCGTTACAGGAATTGATTTTTGTAATATTTTTACTCATTAACCTTCACTCGACAAAAGTAAAATTATTGGAACGAAAATGCACTAAAACATTAAACGAATATTTGAAAATATCTTGCGACACACTTCATAGAAACAACGTGACTCATAAAGCATATGTGAGAATTTAAGTAGACGAGGTTTATATCTGAGTAAAGACACGCCGTACAGTCAGTCACGCTAAAAATATTTTACATTTTCCGTCAGTATCGAAAAATACATAAGACATAAATTAGCAGTGTAGTGCAATGAATGTGGTGTTAAGCCGTCAAGCTCAAAATTGACAGAAACGCCCTTCCAAGCGCGATGTTGAAGGTAATATTTATCGATAATACTGTACTAATAAAGCCATGGAGAACACTATGACATTACCGTAGACAAATCGAAAAAGTGCAAATTTAAGTTAATTTATGATTTTTTGGATGTTAGAGCGGTAGTTTCAGAAAAATTGTACTGTGTTACTGTATAGCAAAAAATACCCCCGTCGCAGCAGACCTGCGTACTCAGCGAATTTCCAAACGATCTTAAGATATTGTATTTTCCCCATAAACACCATAGGAATGGGTATGTAGGTTTGCTGACTTGGGATGTAGTTAGAAAATGTTAGTTTTGTTAGGAAATGTAATAGTTACGTTAGGTAAATGTCAAACTGTCTCAATATTCGGCACTTTTTAATTTTCCCCATAAACTTCATGGGGGTGAGTATGTAGGTTTGCCGCCATATGGGTATTGTAAGCAAATATCAGTTACATCCTCCCTAATGAATGTACATACCAAATATTATCAAGTTATGGTGTTCTTTTCATTTTCCCCATAAAACCCATAGGGGTGAGTACGTAGGTTTGCCGCCATGTGGTTGTTGTAAGCAAATATCAGTTACATCCTCCCTATTGAATGTACATACCAAAAATTATCAAGTTATGGTGTTCTTTTCATTTTCCCCATAAACCCCATAGGGGTGAGTACGTAGGTTTGCCGCCATGTGGGTGTTGTAAGCAATTTTTAGTTGAATCCTACCAAGTGAATTTACATACCAAATTTTATCAAGTTATTCCAATAAATAAGCAAGATACAGGGTTTCGTTGATTTCCCATAAGATTAACATGGAAAACCTATTTTTGGCTTTTCTCCGTAACCTGTTAAGCCAAGTTAAAAATTCAAAATACTAAATTGTTTATTTTTTTAAGCTCTTTAAAATGGTTTTAGTTAAAATTGTTGAATTTTGAAAATTATACTCCAAAAATGCAAAAAACCCATTTTTGACCCTTTTGAAACCCCATAAAACCCTGTTCCCATAACCCGATCTTGCTGGTTCGCGAACTCATGAAAATAGACCTAGTCATACACCTTCATACCAAATTTCATCAAAATCGGAGGTCCCCTTCAAAAGTTATCAGTACCACGGACACATAGATATATATATATATATATAGATATATATATAGATATATAGATATATAGATATATATATATATACATATATATGAAAATGAACGAACATTGTTTTTGGCTTCTGGGGACCTCGAAATGAAAAAGTAACATGGTCCCGGGCTTAGGTCTTACCATGGCTACTACCGTAATAGCGTATTCCCTATAGGGAAATTCGCTAATATACAAAGTGCGCTATACAAACAGAGAAATCTTCAGGGTGGGATCTAAGAGCACTAAACGCCCTGTACAACATTTCAAAATCAACCACTTCTATGATCTCTAGCTTCGAACCCCACGCGCACAAACATACCTACATTATACGGATTTAGACATAATTCTAAAAGCATTTTTTTATAGATTCAGGCATGTAGAAAAGAATATTTTTAAAAATCCAGGACGTCTTGATCCATCCTATTTTTTTGAGGAGCTGGTCTGGGAGCCCACGTACGCTGCGTGGGACCCGCTTGATCCACCCACTAAACCCCGGACTAACGAACCTTTAACCTTCCGTGACTAATCCCCACACACCCACACCTTTCTATCCTACACAGGCACGAGAGTTGTCTGCCGATTGTGAAGTTTCGTCCACGATATAGCCAGGACATTGTGTTGGTTAAGGCGGCGACACACTACCGGACTTTTCACCGTAGCGAGCACCGGACCGAGCATCGTGCCGAGCGCTCTGGAGGCGGCTTTCTCGCGAAAAATCAAAGAAAATATCGGTCCGCTGTACGATCAGATGTACGGTTGTGTGTCAGGGTCAATTTTGCTCTGAACGCCGCCGGTCTGATGCATTGTAAAGCGAAATGTTCGGAGTACATTTACCCCTTTAAGAGATATGTGCAGTACGGTCCGGTGAAAAGTTCGGTAGTGTGTCACCGCCTTTAGCTTAACGCAGAGTTTCCAACCGTAGAGTCATCTCAGCATGGCAGTCTCATGCATGGATGGCCTCCTGACGCTACAGCGCTATTATACCAAGGCCCACTTTCACCATTTCCTTTTTCAGTTCCAGTGGCGCTTGATCAGATGAAGCCGTGAGCAGAGACTCCCATGATGGGAGAGATCGCTGTAATTACGACTGTCCAGTCATATTTGCTGAGCACACACAGTACCCGTACAGCAGTGATATATGATTTTCCCAGAGGTACAGAGAGGACGTTTTTTACGATTAACGCTAGGGTGGAAAAAGTCAATAAATAGGTTTTTCTTGTTTAAAATGTCAAAAGTTTAGTTTAATTTATACTACATAGTTTGAAAAATTATCAACACTACGAGAGTGGGACATGGTCTGGGACCTACTTTCCAACACTTGAAGGTCTATAATGTTCCATATAGTAATCGAGACAACTGTGGCTGTGATGCGTTTTTAAAAAGGAAGACAAGATAAAAGTTAGTGTGCAGTGTTTCCTAAGCAATTACAAAATGAATAAAATTTATGAATTGGAGATTGTATTTTATCTCCTAAAATTAATTAGGTATACGTTTACTATCTGAAAAGTAAAGACATTTATAAGCATCGATTACGTAAAAAGAAAATTTCATATTCTTTTATTAAAATAAAATGTTATTTGGCACTTTGAATAATCATAAAAAGCGATAAAAACTAACTGTTGTTTTAACGCAGGGTGAAGTAAATAAATTATATTGGACTTGTTATAAAGAGAACGAGTTATACCAGACCACTTATGGTCATGCTGCGACCTTGGCACGTTTGGCGGCAAATCGATGCAGGTGAATATTTTATGTGATAAACATGCGATACAGAAGGCCGCTCAGCTGACCACAGCAGTGTTGCCAACCTACCAACCTAGCAGGACGCAGGGTGGCCAACATTAACAAAGCAGTGTTGCCAACCTAGCAGGACGCAGGGTGGCCAACATTACGAATTAGTGTTGCCAACCTAGCCGGGCGCAGGGTGGCCAACATAACAAAGCAGTGTTGCCAACCTACCAACCTAGCAGGACGCAGGGTGGCCAACATTACGAAGCAGTGTTGCCAACCTACCAATCTAGCAGGACGCAGGGTGGCCAACATAACAATAACAAATTATCAGTTGGCAGAAAGCCAGGGTGTTCGGGGAAAAGAGAAATGATAACCTTGTGTAAAGAGTAATTTTCGACACTTGAGTTCAGAACTATCTTGAATTAACGTTAGCACCATTTTTAAACTATGCTATTTGTACTAATTAATCTTGCACTTTATTTGTAATTTACATTTGTATTGTACTGTATCTTACATGTAGTTTTTATATCGTGTATATTGTATTGTACTATTTTCATGATGCTGTACTTCTTCGGGTACGTTCACATTGAAGTCTTTTATCCAATATAAACTTATCATAAGCTATTATAAAGGTAAAATTATTTTCAAATTTCCACGCATCTACGAATCGTTATAGAAATCTCATAAGCCCTAAATTCATATTTTTGATATAGAACTTTGACTTTATAGACCCTACTCAATTATTTTGTTTCGTCCTACATTAAACGACAAAAGTGTTTTATAAAATTAATTTTTTTTAAAGATGTAAATTTTGGCAAGAAATGAGTTACTAACGTCGAAGCACAAATCCAAATAACCAAGGGCGGAACATGTACAGTATAATCAAACTAAATCTTATTATACAAATCTTAAACTTTACTGACATATTTAATTCTACTAATGTAACATAAATTGATAAAATCGCGGCTAAACACGACCGTAATGGTTATACCGCGCACGATATGGACCGTTTTGGCGGGAATGTATGCAAACGAGTTCCGGTGGGCGGTGGAATAGTTGAATCAGCTGAGCGCGCCAAACGCCGGACCAGCTGTTCGCAATAAACACTGAAACAGCTGTTCGTAAGCGCAGGTTATGCGAATAATATCTCCCACAAAACGCCCATAGTGGAATCATTTTATGAGAAAATATGGCCTAACCCCAAAAAAATTGCAACACGAGCGATTTTTTTTTTAAATGATAGCTAAGAGTGCCCTTATTAACCCCTCAAAAATCGCCATTAATCGCACCTTGGGAACATGCCCGAAAATTCAAAATGGCCGCCAAGATTGCTGCCAAAATATATATTTTAGCTTATATCTCGAAAACGGTTAGTTTTATCAAAAATCTTTATTTTAGCAAAAATGTAGCTCTTTTAATGCCGATCAGTTTTCATATTTACATTTTGTATGTCAGACGTACGGTATGGCCGCAATTTGCCGAGCCGTAATTCATTAAAATCTGCCTTTTTAGCGAATTTCCCTTTAGTGAAATTAAGCTATTACCGTAGGTCTCATGGTAAGACTCAAGACCGGGACCATCATAACTTTTCATTTTGGGGCCCCCAGAAGCCAAAAACAACATTCTTTTGAATTTTTATATATACACATATATATTTATCCATATATATATTTATCTATATATCTATGTATCTCTAAGCACGATAGCAGTCACAAAAATGGTCCGATCATAATGAAATTTGGTATGGAGGTGTAAAGTGGTAATTATTCGAAGTATTTCGAAAATCAGCCCGATCGGATTATTGGAAGGGGGGTAAGGGGGATTTTACCCCTCAAAAATTGATTTTTAGCGAATTTCCCATAGGGAATAAGCTATTACCGTAGGTCTCATGGTAAGACCTAAGCCCGGGACCATGTTACTTTTTCGTTTTAAGGTGCCCAGAGACCAAAAATCATAGTCATTAAAATTTTTATATTTATATATATGTATATTTATATGTATATATTTATATATACATATATGTATGTGCCCCTAGGCACGATAACTCTCGTAAAAACGGTCCGACCGACACCAAATTTGGCAGAGATGTGTAATCCTACGTTTATTCGGATGAGTTCGTAAACCAGACATATTGACCTACCGGAAGGGGTAGTTTTGGGGGGTTTTATACCCCAAAAATGGGTTTTTTGCATTTTTCATATATAATTTTTAAAAATTTTAAATTTTTATTTTGACCATTGGATTTAGCTCAAAAAAACACACAATTTAGTATTTTGAAGCTTTGCTCTATCTCCATTGGTTACCGAGATATTAAAAAGTCTAAAGACAGTACATTGTATTTTGAGGCTCCAATGTTAATCTTATGGAGAATTGGGATGTGTTAATATTTCACTTATTAAGCAATATTTTTGGACGAAACTTGGTATTCATCTTCATTTGGTTGAGATTCATCCATTTAAGGTAAAAAATCTCGGTTTTTGTACTTATCATGGCAGCAAACCTGCATACTCTTTTCCCATGTTAATCATAAGGAGAATAGGCAAACTCTTTTATTTATGGACAGATATTGATGAAACTTTCTATATGGCTTTATATGGTCAAAATAAATTTTTTCTATGCTAAAAACCTACTTTTAGTGTCCCCCATGGCAGCATACCTGCATACTCTTTCCCTATATTTATCATAAGGAGAATAGACATTTATTTCCCTATTTATGAGCACGTGACGAAATTTTGTTTACAAGTTTAGTTGGTCAAAATTAATATTACTAATTTGGAAATTCGCTGAGTACGCAGGTCTGCTGCGACGGGGGGTATTTTTTTGTTTTTTACAGAAAAAAATTAAAATAATCAAATGTTATTTGACACCATTGAATTCAGCTTGAAAAAAACAAACAATTTTGTATCTTGAATCATTGCTCTATGTCCATTGGTTGCCGAGATATTGAAAGCGGTAAACACAGAACATTGTCCAAATGTTAACCTTATGAGAAATATATAAAATGCTATATATCCATTATTTCTCAACATATCTTAATAAAACTTGGTATGTGGCTTCATCTAGTAGAGATATACTTGATTATGACCTAAAGTTCCCAATTTTTGACATTTCAGTGGCAGCAAACTACATACTCGCATTTCCCATGTTATTCTAGTGGAGAATATTTCGCTGCAACAAGGGTATTTATTAAAAAAATATTCTTAATTTTTAATTTTTGATGACGAAATGTTTGAAAATAAAAATTTTGCTTGAAAACATCATATTTAAAAGTTTTTTGCCATGTGTTTTCCTACTTTTTTTCTTTTTTTTAGCTAAGCTCAATGAAATGTAAACTAAAATTTGATTTTTTTTAAATTTTCTATGTAAAAAAAATTTGCAGCAGACCTGCATACTCAGCGAATTTCAAATGCTTCAATAAATAATTAAAATGGTGCCTTACATCAAGATTTGTCAACGTGTGTTCATAAATAAGCATGCAAGAATATTCTCCACTAGAATAACATGGGAAATGCGAGTATGCAGGTTTGCTGAAACCAGGTTCACTTGAATGAATCAGGTTCACTGAAATGTCAAAAATGGGGAACTTTAGGCCATAATCAAGTATATCTCTACTAGATGAAGCCACATACCAAGTTTTACTAAGATATGTTGAGAAATAATGGATATATAACATTTTATATATTTCCCATAAGGTTAACATTTGGACAATGTTCTGTGTTTACCGCTTTCAATATCTCGGCAACCAATGGATATAGAACAATGATTCAAGATACAAAATTGTTTGTTTTTTTTTCAAGCTGAATTCAATGGTGTCAAATAACATTTGATTATTTAATTTTTTAAAAAAAAAAAAACCCCTGTCGCAGCAGACCTGCGTACTCAGCGAATTTCCAAATTAGTAATATTAATTTTGACCAACTAAACTTGTAAACAAAATTTCATCACGTGCTCATAAATAGGGAAATAAATGTCTATTCTCCTTATGATAAATAAAGGGAAAGAGTATGCAGGTATGCTGCCATGGGGGATACTAAAAGTAGGTTTTTAGCATAGAAAAAATTTATTTTGACCATATAAATGGATGAATCTCAACCAAATGAAGATGAATACCAAGTTTCGTCCAAAAATATTGCTTAATAAGTGAAATATTAACACATCCCAATTCTCCATAAGATTAACATTGGAGCCCCAAAATACAATGTCCTGTCTTTAGACTTTGTAATATCTTGGTAACCATTGGAGATAGAGCAAAGCTTCAAAATACTAAATTGTGTGTTTTTTTGAGCTAAATCCAATGGTCAAAATAAAAATTTAAAATTTTTAAAAATTACATATGAAAAATGCAAAAAAAACCCATTTTTGGGGTATAAAACCCCCCAAAACTACCCCTTCCGGTAGGTCAATATGTCTGGTTTACGAACTCATCCGAATAAACGTAGGATTACACATCTCTGCCAAATTTGGTGTCGGTCGGACCGTTTTTACGAGAGTTATCGTGCCTAGGGGCACATACATATATGTATATATAAATATATACATATAAATATACATATATATAAATATAAAAATTTTAATGACTATGATTTTTGGTCTCTGGGCACCTTAAAACGAAAAAGTAACATGGTCCCGGGCTTAGGTCTTACCATGAGACCTACGGTAATAGCTTATTCCCTATGGGAAATTCGCTAAAAATCAATTTTTGAGGGGTAAAATCCCCCTTACCCCCCTTCCAATAATCCGATCGGGCTGATTTTCGAAATACTTCGAATAATTACCACTTTACACCTCCATACCAAATTTCATTATGATCGGACCATTTTTGTGACTGCTATCGTGCTTAGAGATACATAGATATATAGATAAATATATATATGGATAAATATATATGTGTATATATAAAAATTCAAAAGAATGTTGTTTTTGGCTTCTGGGGGCCCCAAAATGAAAAGTTATGATGGTCCCGGTCTTGAGTCTTACCATGAGACCTACGGTAATAGCTTAATTTCACTAAAGGGAAATTCGCTAAAAAGGCAGATTTTAATGAATTACGGCTCGGCAAATTGCGGCCATACCGTACGTCTGACATACAAAATGTAAATATGAAAACTGATCGGCATTAAAAGAGCTACATTTTTGCTAAAATAAAGATTTTTGATAAAACTAACCGTTTTCGAGATATAAGCTAAAATATATATTTTGGCAGCAATCTTGGCGGCCATTTTGAATTTTTTGGCATGTTCCCAAGGTGCGATTAATGGCGATTTTTGAGGGGTTAATAAGGGCACTCTTAGCTATCATTTAAAAAAAAAATCGCTCGTGTTGCAATTTTTTTGGGGTTCAACACTAAAATGATTCCACTACCAATTGCCCGGCAGGGAGCTGTTATAATGAGGGCGCACTGGTTTAATTGAATTACTTATGTGGGATGGAAACAGTAAGTTAAATGTTTTACTGTTTTAGTTTTTGTTGCAACTTAGCCGTATACAATGTATGTGTTGTGTAAGAGCGAAGAACAATTAAATAATTTTACTTCTGTAACACTGAAATGTATTTTGATCGATTATCGAATAAAAGTTGAAAATTGGGTTAGTAACTTAAACAAAATCACAAAACGCTTTTCCATTAATACAGGCCGGCCAATTTATGACAATTTCCCCTTTCATAAAACTAAGCAGACAAAGTAGCGAAACATATAATATTAGTCTTTTTATGAAAAACTAGAGATCGCCCACTGGTCGAAATTCGACCTAAAATTCAATTGATCTTGAGCCAGTCTTAAAAATTTTTATAACTGAAACATCTGTTCTTCCTGATTTGCAAGCATTTGTTATTACAACCGCTGTCTTATAATTCAATCCATTATCCTTCTCACATCAGATTAACGCATTGAAACTTCGAAAGCCTGTAGGGCGTAGCAACGGGGTCCAATGGGAATTAAAATGCGATTCTGCTCATCTACAGCACAATACCTTTCTAACGGTATGCGTGGACTTCTCCTACGATGCACACAAGCTGAGAAAAAAGGAGGAAATTAAACATGCTTGTTTATTAATAATACTGTATATAGATAATTTCGTGGAGCTTGACTTATTACTCTTTAACTCATTCAAGGAGTTTTAAATCTCCTAATATTCTAGCTTACGACGGGTTCCTAGTTAAAACATTCACCTTTCTTAGACTCTAATAGATGATAAATTCACCACTCACTTTCACAGGTTGACAACGAAAGTTATGTTAAAATACCGCCATAACCCTTGTAGAAACCGTGAAATATATGAAATGCAATTGCGTGGTCAATTAAAACAGCATTAAGTTAAAGAAACCTCAGTGGAAACTGACTACAGCAACGAGTCACGGAGCAAGGTGGGTTGTATGATGATATGCGATGCACATGTTATTGCAGGCAATTAATGTCGGGTGTCGTGTATCATTAAAATAAATTGAATTTCACTGACGTCGCATCGTAGCAGGAAGTATCGCTCTCTCTTTCTAACAACCACGTGTGTGCAAAATAAGTAAAAGTTGTGACGACCGGTTAAAATTCTCGTACGTTCTCATAAATGAATTGAAAATATGAAAGAGCGTGAATTGACTTTGAACAGCGGAATTTGAAACCGGCTCGAGAGATGTGACGTCTCGCTCATGATTAAGTGCAAGATGATAATCATATCAGTTTTGCCACCATTCCTAATACTGTACCACAGAGTAAGGAACCAATACTCTCATGTAGCCTTTCATTTGATTGGGTTTTGTTGTTGACTGTTTTGGCAAAACTGGTAACTAGATCGGAAATTTCGCGACTTAAGTACAACGTGAAGACTGTTCTGTGTTTCAAACAAATGCGTGTATGTTAAGCATGTTCGACTACTGTATTGAATAATCTATATACTGTCGGTAATAATCGCTTCTTCAATTTTAGATGCAATTTCGATACGATCGGGATATAGTGATTGAAAATCAATAACTCTCGTTCGCTCTTGAAATTTCAAAGATTTCTCACAACATTTATATGATATTTCTATGATTATACTGTGATATGACTACAGTTATGACTTACATAACAATAAATGCGAAAATACCTTGAAATTTCACGCAGAAATTCCTCCAACGCCACCCAGAAGTTTTGCATCACACCAAAACCAGGTGTGCCCAACCAAAAGCAGGTTGGGCAACCCATTCCTTAATTTAGGCCAAATTAAAGTGTACTTAACCATGTCGACGAGACAGCCTATAATTTGTACCGGGGAAGGCTGGAGTAGTTTGAACAATTAAAAAGTTGAGGTGAAAGGGAAAAGGAGACATGCAGCGGCAATTTGTCCTGGCTGGAAACTGGAAATCGCTCTCATGAGAACGCATACTACGGACGGAAACATACACTTAGTGATCTTTACGAATTAGTAAACGGTATGATGTGAAAAATAATTGATCGCAGGAAATAACCGAATGAAATGAAGAATTAAAATGTGCAGAGTAGCCAATCGTTACAAGAAGATTTAGAATACAGCCAGATTGGTTGTTTTCATCAGGTGAATTGGTAACAACAAATTTCCCCTTTTCCAAGATGGCGGATGAAACTAAGCGAAAAGTCGATCTCCACTTGCACTTTTGATCTGTTTTGAAAAAAACAAAAACATGACAAGCTTAAGTTGTGACGGGGCAGCGCTCAGTTTGATGTATTGGGTAAAATATGTGATTTTTAAAATGGGTTTTTTTATCTTGAACATTAACCTCCTTCACAAGGCCCCGCTTATCTCTCCTTAGTAAATGAAGCGATTAAAGGCGATAGCCTGTCACTCAACAACACGAACCAGAAGATACCGCCACTGCCTGTCAACTGCCACTCGCTGTCAAATGTTTGAAGGGAAAATACAGTAAACTCAAACCGCCTTGTTAATGTTCACCTCATTTTAAGGTATTTTGGTATTTAATCCTATTAACTTTCTTTACTTAATGTACTTTCTTCATATTAAAATAAAATACTGTAATAGTCCTTTGAGTCCAATCTAAAAGTGGAGTATGGTATGTTATACTACTAAACCCTATATGTATAAAAAATTGTCACGGCATATAAATTTGATTTGAAATTTTCAAAAATCACTTTTAAGATTATCACATACAAGAAACAGGATTGAAATAATACTATATATAGATAGAGAACCTGTAATATTCCACCACAATATTTAAGACACGTATGTACGCGATGAGCTTTACTTTGAAATCACAAAACAACCTCTATGCAATTTAAATCACGTAGCCCATCTTAGGATGATAAGTTA
This sequence comes from Neoaliturus tenellus, assembly GCA_030545055.2. NCBI lineage: Eukaryota > Metazoa > Arthropoda > Insecta > Hemiptera > Cicadellidae > Neoaliturus > Neoaliturus tenellus. The sequence goes on from CM061532.1 coordinate 257,880,010, forward strand.
ACGATTCATAAATTCATGAATCGTAGAACTTTTTCCAACACTAGACACACACCATATTCTGTATTTCAATGTGTGAGACAAAACTAAAACCAACAGGACAAAGATCGACTTGTTAATTGGTTCAATAATTCACCTCCGACATAGCTCCCATTACTGCAATAATGCACCGATAGCCCGTCGTGAATGCAGTTTCGTGTTACACTGCTTGATTGTATCCCACATTAGCCTGGTCTGCGCCGTACACCATTACTGCATATAGGCTACAGCTGCCGTGGGAAATGATACATTATGGATACACCGGGAAAGATCGATTTAATTGACGCGAACTCATCGCAATGATGCACCATCCAACACACTTCCCATGATTAGAGGTGAAAACTTACTGGAACAATCGCACTTCTCTGTTCCCTCTCGTATTTCTTCTCTAAGATTCGTTTTTTTTTTTTTTTCAAATAATCAAAGGGTTTGCTAAAATAGAAAAGGGAAGGCCCCATGAGTAAATGCACACAAGTAAAATTAATAAAATTATATAACCCTTAGGAATACATTAATTTCCACTTGTAGTTGGACATTTTCTCTAATAATTGGGACAAAGTGGTATCAACAGTTCCTTACAAGTACAAGCACGAGTACTTATCATATGCATAGTATGTAATAACAACAAGTAATAAAGAGTACAGTCAGTCATTGAGGAATATCTGTACGGTTTTGCAAAGAAAATCACATTTCCCAGACTAGACATGATTAAATTCTAAAATAATTTTAAATTCCTCAATCGAGTTCCTTTAACGGAGTGAAATACTCTAGTACTCAATATATTGTTACTGTGATATGAAGGTAAATATATAAAAACGTATTTAATAATTTACCAAAACAACACTCAAAATTTCAATTACCATTTAATTAAAACCCATAACCTTTTTACAACTACCGAAACGAGGGGTTACTAAAGGTCACCCAAGGATATTGTAGAAGTGGGGCAAGCAACAAGAGTGGTCACTGACCAATCGATACAGTTCCCACATCAAATTACACATTACAGTGCGGCACTACACAACATATGAGATAAGCCGCCGTGCCCTCCCATGCGATTGCCATTTCATCATACCGTCTACCGAATATTACGCGAATTATCCTCACGTAAGAGATAATGAGTAGTGTCAAATTGTTGGTGCTGGCCCAGTTCAAGGTCACCTGAGGGATGACGTCATCGAGGTCAATGACCTCACCGATGACGTCATCGATGACGTCATCGATTGCGTCATCGATGACGTCATCACTAATGACGTCATTTCTATGACGTCACACCCATGACGTCACAGAAATGACGTGCTGATGACGTCATCACCCCTTACGTCATCAAAATGACGTCACCGACGCCACTGAGGTCAAGGTCACGCCGAAACTTAAAATTTTTTGGCACTTTTGCCGTTTCTCGCACTACGCTCCGAGTTTCAGTCAGAGTCCCCGTGACCTTGACCACTTGGAGCGAATTTTCGACGAGAAACGGCAAAAGTGCCAAGTTAAACTCGAGTTTCTGACATGACTCTGCCTAAATGGGCAATCGGTTATCCCTCAGGTGACCTTGAACCAGCACAACACCAACAATTTGATATTACTGTGACCTTGAAAACCTAACAACGGAGCGCCGACACCGATGCGCACCCCACGACAGCCACCGAGTGACTGACTGTCAGGCTCTGTGTACGCTAGGTATATTGGCTTGAGAGACTAAGACTCTAAACTGTCAGGAATGGGAGTAACTAACTGAATTTTGCAAGGAAAAGTCATTTCATCCAATATATTAAACAAATCTTCATCAGTAAAACTGACATTAGTCTGTTTGGTATAAAACTTAGGGTGTCCGCGCAACAGTTTGCGCCACTTAGCTAAAGTTGAAACTCTCTTAACTTTGAGTGGTGGACAGTGAGCAACTAATAAAGTCTTAACACGGCTAAGTTTCTTACCTAAAGTGTCCTGCGACATGGCTTCACCTCACAAAAGTTCGCACAATACTGAGAGACTGCTTGTAGCGCATGAGTCAAGGGAAAAGAGGTGGGGGAAACAGCAGGAGTGGGGGAAGGTCACAGTGGTGGGGGAAGGTGAGGTGGTACGCTGGAGTATCGCATCACTTCACCATGAGCTGTCCTACAGTCAACACACTGTTCTCTTGGCCCGAGTTGGCACTAGAAGAAACATTTCTGTACAGCTTAGGCTGTGAGAGCCGAGGAAGCAAAGTCAAAGTGGAAATTGTGTTAAACTCCAAGATGAAGAGTCTCCTAAATAAACTAATTGTATCCCTGCAATCTCCTATAACTTTAGAGAAATACCACTTTATTAAGCGACACCTTATACTTTGGCAAAACGAAGCGGAAATGGAAAAGATTACAGTAAAATTAATCTAACTTAAAACTTGGACTGGACACTCATGGCGATACCACGTGGCGTGCAAACGCCACCCTAAACATTACAAGTTAGGTTATTGAGCACCTCTGGTACGATAACCGATGTGTTAGAGTTAAAGTGTGATGACCTTGAGTCAAAACACTGAAATACTACAAGTCGATATCGTCCCAGAGTTAAAGTGTAGTGACCTACATTCAGAACTTGTAAAATTACTTACATATAGAGAGCTAGAGAACAGCGAGACGCACCGCATGGAAGCCGGAGACATACTGGCGAAGCGGTGTTGTGTAGCCTAGGGACCCAGTTGTGGTGGGGGTATAGCCAACACTTAGAGTACAAGTGTTGTGGGTGACCTTGACCCACATAACATACCTCACCCCCCCCCCCCCCCCCCCCGACAAAAATGCGAACCCCCCCCCCCCCCCCCCCCCGACAAAAAGTGCGACCCCCCCCCCCCCCCCCGACAAAAAGTGCGACCCCCCCCCCCCCCCCCCCCCGACAAAAAGTGCGACCCCCCCCCCCCCCCCCACCCCCACCCCCACCCCCACCCCCACCCCCACCCCCACCCCCACCCCCACCCCCACCCCCACCCCCACCCCTGATATCCTGGGCGTGGCAGCCCCGGTGGGGATATAAGGGGGCCCAGCCAGAGCCGGCTCGCAGTCCGCTCCCGCGCGTTGAACGTGAACGATCGGGACGGACCGCCATAGGCATCACTAAACATTGAATGGCGCCTTCAGTGTTTAGCGAAGTCTACTCTAACTTTAAGACTTGTATTAGTTGTAAGATATTGCGCTTGCGTTTGGGTATTGCGAATTGTTTTATATGAGAGTGTTTTACTTGTACCTTATGTCTCCTGTGTGTCTTTTATCCTTTGTGTCTTGTTTGTTATATGTGTTTAACATGTATGTGCTTGTTCCAGCATTGACTACGTTGAGCTCAATTGTGTGTTGTAAGTGTGTTATATTTTTCTAAAGTGTATACGCTTGTTTTAGCAATCCCCCCTTGAGCTTTTGCAATGCTCAAAGTAAATTGTAAAGTCAGGGAACGGGAGTAGGCCCCCGTGTAAAAGCACTTTATACCAACGTTAGCATGAGTCCTCTCAGGCATGCAATATTGCGGCTGGGTTTGGGACTCGGTCCGTTTGTATGCTGACATGCAGACCACAGCTGTGGCCAATTTGCGGTGGCCTCTGCACTCGGACCGAGGGCGTAAGCCACTAGGGCTGTCCTCAACCTCTTGTTTCCCTTCTGGAAACTCAAAATTATGTAAATGAATCTTTGTTAGCTATTTGTGTTTTTAGTCCCCAAGGCCCCCGAACATTCGTGGTTCGCCATGGATGTACGGGGGCCGAAATTTTTTTAATGTCCGTGTGGCCTTGACCCACAAAGATTTATAAAAATTTACTGCATTGATAAAGTTAAATAGTAAAGGTAGGGTACGGGAGTAGACCCCCGTGTAAAACAATTTTAAACCAATTTTAGCATGGGTCCTCTCAGGCATGCAATATTGCGGCTGGGTTTGGGACTCGGTCCGTTTGTATGCTGACATGCAGACCACAGCTGTGGCCAATTTGCGGTGGCCCCTGCACTCGGACCGAGGGCGTAAGCCACTAGGGCTGTCCTCAACCTCTCTCAAAATTAAGTAAATGTTTTGTTAGCTATTGAAAAGACAATGCAGTAAATGTTTACAAGTCTTGCGTGGCGAAGGGAACACGACATTGGATGTTGCCTTGTTGTCATAGTTGGGTCTCTTTGGAGGCTACAGCGATGACAACCCAAGTGCCCCACACCCCCATCGGGGGTGTGGGGCTTAATTTTTTAAAGTTTTACCGTGACCTTGACCTAAATATATAAAAGTTTTCAAAATTCTTTAACAGTCAGGTCTTATTAACAAGGTAAATATATTAAGCTCTTTTAAAAAAAATGTACAAGTCAAGTAACACACAAGGTTTGACTCGTCTATAAGTGTGTCTTTTTTGGAGGCTTCAGCGATGTTAACATAAACGCCTTAAGTGAGGCTTATTGTTTTAAATTTACCCCCCCCCCCCCCCCCCCCGACAAAAAGTGCGAACCCCCCCCCCCCCCCCCCCCCGACAAAAAGTGCAAACCCCCCCCCCCCCCCCCCACAAAAAGTGCGAACCCCCCCCCCCCCCCCCCCCACCCCCACCCCCACCCCCACCCCCACCCCCACCCCCACCCCCACCCCCACCCCCACCCCTAATATCCTGGGCGTGGCAGCCCCGGTGGGGATATAAGGCGGCCGGGCTGCACGCACTTCTCATTCCGGTCCAAGCTCCCATACGGACAGGTACTCTCTCTCGCTCTTGAGACTTTTGTTTTACACGTTCACTTCTTTTCATTTATTACAATGGGTAAAATGGGTCTGAAGCTAAAAAACTACCCATCAACTTCAACCTCGACCGACGCGTCTCGACCCTCATCATCCTCGACTTCGATCCTGGAATACCTGATGACTGCGAACATCCTGAGCTGCCTGACGATGCCGCCACCGCCGCCGCCGCCACCACAGCCCGCCTCAATGCCCAGCCTGTCGCCATTGCCGGCGACAGTGGAAGAGGCTGGTGCACAGCCATCGTCAGGAGAACTCGTCAAGTCGTCAGGCCGAGTCCCGGTAGCCTCTCCAGCACTCTCGCTGCTATCGGACTCAGGATCGGAGTCTGCGGCTTTTGAAGAGACGTCTAGGTCGAGGATCACCCCATACAGCAGAACCCGGAAAATCCTCTCATACACTACATCCCAATGTCCTTCACCTATATCCCCCATGCCACCTACACCAACCAAACCACCCCGTAAATCAATCTTCTCCCCCGAACTTCCCTCAATCGACCTAACCCGTTCACCTACCCCACCCAAAATTGTCTGCAGCCTACCTTTTGACCTACTTAAACCTTCACCTCCCACCCCCATTCCTTCTAGCCAGCCTAAACCTGACAAGCTCCAAAACACTCCAGTAAAGCGTCCAACACAAAAACGTAAGCGTGTTAAACTCCCTGCTGGCAAGGGTAATAAATGCGATTACGTTTGGATGTCAAAAGACTTTGGGATTCTTTGCTGTCAGAAGTTTGCTGTTTTAGATAAAGACCGTTGCCAAACGCACTTGAACAAAAACATCAATCTTCCGAGAGTAAGACCCTACAGTCTTAACAACATTAGGTCTAAAACATCCCAACCCAGACATCCCCACAGTCCGCAACCGCTTGATATTAGAAGACTTAAAATGGATGAAAAATATTATTTTATTGCTCAAATTTATGGAGCTTTTGATGCCAAAGTAGAAATCATTGTAAAAGGTGATGGCAGCCTTCATACAATGAAAGTACCCGTTCGGATGGTACAAAGACAATTTTTCATCCATAAAAAAGGCTATCTAATACGAAGGGAAGGATGCCAATCTGTGTGGGAAATGGATTAGGATGTAGGCCTACCAAAATAAATTCTAAATTGTTAGGTTGTGTTGGACAATATTTAAAAGTCTTTTTCCAAATTATTTTTCCAAATTTAGTCTTAACTCTCTTAAAGTAAGGGAGAGGGGTATTATACAAGTCAACTAATAAAAAAAAAATACTTGACTTGTATAATACTTTAACCTGGCGGTGATGTAAAGTCACTGGGACAATCTCAAACCGTGTCCTTGAGGGTGAAGACTAAGTTACAAATAAATCATTAACAAATAAAAACTTACCTCCAAACACTTGTAGCTTGCTACAAGTGTTTGGAGGTAAAAATTTTTCAAAGTTTGAATGACCTTGACCCATATAAATTACTTACAACTAATGTTGTGTATCACGTGATACCCCCACTCTAACGCTCTTACTAAGCTTGTATGAGCCGTTCATTTGCTTCAGTCAGTTTCTGTGCTCCGTGTAAACATGTCACGGTACAATTACAAAGGTGGTGACTTCTTGATAGATCAACACAATGCTTGGGAAGTACTAAACCAGCATAGAATGGAAGTTGAGTATTGTATAAGACAAGACGGGTCTACATTTTATCTATGTATTATAAACAACCAAACTCATAAGTATGAACACTGGACAAAAATTAACTATAACAACATAGATGAGCTGTTTGCTTGGGTGTTTGAGGTGTGTAAAGTTATTGAAGAAACCAAAATAATGGGTGTGCTAAAGGTATGTAAAACTGATGACCGGGAAGACTAAGCAAAATTTCTTTTAACCCCCCCCCCCCCCCCCCCCCCCCCCCCCCCCCAGTGTTATCCCCACCACTAAAAATGGGTATATATAGGAGTGGTGATCAACCGTCCTCTCATTCTGCTTTACACCGTTAAGCTGAACACCACCATGTCTGCTATGAACGTCCCAGCCTCTACCTCTGGCCCGGTCGCCTCCAACTCCAGCCCGAGCATTGGACCAATCCGATCGGGGCCTTCGTCAAGAAGTCGTGTCCGATTCTCCGGCTTTGGTCCTGTGAGGAAGGAGTTGCGGAGCAGCGGGGCGTCTCAACCAACCACGATGGATGCAGCAACTCAGACTCCACCAAACATCATCGAGTGGTACGACGAAGTGATAGAGCAAAGGGACAGAATGCTAGAGAATACTCGCAGGGAGCTACTTTATGTTAGGAGTAAATGGGAAAAACTGATTAAGAAGTGTGAAAGCCTGTTGGACAGTGATGATAGTGAGGATGAGAGTGGATAGGTGTGTGGGTAAAGACTTGGACTGGGACTTGTGTGTATGTATGAATGTGTGCGTGAATGTGAAATACAGAGCGGGGGATAGATCACTCTGTGGCAATGGACTAACATGCCACTTAGTGATCTATCCCCCGTTCTGGTAATGTTTTTGGATGGCCTTGACCCACTTTACCAAGGCTAGCTAGTACCCCCACCACTGATAAGTGTATATATACGGGTATTGATGTGCAGTTTGGTTATTCTGCTTTGTATCGCTTAGCTGAATACCTCACTTCAACATGGCTTCCAACTGCAAAACCTCTCAGGCTTCCTCTTCTTCTTCAAGAAAGCGTGCTGCCAACGTCCTGCCTGCTACTCGTGGACCTGCTCGACCATTCCACAGCATAACTGTTGCTCGGGCAAACGCCTGCAAAGCTCCAATGCTACGGACCTTGCTGGAGGTGAGCCAAGACGGGCAAGGCTTGCTCAGTCCTGGTCAACGGCAGGAGCAAGAAAGGCGTATGGCTTACTACAGGCTGCAGGGTGTAGTTCCCAGCTTGAAGTTAGGCGATCCGAGAGTAGCAAGCATCAACGAGGCAGCGGACTACATATCACACCTTCACAGTGTTTTAGAAGTAAAGGACCAACAAATTGAAAACTTAAAAGAACAATTGAAACAATTTAACTTTAATCCTGTGGAGTTTGTGGAAGCAGTGATGAGTGATAGTGATGATGAAGGAACTGAATATATATTGGGTATGTAATGAAAGACTTGGACAGGGACATGTGTGTGTGTGTGTGTGTAGAATACAGAGCGGGGGATAGACTACTTTGCGGCAATGGACTAGCATGCTGCTTAGTGGTCTATCCCCCGCTCAAAGGGTAGCATTGGATGACCTTGACCCACTTTACAGCAAGGACAACCGGTTAACTGGTATAAAAGAGGGGGGTCTGTACATCCCGACTTCATTCTGCTTTGAACCTTCCAGTGGAACGCTAGAAAATGAGTGGATCACTGATCATTGGTAAGGAGTGGGAGTATGTAACCATAAACTATTTAAACTGTAAAGGGATGTTGAAGAAGGTGTATGATAACGTTAAAAGAATGGTTGTTGAAGAAGGTAGGGTAGTGATTGTAGCGTGGAAGAAGAAGCAGTATACAGGACAACAAGTGAGAGCAAGTGACTTTGGGGGGAATAGTGTGTTTCAAATTGGACGAGCGAACTTGGTTAATTTGGACATTGTGTTTTGGGACTTGGAAAGGTTAATTGAAAATAGTGGCAAACATGGGGAACTCTTAATTGGCAGGGAGGACAGAGTATATGAGTAAGTGTAAAAGACTGGGGGCTTATGTGTGTGTGTGTGTGTAAAGACTAGGACTTGTGTGGAATACAGAGCGGGGGATAGATCACTTTGCGGCAATGGACTAGCATGCTGCTTAGTGGTCTATCCCCCGCTCAAAGGGTATTATTGGATGGCCTTGACCCATATAAAGGTAGAGGGGGAATGGGTAATAGGAGGGGGAAATTGGTATATATGTAGGACTGATGAATAAAGCATTTAGTCAAGCATTTGTCTAGACACTATCAACAACAATGGAGAGCTTCAGTGTTGAGTTCATCCTCTTGGAAGAAGACATCAACGAAGTGGTGGAACTTATAGAGGAGAAGACCAGCCAGGGCACATTGGAACTTGTGAATTGCGAACCGTTGGACAATGCCGCAATCGATAAGATTGCATATTTCATGATGCATTTGTATAACGAACAAACAACCAATATGGAGTTTGTGCAGTACCTTTATCAAAACCAAGTAAATGTGCGAGTGACAATTACTTGGTGGCAGTAATAATAAAGTGTAACATATGAATGTGGACTTGGATGTGGACTTGGACTTGAGTGTGGTCTGCGGAATAGAGCGGGGGATAGATCACTTTGCGGCAATGGACTAGCATGCTGCTTAGTGGTCTATCCCCCGCTCAAAGGGTATCTTTACGTGACCTTGACCCACATAAAATGTATAGTTGGTGGGGGTATAAAAAGGGCAAACCAATTGGATAGATACACCACTTTCATACCATGGCTCCACTTGACAACACCGTGTTCCATCGCAACAGAATTGTCTCTATTCTGGAGGTTATACCTCTAGAAATTATAGAAGTAGAGGACCAACTACCTGCGGTTGATCAAGAAGAGGAGGAGGAAGAGATAATGGATATTGAAACGGACTCTGACGAAGCTGGTTCAACGGACAATGAGGTGGACTTGCATGCCTACGAAACATTAGAGTCGTCATCTGAGTCGGAAATGGAATTCCAATTGGAAATCGAAGAAGAAGAAGAACAAGAACAAGACACTCCCCATCGTCCAATGGATAGGATGTTAGTTGCCAGAAGAATTATGTATTGTCATCGCTACCTATTCCGTGATGAGGATGATTCCGACTCTGATGGTGATGTTCCACCCTTGTAAAAAGTTTAAACAAAAAGTTAAAAAAGAATGTGAGCGGGGGATAGAGCACTTTGTAGTAAATGATGCTGCTTAGTGCTCTATCCCCCGCTCAAAATAATAATTCCAAATGACCTTGACCTACATAAACTTGCTCAAACAGACATCTTTGAAAAAACTTGTACAAATTATTGAATCTAGACCAAATATCATCAATTTATCAAGCCTACTGATAAATGTATTACAAACGGTTGTGTAAAGGATAAATTTAGCACATAAGTGATAACCTGTTTCCATATGACGTCACTTTCCCCACCTATCTGCCTCGGATATAAAGGGTCCCGGTGGAGTGCGCTGCTCATTATTGCGTGGACATTCACAGAGTGTGCATTCAAAGCCAAACTGTTTGAAATGGCTCTTTGCGACATTTGTGGGGAAATCTTTCAAGACGAAGATCTTTTCACCATACACAGAGAATTACATGAAGACGAAGATAGAAAAGAAGATATTACCATGGATGAAATAGACTTAGACTCAATTGACCGGTTTTTGGAAGAGCACCAGAAGCAGATGGACTACTACGACAGCTATCTACAGCAAATGCAAAGAAGAAGACCTAGTGTGATTCAATTTGCTGGTGCTGGACCATCTACTGCTACAAGACCTATTGAAGAAGAGGACACCGAAGAAGAGGACACCGAAGAAGAGGATATGGAAGAAGAAGAACTGGAAGATGTAAGACAACTGCGCACCACAGCCTTGCCAGGACGAGTTGTAACACATTTCAAAATTAATAACGTTCAATTGGAATTGGAAACATTCATAACCCAGGCTAAGGAACTTGTTGGTCAAACGTTGAGGGAAGAATTACAAAGGCTAAATTTTATTAAATTTGGAATGGTGTTAGAGGCTATGTTTAACAATACTGATGGTGAAACAGCATTGAGAGCGTTCATTACCAAAAACCGAACCCTTACCTTCACCTCCAACATCGATGATATTATTGAAGAATGCTTGGAAGAACTTATAACAAAACTTCAAGAACATGAAGGAAGAGGATCTGGATGGACTTTGTCATCAATCGAAGGTATGGATGTAAGGGTTCACAAGCATGGATATGGTTTAAGGGGTAGTAGTTTTATCCCTTTACCAAAGAAAATCCAAAACACTAAATCGTGTAGGAATGTGCAAAATGAAGGTAATGAATGTTTTAAGTATGCAATGTTAACCAAGTATGTTAAAGATCATCCTGAAAGAGTTGGTAGAGAATATTACGAAAATGAACACCGCTACAACTTTCAAGGCCTCACCTACCCAGTTACATTGAAAGACATAGACAAATTTGAAAAGAAAAATCCTGGCGTTTCAGTGAATGTTTTTGGTCTGGATGATTCAAACAACGTTTATCCTTTGCGGGTAGTAAAGGTTGAGCAAAGAAACCACACGGACTTGCTATTGATAACTAAGGGTGAAATTTCCCATTATGTATGGATAAAGGACTTTGAAGCCTTAGTTGTAAAACAATTGACCAAAAGAGTAAATAGGATTACAGTTTGCAAGAGATGTTTCTGCTTTTCTTGGAAAGATTCAAGACGTGGAGGATTGGACTGGTTATTGGAACATAAAAGACTTTGCAACGAGAACTATGAAGTGAAGATTAGTCTGCCACCACCATCTCGAGCGTGTATCCAATTTAACAAGACAGTTCACCAATACCGAATTCCAATAGTGGTCTATGCAGATTTTGAATCAACGTTAGTACCACAGGAACTGCCGGACGGCGAAGTGACTAGAAGAACAAAATATCAGTTGCATCAGCCCAACAGTTTTTGTTTACTAGTTAAATCAACCTTGTCTAAAAACCAATTGCAAGACTATGGTTTAACATCCACTCCAATACTCTACCGTGGTGAAGAAGCCGCTAAGTATTTTGTAGACCAACTGTACGATATTGCTGGAAAGGTTCAACGCTTGTTCGGTAATATTGTACCTATGGAACCTTTAAACCAAAATCAACAAGAAGAATACAACTTAGCGACAAGATGCTATTTATGCAAGAAGATGTTCAGTGAAGAAAATCCAAAAGTAAAAGATCACGATCACCTGACAGGGTTATACAGAGGAGCTGCTTGTAATTCATGCAATATAAATTACAAACTGCCAAACTTTATTCCTGTCGTTTTACACAATCTTAGCGGCTACGACTCCCACTTTATTATCCCGGAGTTAGGAAGAGATGACGGTAAAATTGATGTTCTTGCTACAACATTGGAAAAGTACATCAGCTTTTCAAAAACAGTAGGTAAAATTAAACTTCGCTTCGTAGACTCTTACAGATTTATGGCATCTAGTTTAGCCAAATTGTCAGAGAACCTAAGAAGAGAAGACCTAAAAGAAACCAGAAAAATTGTACCTGAAGATAAATTAGACCTAGTATTACGGAAAGGAGTGTTCCCCTACGATTACATAACTTCTACAGAAAAATTTGAAGAAACCAGTCTACCGCCGATTGAAGCCTTCAACAGCAAATTAAACGAAAGTGAAATCTCCGTTGAAGACTACAATCATGCATGTAATGTTTGGAACCAACTAAACATTCAAACCTTAGGGGAATATTCTGACTTTTATATAAAATTGGACGTAACTCTGCTGTGCGATGTGATGGAAGAATTCAGAAACACCTGCTTCTCCGCCTATGGACTGGACCCTCTACACTCGTACACATCTCCAGGATTAGCATGGCAAGCTATGCTAAAGTCAACCAACTGTCGACTGGAACTTCTAACGGATATTGATATGGTGCTCATGATGGAATCTGGTGTACGGGGCGGTTTGACACAAGCTGTAACACGTCATGTCAAAGCCAACAACAAGTACATCCCCGGCTTCGACGAGCAACAACCATCGGTCTACCTTGGCTATTTTGATGCAAACAACCTTTATGGTTGGGCAATGTCAAATCCGCTTCCCTACGCTGACTTCAAGTGGATCGACCCGGCCACCATCGGAGACATCTCACAGATTCCAAAGGATGGTCCAAAAGGCTATATTTTGGACTGTGATTTTGAATACCCGGAGCACCTTCATGACCATCACTACGACTTGCCTCTCCTAGCCAAGACTGAAGTTTCACCGACAGGAAGATGGCCAAAATTGATGATGACCTTGGAGAATAAGGATCGCTATGTGGCTCACTACTGGGTAGTTCAACAGGCTCTTGAATTGGGTCTACGTATAGTGAGAATTCATAGAGCAATTGAATTCACCCAGTCTTGTTGGTTGAAACCATATATTGATTCCAACACTGCAAGAAGAGCTGCAGCGACAACAGCATTTGAAAAGGACTTCTATAAATTAATGAACAATGCCATCTTTGGGAAGACCTTGGAGAACAAAAGAAAACACAAAAATGTAAAATTAGTGAGTGATCCTAGGAAATTGGAAAAATTAGTGCAAAAACCAAATTTCGGAACATCCATGATTATAAACGAAAATCTAGTCGCTGTCAGTATGAAGAAAACAACAATAGTCATGGACCGTCCGTTATACATAGGTATGTCGATTTTGGATATAAGTAAAACCCTGATGTATGATTTCCATTATAACAAAATGGTTAAACATTACGGAAGGGAAAACATTGGAGTCGCATACATGGATACGGACGCGTTTATCTACTGGATAAAGACTTTGGACATGTATGAAGACCTAAGGACTTTTCCATACAAAGAAGATTTCGACTTTTCTGACTATCCGAAGAACCATCCAAATTTTAATGAAAAAAATAAAAAAGTAATTGGAAAATTCAAAGATGAAGCAAATGGAATGCCTTTAGAAGAAATAGTGGCGCTGATGGCAAAATTGTATTCATTTAAGATGTACCATGAGAACAACACACCGACAGTGAAAAAAGCAAAAGGAGTGAAGACATCTTATTTGAAAAAACACGTAACATTTGACCACTACAAGACTTGTTTGTTTGAAGATACTACGATATCAGCAACATTCAACAATATCCGAAGCTTCAAGCATCAAGTCTACAGTGTCACCGAAATTAAAAAAGCACTGTCAGCTCGGGATGATAAAAGACATATTTTGCCCGACAAAATCCACACTCTTCCATTCGGCCATTACTCCCTAAACCCTATCAACTAGTAACCTATTCTTCGTCCTTCTACAACTTCGACCTTATTCCTTTCTCCTTCCGTAAAAAAATGGGGAACACGGCAAGTCCAACGCCGTGTTCCCCATTTTTTTACACAAGTTTGGATGACCTTGACCCATATAAATGATGTGAATATTTAAAACAACATTCATTGTGATTATACATGTGATACAACAAACATTGAAACCTGCAATATGAAGGACTTGAAGCAACAAATTGTCAACGAACTTCATAAACCTGCAAGAAGAAAGTTTCCACGAAGAAATACGGTGATAAAAGGAATTAATGATTTATATCAAGCGGATTTAATCGAAATGATTCCTTATAGCAAACAAAATAAAGGATATAAATACATATTGACTGTTATTAACTGTTTTTCAAAAATGGCAGATGCTTTACCACTAAAAGATAAAAGTGGCAAAAGTGTTACAAAAGCAATGGAAACAGCTATACAAAGAGACAAACATACTATTAAACATTTACAAACAGATGATGGAAAAGAATATTTTAATAAGGAATTTGCAAATTTAATGAAAAAACACAATATAAACCATTATTCAACCAATTCAGAAGTAAAAGCCTCAATAATCGAAAGATTCAACAGAACTTTAAAAAGTGCAATGTATAAAATGTTTTCCAACAGAGGATCGCACATATGGATTGATATGTTACCAAAACTTATAAACGATTACAATAACAAATTTCATAGGACTATCGGGATGAAACCAAACCAAGTAACTAGTAAAAATGAAAACCTTGTATTAAAACGTATAAAAACGAATACTAAACCAAAAGTTGAAAAACTAAAGCCTAAAAAATTTAATGTGGGTGATAAAGTGCGAATAAGTAAATATAAAGGTGTATTCAGTAAAAGATACCTGCCAAATTGGACCAATGAGGTTTTTACTGTATTCAAAGTACAACCTACAGTACCTGAGACATATATTTTAAAAGATAATAAAGGACAATTGCTTGAAGGAGGGTTTTATGGACATGAAATGTTAAAATCAACAGTAGGCGATGTATATTTAGTTGAAAAGGTGTTGCAACGGAAAAAAGATAAGGTCAAAGTACGATGGTTAGGATTTAATAAGACGGAAGATTCTTGGATACCTAAAAAGGATTTGATATAACTATAGAGAATCATTTTAGGTTGAACCATTACAAAGGATGGAGATAGTACCACAAAAAGAGAGTTTTACTATTAATAATATAGATGAACTCACAGTGGATAATTCAGAATTCAATAGTGGGAAGCATGGCAATTTGTTACCAAACACCGTTCGTTGTCTGGTTACCGGACCTTCCAACTGTGGAAAAACTAATGTAGTATTCAATTTGATTACAAACCCTAAAGGATTACGATTTAACAATCTATATGTATTTTCAAAATCACTACAACAACCAAAGTATCAATTATTGGAAAAAATACTGACTAATGTGCCTGAAGTTAAATATTTAAAGTTTAATGCAAGCGAGAGTGTCATGCAGCCACAAGAAGCTAAACCATTCTCCGTGTTTATATTCGACGATGTATCTTGTGAAAACCAAAACACAATAAGGAATTACTTCGCTATGGGTCGACATAACAACATAGATAGCATTTATATTGGCCAAACTTACAGCAAAATACCTAAACAACTCATTAGAGACAATGCAAACATGTTAATTGTATTTAAACAGGACGAAACCAACCTAAAACATATATATTTTGATCATGTAAATGCGGATATGACATTTGAACGATTTAAAGAGTTGTGTGGAAAGGCTTGGGCTGAAAAGTATGGGTTCCTAACAATTATGAAGGAACAACCGCTAAACAATGGTCGATACAGGATAGGATTTGATAAATTTATATTAATACATTAAACGTGGTATAACACATTCATTGTTGTACAACACGTCTTGCTACAAACATGGTTAACCAAGAAAAATTAGTAAAAGAAATAAAATCACTTAGTGATTCTATTCGGGCTAAAAACAGAGCATTGAAACTAGGTATTAGCGAGAGGGAGAAATTCCTTGAATCTACTTTTAAACCTATTACTGAACCCTTGAAACAATTAAACAAAAAATTTGCTAAACCTGTATTGGAAGGAGATGCGATTGCACCTATTACGAAGTTTGAAAGAGAAAATGTAAAATCAGAAGATTTTAGTGATGAAGACCTGGAATCCTCTACGTATAGTGGTTTTACCGGTGGAGAACCCGAAAGAGAGCTAGAATCACCGGACTATAGTGGAATAAAAGATTTATATGAAGTAAAAGCCAAAAGAGGACATGAAGTTGTATCAACTGCTAGTGAAGAGGAAAAAGAAGAAGAGAAAAGGGAAGGTCCGTCAAACATAAGCTTATTGGGTGAAAACATTCATAACAAAGGACCTTTAGGAAGGAAATACATGGTAAAAATGTTACTCGGAACAATTCCTAATAAGAATTACCATAGTTATGGAGCGAGATTAACAGAAGACGGTTTAATGATAGGTAATAGCCCGTTAAACGTTGACGAACATGATAATATTGTCATTGGTGATCAAAGGTATAAGGGCACAAAAGGATTATTTGAATTATTATTTGAAAATAAGCCTTCAGTATCGGTAGTGAAAGAAAAAGACATGGAAGCATATAAAAATATTTTGGAACAGACAAATGCATATAGGAGAAAGTATTTATCTGACCAGCCTCCTTTTAGATCTAAGTCTTTAAAATATAAAGAATTTGTATCCAAGTTAATACCAACTAGAAGACAAACAATGCCGTTAACACAAAGAAAACCTGTAAAACGAAGATTTATGGCATCCACTTTGGATGTAAGTGCTCAGGAACGAAGAAAAAGAAGTAAGTCCGTTACGGGTACAGGTTTAATGAAGAAACTATATAACACAAATGTGATTTATTACAATAATATCAATAAATTGGTGGATAGAATGAAACTAATACATGAAGCTAAAGAAGCGGGTCATACTGGATTGGAAAACGAATGGGTGGCTTTAGTGGATGAACTCCGAAACCGTGGGGTAATCTCATAAAAATGCGTTACTCCCTAGAATACTATTCAGTTGCACCATGAGTGTCGACAAGTTCGGACGTTACTCCTCGGATGGGTTATATTATGGCAATAGTTTAAAAAGAAGTGCTGGTTTACCACAAACACCTGATGGAGATTATGATATGAGTAATAAAAGGTTAAAAAACATAAAAGATCCTACGGATGAAAACGATGCAATAAATCTAAAAATATTAAAGGAAAAGATATCGCCAACATTAAAACTACAAAATAACACATATGACGCAGAAGATCATAGAATTATCAACGTTGGTAAACCAAATCAAAACGGTGATGCGATAAACAAAGGTTATTTGTCATCTGAATTAAAAAATACGTTAAGATTCAATGGGAAAACGTATAGTGCCAACAATAAACGTATATCCAACGTAGATGACCCTAAAGATGCAAAAGACAGCGTAAATAGACGCTATTTACATTCTTTGATACCTGAAAAGACAAAAGATGGATTTTCTTTTTATAAATTTGTTATTAATGATATAGGCTATCCAAAAACTGAAAACGATGCTGTAAATCTAAAATATATTAAAGATCATTGCATCATACGTGATGTAGGGGTTATAGATTGTTTTAATAATTGTTTAGCAAATGTTAAAGATGGTTCGGCGCCATCAGATGGTGCAACAGTGGGTCAAATGATGGAAACCTTAAAACAAGAAACAACCTCTTTTGTAAAACAAGATCAAGTAGTATCGAAGCAAGGGGATGAATTTGTTCAAGGTAATGAAAAGTTTAATTTATTAACATACAAAAATGATGCTTGGGATTGCATGGATAAAAAGTTATCAAATATGGGATGGGGTTATGAAAAACAAGATGCAGCTGCTTTATCACAAACCGTACATCTAGATCCAGATCGATATTTTAGATGGTTTACATGTAAAAATAGAGTGATAAGAGACTTGGCACAAGGAAGAGAAGCAAATGATGCTGCAACTGTAGGACAGACCATTACAACATCATTAAAGGATAGTAAAGTGTATAATTGTAATAATAAACGTATAACAAACCTTAAAGACCCTGAACATGTAGATAATGCTGTCACTGTTAATTTTCTTGTAAAAGTTTTAGGTAATGCGATATTTGATTTACACAATCATTTTACACCAGATATTCTTCAAGGAAAATCAGGTCATAATACTTATGCTGAATCCATGAGAGGTGAGTATATTAAACGAGAAATTTATAATAAATACTTTATTAACCCTAAAACGAAACAGTTTAGATCATCAGATTGGGGTGATATTGATATTTAAGTAAATAACTCAATAAATGACTTCATTTATGTGCAACCTGTCATAGAGTTAACACATGAGTTGCACATTGCCATTATAAAAGGACAATAATGACGTTCAAGTACATCAGTCCATATCGAGACACTGCAAGAAAAGGAGGTGGGATCACGTCCACAGCGGTTTCTCTGTTAAGTAAAGCTTTAAAACAAATTCCAGTAGGATCCATAGTAAATAGAGCAATAGACGCATTACCATACGAATTTCATATACCAGGAGGTTATCAGTATTGCGGACCAGGAACTAAATTGAAAAAACGACTGGAAAGAGGCGATCCTGGCATAAACAAGTTAGATCAGGCTTGTAAAGAACACGATATCGCATATTCCACGTTTGCCGATTCAAAAAATAGATCAATAGCTGACAAAAAGCTTGCGGATATAGCTTGGCAACGAGTAAAATCAAGTGACGCTAGCATAGCAGAAAAAGCAGCAGCTTTAGCAGTAACAGCAGGTATGAAGGCTAAAACAGCAGTAGGAGGTGGAAGAAGGAGAGTAAAAAGGAGGTCAACCACAAGAAAACATGGAGGAAATATAAAAAGAAGACGACGATCTACAAGAAAAGGCAGGAAGAAGCCCACCGTATGGTCAATGGTAAAAAACGGGGCAGGTCTTTACCTAAGACCTTATCGTGCATATTAAATGAAAGAAATCAATTGGTCATACCACATAAAGCATTAACCAATATTGAATTATTTAAATATATTTCCTGTTTAAAAATACCATTTTTCCGCGGTGTGTTTATGAAAGACAGTTTACCAAAGAAAATGTGGCAAAATGAGACTGGAATTGTAAATTTGGATAATACTGAAGGGCCTGGCACCCATTGGGTTTGTTATAAGAAACTAAATAACAATGTATATTATTTTGATAGTTTCGGTAATTTGCCACCACCAAAAGAACTTCAAAATTACTTTAAATCTGCTAAAAACATATATTATAACTATAAAAGAGAACAACCTGATAATACTTCAATATGCGGCCATTTATGTTTGGAATTTCTAGCTAAAAGTATCAGTCACTATTGAGATGTCTTCCTATACGGTATCATTAACAGGAAAATCGTCCACTTTACGAAGTATCCTTTTTCCAGCGTTACGCTTGCAAAAAGGAAGGTTTTGGGAGGCGGCACTATTGGATTTTACAACTTACAACTCTATCCCCAATGTTACGGAAGGTAAAAATAACGTATTGCATTATTATAAGGGAAAGGATGCCAGTGGAAAATTTACAGACTTACAAGAGTGCAGGTTACCCACAGGTTCTTATGAAATTGATCATATAAATGAATTTTTGCAAACTAAAATGGGAAAAGACAATATAACATTAAAAGGTAATAATAATACGATGAAAGCTGAAATTACTTCCAAATATTATATAGATTTCACTCAACCAAACTCAATTGGTGATTTATTAGGATTTTCCAACGATGAGCCTGTTTTAGAACCAGATGTAACACATTCCGGTAAGAAAACAGTAACAATATTAAAAGTCAATAGTATAGACATAACTTGTAACATTATACAAGGTGCTTACAGGGATGGGGCTAACACCCACATCATACATACTTTTTACCCAAGTGTACCACCTGGATTTAAAATTGTTGAAAAGCCACAAAACCTGGTATATCTACCGTTGAACACCACTTTCATTTCAGACATCGTGTTGAGTGTATTGGATCAAGACGGTAACTTGGTAGACTTCAGAGAAGAGCCTATTACGATTAGATTACATTTAAAATCGACACTTTAATACAAAACCATGGGTTTAACATTTAAAAGCGAACAACCTACGGGAAACCGCATTAGTAGCTCTTCAGCTGTGGAGGAGTTAACACGCGAGAACATTCGTTTCTTAGAGAGAATTGGATTAAAATTAACCGAGTATGGATATACTGGATATAGCGCAGGGTCCAACATTCGACGAAACCCTATGGGAAAAAGAATATCACACCCACAACCCTTACACTTCATCGAAATTAAACAATAACGATGAAATTCGTATTCCCATACAAAATCAAGACATTTACACACTACCATGTGAAAGTTACTTATATATTGAAGGACAAGTTACTAAAAAGGACGGTACTACTGTTGGTACAACAGTTCCATTTATAAATAATCCTATGGCTTTCCTATTTGATGAAATTAGATATGAAATATCAGGTGTAACAGTTGATTCCACTAAAAAAGTAGGTATTACGACAACTTTAAAAGGATTAACATCTATAACACCCAATGAAACCAATTTACTTAAACCTGCCGGATGGGTATTACCTACAATTGACACGATCACTCCAAATCCAAATGGATATTTTGATTTTCATATTCCATTACGTTTGCTGCTTGGCTTTGCTGAAGATTATAGGAAAATAATATTAAACGTTAAACAAGAATTAGTTTTGTTGAGATCTTCTAACGATAAAGACATTATTAAAGCTGCAGATGCTACTACAGATGCGACTTTAGAATGGAAATTAAAATTAGACAAAATTGTATGGAGAGTTCCACATGTTAAATTGGCTGACGAGCATAGAATGCTACTTTTAAGAAAATTAAAAGCCGATCGTGATATTGTTATTCCATTTAGAAGTTGGGAATTTCATGAGCATCCCAGTTTACCTACTACGGATCGACACACTTGGACTGTTAAAACATCGAATTATGTAGAACGAGCCAGGTATATTATATTTGGTTTACAAACAGGTAGAAGAGACGACATTACTAAACATGCAGGACAATTTGATCATTGTGACTTGAAAAATATTAAAGTTTATTTAAATTCACAATTCTTTCCATACGACAATTTAAATGTGTCATTCACTAAGAAGAAATACAGTATATTGTACGATATGTACGCGAGATTCCAAAGTTCATATTACGGTAAAACAAATACACCTTTATTACCACCTGACAAATATTTCGATGCCTACCCAATAGTTGTAATCGATTGTTCTAAACAAAATGAATCAGTAAAGTCTTCAAGTGTGGATATAAAAATAGAAATGGAATTCAACGATGCTATACCGGCTAATACAACTGCATACTGTTTAATTCTACATGATAAAATCGTAACATACACACCTTTAACTGGAATTGTTAAAAATGTATTGTAAGAACCGGTTTTGTTTCATTCCGCGAGTATAAAAGCAGAGCGTACAGACCGCTCCTCATCAGTTTGTTGCCTACTGTTGTATGGGTAGCATCGTATTCAATATGGCTTCTCCTAGTGGTACACCTGAAAATGTGGTAGATATTGAGAAGGAGATATCTGAGTTTTTAGATCCTCAAGGTCACCAGGAAGGAGGTGAACAAAACGTTTGCGGACAACTTCACGCCAGTAATAATGTTGAAGAAAAAGGTAAAAGAAGAAAGACTATACAAAAGAGAAAAAGGGATATTGAAGATAATATTTCTCCAAACATATTGAGTGAGGTATTTTTGCGAATATTTTACCCAATCTCTTCCAGTTTGGATAAAAGTGTTTTAATCGGTGTTATGAAATCTACAGATTATTCCCCTACTGTAATTTTAACTCATGGACCCAAAATGATTTTGTTTACGGACAGTGCTTGGGAATCGTTTATGAAACATTTGCATCTACTAGAATGCTATTTAAGTAGTAACATGTTTGGAAGAAAGACAAGAGTAGGACTTTTGGATTCAAATGTGGAAATTGATATCATTAAACAACGTGGTGATCATCAGCTACGGTTTAGAGACACAACAAGACATGATAACAAAATTCAACTTAATCGAGAGGAGTTTTTCATTTTAACTTGTGCTACTGAACCTATAACAAGATACTTGAGACAACTGGTGTTTTCAAGTTCGATTATTAAAGATTATCTGGAAGACACATTGGACAAACAACCGGACGCACCTATATTATACGGACCTGTGGATACTTCTATATTTAATAGAGTTCCTCATGAAGTACAAATGTGGAGACAATTGGAAAAGTACGCTCAACTACATAAGAAATCAGTAAAACAGGAAGAAGAGGAAGATGGAGGAGAAGAATCAAGTGTTAGTGATGAAAATGAAAATAAGGAAAATATAAAGATGGAAACTTAAATGACAATGGTTAGTTTTTAAAACAATAACCAACATTTTGTGGGGTTAGGCCTATTGGGGACGGTGCCCACGTTAAATATACACCAACGCGCCAACAACTGTACGGCCTGGTATAAAAGTAGTACCTACCGTGGTGTGGAAATCAGTTGACCTCCTGACTTCGTAATGAGCAGACGTGTGACCTTCAAAATGGACAAGGGAGAAGAACAACAAGTAAAGTCCAAGCCTGGTATTATTGAGTTTCAAGCGTTTCGTGGTAATGATGATAGATTCATTATAAAAGAACTTGTGTTTTTGGACATGAATACAAGTGTTCCTTATTCGTTTTTATTTAAACCACCATGTTCTTATTCGTCTTTAACTAGTAAAGCCGCTACTACCAACAGATGGATTTCAAAACACTTCCATCATATCGATTGGTATGATGGTTTTACAAGTTACACGGACTTGTATCACATTATGCATCACTTTTCAGACAAGTTTACCAATATTTACACAAAGGGGCTGGAAAAGAAAAGATGGATCGAAGGATTTACTCATGTTCCGGTTAATGATGTGGAATTGGATAAGAATTATCAATACATGCTGGAAACCATATGTATTTGTACAAAAAGCCCAGAACATGATAAAGATAGACATTGCGCTTTAAAAAATGCCTATAAACTCGCCTCTTACCTTCAAAGTGGGGAATTGGGGAGTGGTGGGGGTAACGGAGAGTATATAAGTGGGGAGCAGACAGGGACCTGGCATGAGTATTACTCGAGATTCCGAGACGACAACATCTCCGAGCAAGAAGACGATCTGTAACCTGACCATGGCATCTCACCAGTTCCTTCAGACTTTGGTCGAGCAGTTCAATGCTCACTCCAAGTCAACAATATTACCTGTAAAGAAGTGCTCGGAACTAAAAGACGAGAAGCACTACATAATCCATGCTATGAAGAAGATGGAGACTACAGTTGGGGAGGCCATCTGCTGCAGTCTCAGCGAGGCACCGTTTACTCCGGGGGATGAACCAAAGTTCCAGGTGTACCTGCCCAAGAGATTTGTCCATCTTCTACAAAACGAGGATCTTCGCTCTATTCAACCCGGGTGTCTATACCTGGTGTCCCACGGCTGCACGGGTAGCAATTCTACAGAGTTGACCATCCACATCGCTGACAAGCAGCAGTGTTAGATTTAAGTTTTAATGTTATACATATGTTGTTGTAATGTTTTATAAATAAACGAATCATAAAAGACAAAAAAATAAAAAAAACAAAAAAAATGCAACATATCAATATGTGACAGACTTCACGTATTGATATGTTGCATTTTTTTTTTTTTAAACTTCGCGGGTGACCTTGACCTTTGACCTTTGCATTTCACAATTACCCCCACTACCGTAATTACCCCCACTACCGCACTAGGATTCAAACCTGCTTGGATGCAAAGAACGGTCAGTCTGTTGCCAACTAGCAAACGATGAGCACCTTGTACGAGCTTTGCTTACAACGAGTTATAACTGACGCATCTTTATTCCAGACGGCTTTACGAGATAATATCCCTATAACAGTAAAGCAGGATATCGAGGAGTACAAGAAAGATAATAGAGGGTATTCGGGATACTCCTGGTATAGGTTTCAAGACGGGGAAAAGTTTTGTAGGCCTTGTGGCAATGCTGCCGTCAGAGACCTTCGACGGTTCGTACAGGAAGGTGGTAGAAAACAGTTTGGATTTCTAGCACCAATGTTTAGATTTGAAAACTACAAGGACACCTGTGCTATTTGTTCCATCCCTTTGTATCAATGGAAAAAGTTTAGAAGTGTTTAATTGCATCTTCCATACCCCCACCACCATCACCCCCACCACTTTTCCATATACCTCCAAACGCTGTGCCTCGGCTTCATTTCTACTCCAGCAGCCAACCTAGCAACATCAGGATGTCTCTCAACGTCAGTTGCGCAAGTTACGAAGAGGTGAGCATCAGGACTCAGCAGGAGCTAAACGACTTATACAAGGAGTTGCAGCTGATGGTGGCACGAGGCTACCGTATAAATGTGCAAGTTTACGCTTGCAATATACGGAACACCCGGCAGTCAAAGGAAGAGCCTGGACACTCCTCAACGGCTTCCTCACCAGCATCCATGAAGACCGAGCCGGACAACTTGGACTACTTCAGCTGACTAGCAGTTGTATTTCTTATCCTAACCATTGTAGAATATGTATATTTTTTCATTATATTAAAGAAGTAAAAGAGCAAAAACACCTATCTTGTTACTGACATATAAGCTCAGTAACAAGATAGGTTTTTTTAAAACACAATTTGGATGACCTTGAAACTTCCCCCTCCACTGCTTTGTTACCCCCACCACTTGACTATTGGTGTACATGGCACATCGCAATTGGAAACCTCATTCCATCTTCTACAGCCACATCGACAACATCAACAATGGCAAACCTACCAACAGATGAAAGATGTCCTCACGCATGTTGTGACTTCGTCCACGAGTTAGAGAAGAGGATGCAGGAGAGGGCGATAAGAAGAAAGCAGATCCACTCAGAAAATATCATGATAGTCAACGGCTATCTTTTATTGTTCGGCCTTATTATGGTTGTACTTTTCATACTGTATGGCATAGTCACATGTGTCGGCAAGGTTGCAGAAGAAAACGCTCGCCACCATCAATTGGAAAGTTTTAATGTTACTTTGTAGGTTTTCCTTTTTTTTAAAACTCCGTTTGGATGACCTTGAAACTTCCCCCACTACTCCACCACGCCCCCCACCATGTTCCTGCATGAGCCTCACATCAAGCATCATTCCTTGTTCAGCAGGCAACCATGGATGACAACAACACCATCACCCAGGCAGACTCCACTACCGATGTTGGAACAAGTACGGGTTGGACACTGTCGATCGACAGTGTGCACTATCTAGAGACAATTTTCCAAAGGATGAAGGAGATACTCCGGGACAACCCTGGAATCATAATTCAAATGAATTTGGACTATGATTGGTCGAGAGTTACACTGCAGCAGGATGGAGACAACACTCAACAGTCACCAGAGTATACCCCAATGTCACCTATTTACCCCTATGAAGGATCTGATGTGGAGGTCAACGACGAGGCTGGTGGGGAGTGACCTTCTTTCTTTTTTTAAAACCCAATTTGGATGACCTTGACCTTTCCCCTCTACTCCTTCATTTTTTTTTTAAAACTCAATTTCAATGACCTTGAAATTTCCCCCTCTACTTTTCAATACTGTTACTACAGTCTGCGGCTCACCTCATTCCTTCCTTAGCTACCATGGCGAACGAGGCTACTTCTCAAGTTGAAGTTGACTCCACTACGGACGAAGCATTTCCCTTGTGGTGGACCGTTCATTTGCAAGATGTGACAGAACTAGAAATGTTACGCCAAAAATTGCAATATGTTTTTAACGAGAACCGTGACGTTGAATGTAGGATGGAATTGGATTTTGATGCGACCAGGATCAACTCAGAACCTTTAACTTCCAGCCAGCCTCATCCACACTTTACACATCTGTACACTCCTATAGCGCCGAAAGAAATAACCATTGCCGAAGCTGACTCATCCACACGTTTTATTCACCCAACATTTTGGGTGTTGATTATAGACAATGTGTACAAAGTGGAGGTGGTATGTAATAGGTTGAAGGAGTTGATGGTGGAAGATCCTGGCCTTCGCTTTAAAATAGAAATACACTTTATCTATGGAGCACCAGCAAGGGACTCAGACGACTCTGGTTCTTCATCTGAAACTACTACAGACGACGAGGACGACTAGCCATCTTTTTTAAAACTACATTTGAATGACCTTGACCTTTCCCCTTTACTCACCTTAGTTTATATAAGCTGCGCTCTCACTGACTACAGCATCATTTCGTCGTGCGCCTTCGCCGCAGCAACATGGAGAGTCAACTTAACTACTGTTGCAAACAGAAGTGTTTTTCATGGCCCAATGACATTGATGTGGTGGATGGACTGGCTTGTAGAAAGTGTGAAGCTTTTGGACAATGCATGTGTCGGTGCAAATCTTGGGAGAAGCCAAAGCCTGAGTTGAAGACATTCCATGTGTACCAGATGAGAGGGCATAAGTACACTTGTTGCCCTGAACGTTGCATTGAATTCACATTAAAACAGCTAACTGGCTGCAAATTGTGCAACAATCATTTTGCAGGTTTTTGCAAACATTATTTAGGAGCCTGTCAGTACAGATCAACTTGGCATACAGAAGCACTCACTATCAATGAAATCGCTATAGATACACAAGAGTAGTCTTTCTACTCTTTTCTTTTTTTAAAACTCCATTTGGATGACCTTGACCTTTCCCCCTCCACTCACCTTAGTTTATATAAGCTCCATTCCTGCTGGCCACGGCATCACTTCATCTTGCTCCCTCGCCAAAGCAACATCAAGTATGGAAACTAAGCGTGTCTCATGTTGCGAGCATAAGTGTTTAGAGATACAAGGCGTCGTCCATTGTGCAAAGAAGCTTTGGGAGGAAGAGACAGGGACAACCTATTGCTGCGAGGGCAAGTGTTTCCTACTACCAAGATGGCAAGTGGACGGGCTGGCCTGCCGGCAATGTGAATGCTTCGGATGTTGCAGGTGTAGATGCAAGAACCAACAGCTGCCACCACCGGTACTACAAACTTTCAAAATCTACAAATCCAACTACTTTTACACTTGTTGTCCGCAGCGGTGTATTAAATTTCATTTCTCCAATCTTACCAATTGTCGGAAGTGCTACGGACAACCTGATGGGTGGTGCACCTGTTTTCTGGACTCCTGCCGCTACAGATCGGATTGGTTTACAGATCCGTTGGAAATTGATGAGGTCGCCCAGGAAGCACAAGAGTAGTCTTTCTACTCTTCAACTTTTTTAAAACTCCATTTGGATGACCTTGAGATTTCCCCCTCCACTTCCCCATATACCTAGAGTACACAGAGCCTGACAGTCAGTCACTCGGTGGCTGTCGTGGGGTGCGCATCGGTGTCGGCGCTCCGTTGTTAGGTTTTCAAGGTCACAGTAATATCAAATTGTTGGTGTTGTGCTGGTTCAAGGTCACCTGAGGGATAACCGATTGCCCATTTAGGCAGGGTCATGTCAGAAACTCGAGTTTAACTTGGCACTTTTGCCGTTTCTCGTCGAAAATACGCTCCAAGTGGTCAAGGTCACGGGGACTCTGACTGAAACTCGGAGCGTAGTGCGAGAAACGGCAAAAGTGCCAAAAAATTTTAAGTTTCGGCGTGACCTTGACCTCAGTGGCGTCGGTGACGTCATTTTGATGACGTAAGGGGTGATGACGTCATCAGCACGTCATTTCTGTGACGTCATGGGTGTGACGTCATAGAAATGACGTCATTAGTGATGACGTCATCGATGACGCAATCGATGACGTCATCGATGACGTCATCGGTGAGGTCATTGACCTCGATGACGTCATCCCTCAGGTGACCTTGAACTGGGCCAGCACCAACAATTTGACACTACTATAATGTCCCTAGTTTCTGCAAACATTCCGTCATTATAGAGCAACTACTCTGTGTATGGTAGGGCGTTGGTGTGTTAGGAATTTCAAAACCAAGTGATGGGGAATTTCTTCAAATTGGATGGCTAAAAAAATACATCGTATACTTGATATTTGATTCTGACAGGAATGAGCAATCACAAAATAACTTAATGGCGCACCATTTTTAATTTTTAAAAGTCTTAATGCCGCCATAAAATTTGTTAACACCATTATGTCAACCATTATTGGTATCTCAGCCAAAACAAACAAATCTCTAAGTTCACCAACAACACGGGATCCACATTTCCCATCTCTCTACGGGACAAAACTGTAAAATACTAGATAAAATAATAAACCTATAGTTCTTGTTTTGATTCATATTAGGCATACAACGATTAGATACATGTCATTGGATTATTTTCTTTTCGTTGGAGGATCAGCAGCCAATAGTTCTGGATAAATTGCGTAAGCTTATAAACAAAACTAGGCCTATAACTCATAACTTCGGTCATGGAAGTATTCGGTGTTACCTTGGTCGTCCTGTTCGGTGTGCTCCAGGCCGTGCACGAGTGGAAGCCCCCGGGAGAACCGCCTGGACGCCGTCCCCGTGCCACTCCCCAGGGTTCGGCCCCCCCTGGCTGTCTAACCTACAACTACAGCAGTATCTAGTGTTACCTTGGTCGTCGTGTTCGGTGCTCCGGGCTGTGCGCGCCCCTCAAGCCACGAGTGGAACCCCCGGGAGAACCGCCTGGACGCCGTCCCCGTGCCACTCCCCAGGATTCCGCCCCCCTGGCTGCCTAACCTACAACTACAGCAGTATCAAGTGTTACCTTGGTCGTCGTGTTCGGTGTGCTCCGGGCTGTGCACGAGTGGAACCCCCAGGAGAACCGCCTGGACGCCGTCCCCGTGCCACTCCCCAGGGTTCCGCCCCCCTGGCTGTGTAACCCACAACTACAGCAGTATCAAGTGTTACCTTGGTCGTCGTGTTCGGTGTGCTCCGGGCTGTGCACGAGTGGAAGCCCCGGGAGAACCGCCTGGACGCCGTCCCCGTGCCACTCCCCAGGGTTCCGCCCCCCTGGCTGTGTAACCCACAACTACAGCAGTATCAAGTGTTACCTTGGTTGTCGTGTTCGGTGTGCTCCGGGCTGTGCACGAGTGGAACCCCCGGGAGAACCGCCTGGACGCCGTCCCCGTGCCACTCCCCAGGATTCCGCCCCCCTGGCTGTGTAACCCACAACTACAGCAGTATCAAGTGTTACCTTGGTCGTCGTGTTCGGTGCTCCGGGCTGTGCGCGCCCCTCAAGCCACGAGTGGAACCCCCGGGAGAACCGCCTGGACGCCGTCCCCGTGCCACTCCCCAGGATTCCGGCCCCCTGGCTGCCTAACCTACAACTACAGCAGTATCAAGTGTTACCTTGGTCGTCGTGTTCGGTGTGCTCCGGGCTGTGCACGAGTGGAACCCCCGGGAGAACCGCCTGGACGCCGTCCCCGTGCCACTCCCCAGGGTTCCGCCCCCCTGGCTGTGTAACCCACAACTACAGCAGTATCAAGTGTTACCTTGGTCGTCGTGTTCGGTGTGCTCCGGGCTGTGCACGAGTGGAAGCCCCGGGAGAACCGCCTGGACGCCGTCCCCGTGCCACTCCCCAGGGTTCCGCCCCCCTGGCTGTGTAACCCACAACTACAGCAGTATCAAGTGTTACCTTGGTTGTCGTGTTCGGTGTGCTCCGGGCTGTGCAAGAGTGGAAGCCCCGGGAGAACCGCCTGGACGCCGTCCCCGTGCCACTCCCCAGGGTTCCGCCCCCCTAGCTGCCTAACCTACAACTACAGCAGTATCTAGTTTTACCTTGGTCGTCGTGTTCGGTGTGCTCCGGGCTGTGCGCGCCTCTCAAGCACGAGTGGAACCCCCGGGAGAACCGCCTGGACGCCGTCCCCGTGCCACTCCCCAGGGTTCCGCCCCCCTGACTGCCCACACTCACGTCCAAGGTCGACATCACTGGCACATCCTCACTGGACACTGGGGCAACGTGCACACTCGGTCACTCGTCGATGGTGTCACTTGGTCAGTACTTCACCACTACACCACGGGTGTGTTGGTCACTTGGATCTTTCAACTTGAATTAAAACATGAAGTTATTCGTGAGTCTTCGAAGAGCTATTTTAAAAAATGTACGACTTTTCTTAACCAACATTATACTCACAATCAGCTCAAAGCTTCAAAGTTACCATACAAAGAAGCTAACTATGAAATATAGGTAGGGTTTTGAAATTTGTATTATCGGTTGGTATTGAAAAGTTGAATTATCATTTAATGCTCTAATTTAGTATACTCCTATGATAAATTATACAGTAGGCCTACCTACTAATAAAAGTTAATTTTAATAAATAATCTAGGCTATTCAAATAGGTTACCTACCTAGTCTAAACAGACTATAATTGGCAAAATTGGGTTTTTTTAATATAGACGTGCTTTTAAATGTCAGGGAAGGTTTATGATCAGAAATATACAACAGGCTGAACCTATAAAATCTATGTAACTCTAGAAATTTTGTTGTAAAGAAGAATAGAAGAGGAGAAATGGAATAAGTTGTTTTATCTCATCCGCTTCTGTCTTGGAAGTAAGATAAGATAAACAATGGACACATGTCACCCACAGAAAGTTGGCTTTAATAAAAATTATATGTGACATTGGCCTTTATTGTTCTTGGACATTCCAGGATTTTACGTTAACTTTTTCATTACTGTACCGTTTATTTAGGTAAACATTTCTTTTCCTTTTCACTAGACAGTGCAGAAAAACCCTTAACAAAGTGCAAATGACTATTACTAACCGCAAGAAAGCCGTTCATTTGGTAATATTTTAATACATTTACTCGAGGGTAAAATTAATCAACTGCCCAATTAATTGTGTTAACACCTAATCTAATGAGTGGGTGTACCGTGACGTAGTTACGACACCCGCCGCTTACCGTTCCTGGCGCTAACGGCGACCGGTTCCGGATTTCGACAAGTGAAAGGGCGTGAGCAACCAGTTTATGCGCTAGAATCATTCGTTCCATCCATTTCATTTTTATATATTAAAATAGTAAACAGAAATTGCAGCTCAGATTGTTTTAAGGGCCATTAGAGTTCAAATTTTATATTTACAAGGGTGGTTCCAACTTTTCCCGCTTCGCATAGTATTGTGTGTTTCTACAAAAACAAAAACCACTTCCCGAATGGTAAAATACAGAATACTTTATTTATGAACAGTGTCAATACAATAGTTAAATAACCATTGTCTATTCCTGAAGAGGAAGACTTGTCAATAGTTATTGTTGTTATGCAAATTATTCAACCGGTATAATGCCCACGTAGAGATGTCGTGGGCCTCCAATGTCTACACTTGGGCGGCGCGGCGACTGATTGTTATTTTATGGCGGCTGAGACAATGTGAGGTGTAATTATGGACAGTATTTCATGCAGATATCACCACTTGGCTGTAAAAGTGTACTGTGAGTAACTCACTCGAAGCCACTAATACTGTCCATTGTTATACGATTGGTGTTATTTTTATTGGTGAGTTTATACGAGTTTGAAAAGGTGATTAACTTTTCTAAAAATAAACTGTTTTAGCAATTTCCCTTATCACTACCATTAAATTTACCAATCCATTTAACTACTGGGATACAAAAGTGGGTTAAAATAATCGTGCTTGTCCATGAGTTTTACGTAGGTCTACCACATCAAAATCAGCCATTTTTATATAGCGTTAGCTCCTAACCCTATTAGTATTACTATAGGTTTTTATTATGCACTATTTACGGTAATTCGGAACTGCTTGTTAATTTATGCTATCTACAAAAGGTCGACGTTATGTACACAGTCATAAAAAAGAGGAGAGCTTGAAAATTTCAACGTTCTCAGGCATGAAACCACATAAATACACTCATTGGTTGTCAATGATGATTCCAGATACATTAACTACGATATATGCTATACTGTTAACATTTGATCATCAGAATCGAAATGATTACTATCGATTGTAGTCTCTATTGCGGGACAGTGGAGTCGTATATTTAAATTAATTTATCCTGACAGCATCTTAAAGTACCTCCTATAGTAGGATTCACGAAAATAGTCCGATGGGAGTCAATACATTGTTGCCAAATTTACTCTGAAACACATTTTCATACTGTACTACACATGGTAAACATAACCACAAATGACAACATTGCAGGGTGAGAGGGGGTAAAGGGGGACACAGCTGTTTAAATTTTCATCGGACTATTTTCGTGCATCTTACTATAATAAGAAGAAAGCGCAGGACGGCCGATCAGCTGACGACTTGACCGGCTCAGCTGTTTAATTATGCACACTTTCCCGCGCTTTTACTTTTATTGCCGTTATCAACGGCACCATCGGTAATCCCCCTTATCGCCCGCCCGTGCTATGACCATACTGATACTACGGTAACTGGAGATTTTAGGCCTGCTGTGTGCACAGGGAATGGGAATGTGTTCGGTTAAACGTGGTGCTAAGTTAAATCTACGGCGATCATTTATAGAAAACTGTATTTTAGGCCTATAACCTCTTAAAATTTCTATAGGCCTAAAAATAAAAAATAAATACATTACCTAAAACATTTTTTATTACTTTAGGCATTAACCCGTAATTTTTATTAACTAACCAACACCTTTTCAACTATTGTAGTAAACAAAAAACAAGGCCTCGCACGAATCAAATTAAAAGATAAGTAAAATTATTATAAAATATAATTATTTGGATGTCCAAGTAGGAACAAACGTCTTTAAAAATACATTGATTTGTTTGTGGATTATAATTCCACAATTCATAGCTCTACTCAGCGATGGTCTACTTTTTATAGCAAAAAAAAACTACGGTTAATTTTTATTCTGATATCCCGAATTAAAAACTAAAATACACTAACAGTGTAGCCTATTTTGTTCGACATGATATGTTAAGATTACGTTAGAAAACACAAACCACTAATTGAAAGTGATCCAAGTAAAACCAACACAACCTAACTCGTTAAGAGATGAGTCACAAAACATAAACAAACGCACTTCACCAACAACACAGGTCCGACACACTTTCCAACGAACGGCTGGCGGGCGACTGGCGCGCTCTCGCAACAATCGGAAAATCAGCTGTTTCCCCCTCCCCACCACTCACTACGTCACCTCTAGCGCTCTCTGTCAGACATGCAAGCTTTGAAGGATGTATTTTTTTCATTTCTTAAGATTTTAATGATGATGGGTGAATGAGGTTTGTAAACAAATTATTTCCTCACTGGTTTGGTTCTGGCTATTTTAAGTTTAGAAAAAATAGGATGAGTTAAAAAAATACAACGTTATGCATATTACAGTGTGTTAAAATATTTTTACGAAACATAATCGCTGTAGCCTATATTTACTTGTTGTCTCCGTGCACTTGCTACATTAGGTGGGATTGATGGAAAACTGTTTAACTTCAACATGTTTCCTAAATACTATTTGTTTCTACAATTAAGTTTGTTTTTCGTAAAGCAATGTCATCAGGGAAAGACCGGTGCGAGTTTTACTAATAGACGTTCTTGTGGCGACATTCTTGATCCAGATGTTATGAAGGAGAGAGGATGAAATTCTTTGATACGACTGGGTTTGAAAATTATCATAGAAAACGTTAAAATGAAAGTTTCTATTCTCATAACAGAGCTCAGTTAATTTTTTTTGGGGGGGGGGGAACAGGGCATATATCTAATATCTAAATAATAATAGATCCATAGATGATAGTAATCTATTAAAACTGTATTGACGATTTTCTGTGGCTGTTAAATGTTTTATTATATGGTATATATTTACGCCGATATGTGTACGAAATTAAAGTCTTTCCCAGTTGGGGAGTAACCTTGAAACTTCCCAAACCCGCGTGATGAATGTAATCATTTTCTATCCAAAACCACACCACCTCGCAATATCCCTCCGAAACCAGAAGCCGAAACCAACCACACTTCTCGGTCTGCCTTGTTCAATAAATCACACAAATTGGCCTGTAACAAGATAGCCATATAACCTCAACCGGCCGGCCGGTCGGCCACTTACACGACTGTTTTGGAGGGAAAGGTGGTCATGTGAGTCACGCGGACCTTGACACAGAGCAAGCAAACTCGCGGCTCTGGCCACAGAGTACACATGGATCATCCTGCAGCTATGCGTGAGTCACTGTGGACTGTATTTGATACCACGAACTGCACTGATAAGAATGATAATGGCGGCATTGAGCATTGATGATGTACTCCATAGCAGGACTAACGTTATAATAAGTTGACTTTTTATCTTATGCGAACGTATTCATGGATCACAATTATTGGATCGTTTAGAAATAGCATGCAAATCATCTCGTAAAAATATTGCTTAACTCCCCTTAAAATTACTGAGTTATGGAAATACAAAAGTTAAGTTCCCAAAGAAATACTCACATGTATACTAAATCAACTAGGGAGCGCCCATCACTAGTCGAAATTCAACCAACAATCCATTTCATCTTGAGCCATTAGTTTAAAAATGTTTTATGACTGAGACATCTGTTCTTACTGATTTGCTAGCATTTGTTATTCACAACAGTGTCTAATGATAGGCCTACAATCAATTATTCTTCTCCCATAAGATTAACTACATTAAGATTAACTTTAAAGAGTGAAGGGTGTAGACCTGATGGACGATATGAATTATAATGAGATTTACTATATAAACTACCTTGCTAACGGTATAAGTACGAATCTTTCCTAAGTTGCACACAAGCTGAGAAAAAAAGGAAAAGAAACCTGATTGCCTATTAATATATAGATGCTCATAAATTTTAATACATAATTGGATAAAAACTGAGCACGTGTAAACTACATTGGGTGAGTGGCACACATTTTGATAAATTATGATTCCAAAATCGTATATTTAATTATGTTCGCACAAATCTAAAAATTTCAAAAAACACAGCAAAGGTCGCAACGCATTTTAAATAATGTTTTGAAACTTGCAGTGGTGTAAGTGTGAACGGTTGTAAGAGTTGTTGGCTGTCTGAGGACAAAAGGGGAAGAAAACAGTCCGAATTGAAATGCAAATTCGCCCATAAAGCCATTGTTGTAGCTGCTACGAGTGGCACAGAGATCTATGTCTTTTCCCAGCTGATTACTTTGCAGTCGTGCTGCTGTAGCAATATTTAGGCTCTAATGTTTGACCAAAAATTGTCTTCCACGAGATTTTAATGCATGCACAATGCAGACGCGTAAACTAATAAAACAGAAATATCTTTAAAAAGTTTTGATTATTTGCCTTGGAGTCCAACTCACTGTACACGCTGTCTCACCACTATGAATGCCAAACCGCCCGGAATAAATGGAACGCTTTTTTGCCGCTGGGTTCGACCTTTTAAGGCCATCAATATATAAAAACGTGAAACTTTGACAAATGCCAAGACACTTTTTTTGAAAACGCATATTTCAAAATAGAACAATATGCACTGACTGGCCCTTAGAGAATTCGATTTTCGGAATGACAAAAATCATAGCAAAATCAGCACACAGTGAAATTAAATTAATTCGTTGAAAAAAATGTTACAACGGTACCATAAAATCCATGTTTAATCTATTGCAATTATATTAACAATTGACATTTATGGTAATCATCGTATATAATAATCTACCACGTGTATGCGCAAGTTAAACTGAAACATAGTCACATTCAGGTAGACCTAATGCATGACCATGAGTATTACAAGACCATTGGTACGGTCACAGCACTGGTATGTAATAAATCAAATACATTATAGCGTTAAATTAAAGCTAATTTCCAAGTTAGTGACAAAATAAGATGAAACTGGAATATGCTTTTTTCGGCCAGGCTATTTATATACGCTCTATAGATACTATAACGGGTTCTCCAAAGTAGTCTATACCTTAGCCTACGATTTTCATTCCGAATGAAACACGAATCAACTAAACCCCTGACATAAAGCCTAGATTGCTGCCAAGAGTGTTCCCAACAATGCGTTAGAGCCAGCGAATGCACGGCGGCGCGCGGCGCGCCAGTTGGGCACGGTGCGGCGGCGGCGGCGCTTCCTTCTTATCACTGGCATATCAATGAGCCTACGACGTGACGTCTGCCGCCTGATAAGGAACTTCCGGGTCAATCCACCGCCGCCGACGCGGAACTTCACGAAGCAGATCGGCAAATGGTGGTCGGACAATCAGTTGAAAGTGGACTATAAAAATTTGTCCATATTGTCAAGGGTGAATGATTTAAATGCAAACTCACTAAAAAAAGATATAAGATGTCGATATCGGTGTTAGATAATGATTAGACACTGTCTAAGATCATAGTGAGAGGAAGGAGTGAAAATTTGTTTTCTTGGATCTTGAGGCAAAAAGGATATTTACTGACAGGCATGAGTGACTGAAGGAAAATGACTGATAGGATAGGTCAATGAAGGAAGATGGACTAACAGTGTTTTGAGTTCCAAAAGGCCACAAAAAGGTAACTTTTGTCTTAAGTTTTTTTTTTTTTTTTTTTTTTTTGACACATTAAGCTTTACTTGAATCTTTATTTAAACTGAAAACACAAATTTACTTTGGAATATGCCCACTTGTGTGCTAATCTCATGTTCAGTATATTTAATAAATTTGTTAAAGTAAATATTAAAAAAAAAATTCTTATAAATCAACATATTGTAAAGTAAAACAAAAAACAACTACCATTATCAGCTAAATAAAATAAAATACCATTACAGATATTACACAAGAAATATCCTTTTTTAAGGAACTTCGTCACCTTATGTGCATTAGGTATTTCATTCTTCGAACCGTTCGAACAGGTGGGACGTGTTGTGTGTTCTTTTATTTATTTATTTATTTCCAACGGCAGCAGCCATGTTTACACAAGTATACAATATGTAATGATTGTGTGTTCAAAATACAATACAATACAAATAAAGTAAAAATAAATACATGCTGAAGCTAGGCAGTTTTTCAGCAACATAATAAAAAAGATTCATGTGGAACAATGCAAGAATGCTGTGAGTGCAAAATAAATAATTACATGCAAAATTTGCCGGGTAAGCTTGACATGCCACAATCCATTGCATGCGAATTCATATATTTGATCATGCTTCAAATTTATGGTTGTAATCCTGACGTACTCCTGTTCTTCGTCTTAAACCGGCGATTTAAACTATCAGAGGCCAACAACTATGAGTCTATGATTTGAAGGCGAATATACTATGGATGGTTAATTTACATAATTGAAATTTCCCACAGCATACGGTAGTAAAAAGTTGACTTACACAAATCTTTTCGCGTCATGGTGGTTAATTAAAGTTGAATGATAGATCAAGATGGTGACCGCAAACACCTTTTTTATCTCTCAACTGAAAGTATTCAAATCGCCTGTTGTAGTTGGATGACTCGCCATTATTTAAACACGTTTCTGACATCTCCCACTTTTGACTGTCACCCCTCAACCCGCCACCGTCAACGTAAACACGTGTAATCATCCGCGTGACTGATCTCCGAATCGACCGGTTACTGCACAATGCACATGGGAAAGAAACAGCGCGGGCCGAGAGTCGACCCTTGGGGGACACCACTGCCGATCGCCTCCTGGCGAATTAATCAGGAGCTTCTGGCTTTGTGTTGGCCGCAAGGCGGGGGGGGGGGGGGGGATTTTCGGTTCCTTGATGATTGATTTGTCCAGCTGATGTGTCGACATGCGATTAATCGTCCGTGAGTAGAATAAAGACTCAAGACCCGCAGTCT
This sequence comes from Neoaliturus tenellus, assembly GCA_030545055.2. Classification (NCBI taxonomy): domain Eukaryota; kingdom Metazoa; phylum Arthropoda; class Insecta; order Hemiptera; family Cicadellidae; genus Neoaliturus; species Neoaliturus tenellus. The sequence continues at coordinate 257,917,415 of CM061532.1, forward strand.
TGAGAGAGGACCGGTCGGCACCTCGGAGGGTAGGTGAGAACGGTGTTCTTCACGCTTTACTAGTTCAAGTGCAGAATTTAAAAGACGATCAACGGTTTCAAGAAGATCAATATCCTATACTATGATACGAGATTGTCTGAAGGGATGTGTATTCTACGATCTCGAAATCTAGCGGTTGTATTTCTTAAATTTTGCATTTACGGGTGTTTCGGTCCAAAAATAAGTTTAGAAACAGTCTCAATCCCAGGAAAAATCAAATTTGATCTAAATTTAAGTTTAAAAATCATAATTTGTAACATTGGTCTTATGGGTTGCTATTTTAGTAACGAAATAGCAACTAAAAGTAAACAAAAATAAAGGAACATTAATTTTAAGCAATTTTTTAACAGCTGTTATCTTTAAAGAATCTGGTGTAGATTTAATAGGTGATGATATGATTACCATGACACTATAACAAAAGTGAATTAAAACCAACAAGCAAGGCTCGGTTAACCTGTGGTACTAAGATTTGAAATCAATAGAATCATACGATTTTTTCTTTTAATTGAATGTTTTCGGTCGAGTTTTAAAAGTGTTAAGAGGGGGCTAAAGGGTCAGTCCTGGCGGACGTTGCTGAAACTACCGGAGCACAGTTCGTTCCTGGTTCGTTCCGTTCAAGTTAACTGAGTTGTGACGCGGCTGGCGGAGGGATGTAGTTCTACATCTGCTGCCACTACCTCCCTTCACGTTTCCCGTGTCGCTCTAGTCAGCCTTTGCCTATCTTCTCCTTCCGTGTACAGATAACACGGAATATCTTGGCCTCTGACATACTTCACTACTGGATTCAAATTTGTAAAAAAAGTGGGACTAAAACAGTCTCCAACTTTGTCGTTCTACTCCAATTAATTGTTTTAGCTGAAAAATGTTATCACGGATGTTGGTTATTACGTTTTAGTTACGTGTAGGCCTACTGCCCTACCTCTGAGGATCACTGAATGTGATGTTGTCACGTGCTAAATGGTTTTTAAAGTCTTTAATTGTATTTAAATGACGAAACAAATTAGCCGACGACCACATTACATTCAATCTATTTACTTCCTTTATTTTATTACATGATTAAATTTAAAAATTGTAATTTTGAAATACTTCAGATAGTTTGCTTGAACACCAACGCACTTTCTTATTTTTAAGGTGGGTATGACTGTGATGCTTTATTTATAAAACAATCAAATACACATTTCGATTTCATAAGTTTAACTAAACGCCTTTCCTATTGTTTAAGTCGTATTTCAAACTGAAATGACCTCTTCTATGCTATTATGTTATCGTAATGAATTCTGAACATAAATTACGTTCACGTAATTTAGTCTTCAAAAGAAGTAACAATATAGTGGAGAAATATTATTTTATGTCAAAAAACTATAAAATTTAGTTTAAAACTGGTGATATAAAATTAATGAAAATAAAATAAAAATTAATAAAAGTTAATAAACATTTTGAACCTCAAAATAAGAATACCTAAGGATAAAAACAAAAGCCGTTTATTGGCCGTTTTTTACCAGTACTATCCCAAATTATTTATTTTAAATTAAGTGCAGCTGTTCAATGTTGCGAGTGAACGTAGCAAACTAGCTCATCTGAAGGGCAAATAATTCTTCAGGTTGGTATTGCAAAGAAAATTGAACAACGGTTTTAAAATAAATCATGGGAACACAAATCTTCATAACTCTATGGCTGACGGGGTTGTAATTTTTCATACACGTTCCTCTTTGTGCTCCTCATAGGTGCTCACTAAAACACGGTTTTGCAAAGTTCTTTGGAACTCCGCCCCACAGAACTTTATAGTTTCAATAAAATTCGTATGCAAGAATATTTATTTGCATTTTAAATATATTTAATTATGTATGAAATTGAATCACAACCGCCAGAGAAAGCCGCGACTGCTATAAAAACTAGCAGTTTGATTATAGGCCTAATGGGAAATAAATGGCTTTATATTTCATCCGTATTAATGTTGCCTGATTAAATTTAGTTTGTAGCCTACATTCAGAAAGGAGTGATAAAATATAAGCTAGAAACACTCCTATGACAGAAAACCTAAATACTTTTACCAATTCTGTTCATAGTAAAATCAAACAAAACACTGTATTATAAATTCTCAGACTTTCCAAGTCTGCTTTGATGGATTTATACTACTAAAATTTACCATAAAGGAGTTGGGACCTCGAATTTTATTAATGTCAAGTTTAAAAACACTAATAAATGTCCTCCATTAGCCCCTCCAGTAACAAATCTTGTAAATAAAGGCATTACATTCATTGTTTACCAGAAGAGTCACCATGGTTAGAGGCCCCTCTGCATATCAGAAGAAAACGCTTTAATTAATTAATAATTTAATTCTAACCAAATAAACCAAGCCAATTAATAAACCAAATAAACCAATTAATTCTTTAATTCTGTAAAAACATTCGAAGGGTCGAAATCATGTGCGGAATGTAAAATTGTAAACAATACACAACATAATGAACATGGGACAGATGTAAATTCATTTTAAATTACAATCAGCTGTTGGAAGTAGATCGTATTCATGCGCGCCCGTCGTTTTTAGCGGCTGCCGCTAGAGGCTGTCAGTATCGGGGGTCACTCGAACCAAAATTTCATCGTGCAGTGCTTCGCCTGCTCCAAGTTTCCAAATTTATTTTATGTCCGATAAAAGTGGGATTGGTTTTAAATGAAAGTTAAAGACTTGATCTATTCGCCTAACTTTTTGATTTTTTCAAATTTGAATCCATATGAAACTATAAGGGATTCGATAAACTTTGAAACATTATAACTTGATGTGGATTCAAAATATCAAAAAATCAAAAAGTTAGCCAAATAGCCCAAGTCTTTATCTTTCATTTAAAACCAATCCCACTTTTATCGGACTTAAAATAAACTCGGAAACTTGGAGCAGGCGAAGCACTGCATGACGTTTTGAGAGAGGCCATTTTGCCCCCTCTTAATTAAAAGGCCTACTTTCCGCGGACAAATCTCCTTCCTCACTATCATCTACCTAAATTTTGGGCCTCACACATGGTGAATTGCAGCATCGTATTTCTATCCAGAGTGTTTTACACCAAATACTAGATATTGTTTCTCGCTCTCAGTACGCTTGTAAACGTATTCAGGTAGTTTCAACAACGTCCGCCAGGACTGACCCTTTAGCCCCCTCTTAAGTAAACGCAGAAACAGTATAAACGTTTCTTTGTTGAATAGTCTAATTCACACGTAGCCTATTGTTTGTTCAACTGCCAGTTTCAAGTGTTACGTTTTTTATACTGCGTCTAATTGACATGTGCTAAAGATCTTTAGAAGCTTGTTGTTTTAGACTTGATTGTGAGATCTTTTAAATCTTGAAAACTTCCAAGCAAATTACAGGATCACATTTGATGGCAAGAATCAAGTAATTTAAACCATTTGAAGTTAAAACTTATAAATGCAATACAATCTGCAAATCCTTTGGTTTATTCTAACAATTAAATACAAACAACAATAATTAAACTGGAGGCTTTGTGGCTTTCTGGAGGTACATCTTTTCATGGTGGTAGGCCTAAGTATTTTCGACGAAAACGACTTAAGTTGACTTTTTGACCTTATTACATAATTAAATATGTAAAATATTTAATTAGGGAACGAAAATACTTGAACGCTCATACAGTCTCTCCACAGAGAAGTAATACATATCACTTTTAATACATAATATATATTACTTATCTGTGGTCTCTCACATGCATGGGTTTATGCTGGTCGCATGCGGGATTGTATTTTTAAGGTAATTTAATTGCAGTATACTTCTTAATGCGTTCCCTTTTTATCTTTTTTTAATTGCAGGGCTCTTCCTACAAGTCCGTTTTGCACACGACTCATGCATCCGTCACTTCGACGTGAAAGATGAGAGTGACGGGTCAACATGTGTCATCGAGGAAGCCCCTCGTGATGTGCTGAAGTGTCAAGGAGTTGCGGAGCTTGTACGCTGACGTTGACACTCTGTCCAAGGTCCTGGCCGGCGACCGTGGACGCTCGGGTTACCGACACCCGACACCCGACAACATCCGAGAAAGGGACGTTCGGAGGCGGAAACGCACGAAGCGTGACTCTGGGAGTACAAGGAGGAATGGGTAGTTACAGAGTTTATACGAACTAGATCGCCCACTGGTCGACATTCGACCAAAATTACAGTTGCTCTGGAACCAATATAGTTTAAAAAATATTTTAAATTTGAAACACCTGTTCCAATGTTTTGCTAGCATTTATTATTACAACAGCTGTCTAATAATTTCATCAATTACAATTCTTCCATAAGATTAACATTGGAATTTTGAAAGCTTGTGGGGCGTAGCCCTAGACTTCGATGTGAATTAGAATGGGATTCTGCTCATCTGCAGGACTATACCTTTCTAACGGTTTGCGCGAATTTCTCCTACGATGCATACGAGCTGAGAAAAAAGGAGGAAACGAAACATGCTTGTCTATTAATATATAGAGACAAGGGAAAGTTATGACTCTCAGAAAAACATAACTCAGATGATTAAAAGGCAACATTGTGCACTATAGAATTCAAATTTGAAGAAATTCAGTATTTTCTCGGTCTGAACTTGTTTATGATTAGGGAACGCGTTTATCTTTACTTATTTTTAATAGCGCGATCGCATTGATCTGTTTTTTTTTTCAATTCCTCTTCCTAAGGTTTGTTCTGAATGATAAATATTGAAAGTGCAGCAAATTAAGGTCAACCGGTCAACCTGATACCAAAAAATGGCTTGAATTTTTAATATTTTAATCCTTACACAAACAACTGGTTCTAAAAGGAATATTTTGCGGATTACTCTTAGACATATCCACAATTCTTCGTAACCTAAATATCTACAGGCAACGTAGCCAGCGTGATTGCCACACTTTAGTGCTGTGTTTGTGTGCCGGAAGTTGTTACAACTGCGGCAGTTTTCAGTTGGCTTCCTGCGCGGCGCCGCAGCCGCATTTACACTTTAAATTACCGACAAAGAATCTGGTCACTGCCGTCCACGGTACGGCACGGTCCGCGCAGTTACTACTGGTGCTCTACTTTCCTGGCGACACGACTAGACACGCAAATATTAGAAAAAGTGTAATTTGTTTATGTTTGGGGTAAAATAAAAAAACAAGTTTTGACCATCGCACTGCCTCAATGGTAAGTCTGCATTTAAGGTGTCCCACAAAAATTGTATCATATTTCATCAAATTCTTCGACAGAATTGGTACAGAAGACCGTAAACAACGTTTTTTACCTCTATTTATTTTCCGTGGGTTTATCTATACTATAGAGATCGTCCGCTGGGCGATATTCGACCAACCAAACTCTCAGTTGATTAGGACCCAATTAGTTTAAAACATATTTCCCAATAAAACATGTGTTCTTTCAGTTTTTATATCCCTTGTTATTGCAACCGCTGCATTTTTAGTACCATAAAAATACTTAATCATCAAAGTTAAAAAACTAGACAACAAATAACAAATGTGGTTGCTATTATATTATAGAATGAAATAGTGAACTGAAATGTAATATTATTATTTGTTCACTGAAAAATAACAAGCATGAAATTTTAGCGAATTTCCCAAAGGGAAGTAGAGCATACGTTGACATTAAATTAAACCCTGTTTATTTGAAATGTACTTGTGGAATCTTCGTCTCTCAAGGTTGGCAGTGTCGCCGCTAGAGCGCTCGCGTCTCGACAGTTCCCGTAGTTGCCGCCGCCTCCACCAGGCAGCAGCACTGGACCCCGTTCCCACACGTTACTGTCTTTTTTTATAAATTTTATTGTATTTTCAACGGTTTTTTCCGTGGTGTATGTGGTTTTAATAAAACGATGTCCTGTATAACACGTTTACTTAGCAAATTTTTCTGTAAATAATAACCTACAGTTCAATGATAGAGGAGTAAAGAAATAAGTTCTCGTCTACCAAGTATCAAAGCTCGAATTATAAGTTCGTCGATTTGCGGATATCTTATTAACACTTTGCTGCTGAGCTGCGTTTCGCACAATTGATTAGACGTTGACACATAGTGTCATTATCTGAAAGGTTGGAAGTCGTTGATTTAACCTAGTCACGACCTTCAACCTCATTATCATGTAGCCATAGCCATATGCATATCTATACATATTAAAAAGTAAGGTAAAACCACCTTTGGACAGTTCGTCTGAGACTTCCACCGCGGGCCGTATACATGGGAGTTTACATGGCCGTAAAAACAAACGTTTTCGGTTCTATATTAGCAGGTTTCATTTGTATTTTAAAAATATTTACGTTACATTGGTCAAAAATAAAAAATTAAATTTTTCTTAAGGAGATATAACATGGGGGAAAAGTAATCCTTTTCAATCCTATGGACAGTTTGTCCCAAGCTTTCCTTGGACTGCTTTACATGCAGTTTGCACCAAATAAAAGCTACACTTTTCTATTTTAGTAGGTATGTTTAATTTAACAATATCTTACTTCCTTATATTACAAAAATCAATATTTAAACACCCTTGCAATGAATTTATTTCACGTTTTAATCAGCTGATTGTAAACACACGAGGTATTTGTCTAAATACAGTAGAACAGAAACGCTCAAGAAGGATTTGATTTCTATGGCCAGCACCTAAAAACATATACCATAAGGGTTTCGTCTGTTACGACCCTTTTTCTCTCGACCTATTGAACAGATTTTTTAAATTGAGGTGTCATTTTAAAGCTCAGGACATAGCGCGTGGACGAATCGTAATTGAAAAGGTCGTATCGTTTTGGTCTTCGCCCCCCTCGCCTTTGATTTATTTCTAGAGGGGGCTTTAAAATGTTGACCAACTTTTATTACAAGATCTTGAATGTGAATTGTAATTTAACAGCTGATTAAACTTACCTTCAGATGAATTTTTTATGCCAGATGGTAAACAAAAATAAATCTCTGTCACTTCATAATCAACATACATGTACTTTAGGTGAGTTCTTTCATACAGAATCATAAAAAGCGCAATTTGCGCATGTGCCAAATTGTAATGTAGTACTCTTTTAATTGAAAGAAAAAATAATACAGAGTTATACTATTAAACTGCTAAATTTTATAGTTGGTGGATTAAAAAATAAAATAGATTTTATTGTTAAAGTGTTTCAAGTTTCTTAGTTATGCAGCTAGCTGATTAATTGGAATGATATATCAATTTAAAATTTAGGCTACATTTTACACACGTTTCACACCATCTTCCTATAGCGCTCCACTCAATATGACTGGAGCTGTATCCGTCGAGTATCGACTGGCAACGACTAGTCCATATTGTTCCACAAGCATCTCTCGAGGTCGCTTTTATGTGAAGAACTCGCAGCACAGTATCATATAGGTAACTAACTGTTGCCCGTCACACCTTCGATCGTAATTGAATTTATTTTGTATGTAATAAAAATCTCTTAAGGGCAACGAAATCTTCATCGCCATATGTAAACATTGAAGTAGTGGTAGCGGGGCTTGGAAGAATTTTGCACAACCTTTTCCTAGTGAGCACCTGTGGGTAAAAATGAACGATCATGTCAAATTTCAAGCCCGGAGACCCTAGAGGAATATTGAATTCCTGTTTGGCGAAGCTTTTTAAGAACTTCAAAAATTATATTCTCAAAGCATTTTTTAGTGAGCATCTATTGGGTACACTATTTTGAGCATTTGCTGTTTATTTTCCACCGTCAACTAATTGACTGCCACACGAAGAAGGAACATATGAAATTCCCATCGACAGGAGAGGGCGGAAATTTTTTAAACTCCAGTATCCAAAACAACATCTCCAGCAACATCGTGCTTAACCTGATGCGGACAACACGCACCTAACAAACCACGCCATGAGGTTTATGTGGAACATGAAAAAATACCATAGCTTAATCATATTTATTATGTATTCACAAGTTAAGGTTTAGCTTATATTTGCTGCTTACAAAACCCATATAGCGGCAAAACCTTCACACTCAACCCTATAATTTCTATGGGAACATTTACACTTTAAATTACCGACAAAGAATCTGGTCACTGCCGCCCACGGTACGGTACGGTCCGCGCAGTTACTATTGGTGCTCTACTTTCCTGGCGACACGACTAGACACGCAAATATTAGAAAACGTGTATAATTTGTTTATGTTTTTGGTAAAATAAAAAACAGTTTTTGACCATCGCACTGCCTCAAACTATGGTAAGTCTGCATAGGTGCCCCACAAACATTGTATCATATTTCATCAAATTATCCAGTACAGAAGACCGTAAACAACGTTTTTTACCTATATTTATTTTCCGTCGGTTTATCTATTGTCCGGAGATGACTTGTTGGCCAGTGAGGGGGGTTGCGGGGTGAGGGGGAAGCTGAAGCATGCCATTGGCCAAAACAATTTGCTTTTTGTTTTTGGTTTTTTTATTCCACCATATGTTAAGCTATCAACAAAACCAAAAACATACAGCTTCCCTACGATGTTTTCTTTTATTTTGCAGTCAGCTGTCTTTCACTACATTGAATTAGGCTAGCTGGTTTGTCAACAAAGAGAATTATTTACTTTTTTTAGCAAAATGTTTTCATGTAGAATAGTACAATATAAGTTTGTTTTCATTCCTTAGTTAACCAAATGACCGGTAGGTTTCGAATGTAAATTTCCCTTATCTCCCCAACACCCTCAGTGGCCAACAAGTCATCTCCCGACAATATACTATAGAGATCGCCCGCTGGGCGATATTCGACCAACCGAACTCTCAGTTGATTAGGACTCTATTAGTTTAAAACATATTTCCCAATGAAACATATGTTCCTTCAGTTTTTATAGCCCTTTTTTATTACAAAAGCTGCATTCTTAATACAATAAAAATACTTAATTATCAAAGTTAAAAAAACTAGACAACAAATGACAAATGTGGGTGCTATTATTTTATAGAATGAAATAGTGAACTGAAATGTAATATCATTATTAGTTCAATAATAAATAAAAAGCATGACATTTTAGCGAATTTCCCATAGGGAATAAGTAGACCATACGTTGACATTAAATTAAACCACTGTCACTGTCACTGTTAAACCCTGTTTGTTTGAAATGTACTTGTGGAGTCTCCGTCTCCCAAGGTTCGCTGTGTCGCCGCTAGAGCGCTCGCGTCTCGCCAGTTCCCGTAGTTGCCGCCGCCTCCACCAGGCTGCAGCACTGGACACCGTTTTCACACGTTACTGTCCTTTTTATAAAATTTCTTGTATTTTCAAAGTTTTTTCCAGGGTGAATGTGGTGTTAACAAAACAATGTCCTGTATAACACGTCCTTAGCAAATTTCTCTGTAAATAATAACATACAGTTCAATGATAGAGGAGTAAAGAAATAAGTTCTCGTGTACCAAATATCAAAGCTCGAATTATAAGTTCGTCGATTTTTCCAACATACTCGAAAACTATTGACTCAAACTCCGCACGATTGAACTTTGAAACTCCATTATCTGAAAGGTTGAAAGGTCGTTGATTTAACCTAATCACGACCTTCATCCTCGTTATCATTAAGCCATAGGCATATATATATATATATATATATATATATATATATATATATATATATATATATATATATATATATATAAAATCGCGGACCGATTTACATGGGAGTTGTATTAAAACGAACGTTTTCGGTTCTATATTAGCAGGTTTCGTTTGTATTTCAAAAATATTTACGTTACACTGGTCACAAATAAAATTTTCTTAAGGAGATTTAACATGGGGAAAACCTATTGGGTACACTATTTTGAGCATTTGCTATTTATTTTCCACCGTCAACTAATTGACTGCCACTCGAAGAAGGAAAATCTGAAATTCCCATCGACAGGAGAGGGCAGAAGTGTTTTAAACTCCAGTAACATCCACTAAAACAACATCTCCAGCAACATCGTGCCTAACCTGATGCGGACAACACGCATCTAACAAACTTACGTACTCCACGCCATGGCGGTTTTGTGGAACATGAACAAATACCGTAACCGTAGCTTGATCAAATTTGATATGTATTCACAAGGTAAGGTTTAACTTTCTATTTGCTGCTTGCAAAACCCATATAGCGCAAAACCTTCACACTCAACCCTATAATTTCTATGGGAACATAGAAAAAAATACATTGGAATTTCGCTGACTATACTCTCGTCTGCTGCGACGAGGGGTATTTTAATGGATAAAGTGTAATAACATTCTAAACAAAATGGAGTTGTTGTAAGCGTAGTGGAGTGTTGCCACGACCACGGTGGGTACGTGTGGTGTTGACTGTTGTTGTTTTGGCGGGAACCGGCCCAAGGTTGGGTCCCGGGACCGTGGTGTGCGGCAGTTTCACAATGGTTTCCCAATGTTACACCAGTCCCGGGTTCCCATACGATGCCGTGCGTGCCGGGGACAATGTACACGGCACACCCGCAGCCGTAGCACGCACGGCGAAGCGGACAGCTGAATTTGGTAATGATCTCGAAGTACATCGATGTCTGAATTCGTGTGAATAGCGTGTAGCCTAACGCACGAAAATGGTAAAATTGATTACATTGTGTCAAGTGACAGTGTAAAAAACGTGTGTAATAATAGCAGACCCTGTAAATAATCCACTTCTGAAAACATTCTTACCAATTAAAACATATATCGGAAGTTGTAACATTTCTGTGGTTGGTTCAACTATCGAGGTGTTTTACTGTACAGCACTCCCTAAAGAAATTAAAAATAATAAATGTTTTTTATGTCATTTTCTGTTACCAAGGTTTAAGAGTGAACTTAAGGCGAAACAGGAGTATAGGCTGCAAGAAGCCTATAAATGGAATTTGAGCTCTATTGGTAAAAGAATAAAAAAATAAGACGATAGAAACCAAATTTTCGTAATAAAAAGAATATTGTTGAATAGTTTAATAAGTAGTAAATTCCTATACCATCAATGACAGTAATACTATTTTAATCGACGGCTCTTATTGACGTTAAAGGTAATTTATAATTTCACAGGGAAGTAGACGACTGCACAATTTATAGGAGGCATTTCAAAGAAAATATAAATAAAGAAAGAAACGGATGATTGTGGTTTAATGATTTGTGTAAACTCTGACAGTGACAAAAAAATCATCAACGAAGAAGTTTTTACGCTACTGTTAAGTATACTATATATGTTAAACTGTCGGCTGTAGCTTAGAAATACCCCCGTCGCAGCAGACCTGCGTACTCAGCGAATTTCCAATGGAATTTCAGATTATTTACTTTTCCCATAAAAACACCATAAGATCGAGTATGTAGGTTTGCTGCCATTGGTTGTTGTTAGAAAATCTAAGTTAATCAATAATTGGTGAATGTAAACACAAAATTGTATCAAGCTCTGGCAATTTTTTATTTTCCCCATAAACCCCATGGGGGTGAGTATGTAGGTTTGCCGCTATATGGGTTTTGTAAGCAAGTATAAGTTAAACCTTATCTAGATAATGTACATACAAAATTTGATTAAGTTATGTCAATAAGTAAGCAAGACATAGGGTTTTCTTGATTTCCCATAAGAATAACATGGAAAACACATTTTTGGATTTTTCCCGTGACCAGTTATGCTATGATAAAAATTCAAAATACCAAACTGTTTGTTTTTTTAAGCTCTTTTAAATGGTTTTAGTTAAAATTGATGAATTTTAAAAATTAAGGTCCAAAAATGCCAAAAACCCATTATTGACCCCTTTGAAACCCCATAAAATCCCGTTCCCATAACCCGACAATGCTGGTTCGCGAACTCATGAAAATAGACCTGGTCATACACCTTCATACCGAATTTCATCAAAATCGGAGGTCCCCTTCAAAAGTTATCAGTATAACGGACACATAGATAGATAGATATATCTATATATATATACATATATATGAAAATGAACGAATGGTGTTTTTGGCTTCTGGGGACCTCAAAATGAAAAAGTAAAGTGGTCCCGGGCTTAGGTCTTACCATGGCTACCACCGTAATAGCGTATTCCCTATAGGGAAATTCGCTAAAATGAGGTTGTAACGTAAAGGCGGGACCAGGAGTATGTTAGAAGGTACGTCACCAAATCTGCTGCAAGAAATTAGGTCTTCTCTATTATACTTTAGCGGTAAAATAAGAGGTTTTGTAGTTTTATACGGCCAACAAAAATCGTTCCAATTTACATCATATTGGATGTTATCATACTTTCATATTTGATTGCCGATAATATAGTGGGTTTTAAAATCTCACAATAATTTATAACAGCCAATAATATATAAGAATTTATGTATTCGGAAGTTTAAATAAAAGCGATCAGGCAATAAACATTGTTCGTAGTCTACAGTAAAACTAATTATTCCAAGAAACAACTGTTGCCGCCGTTGCCGGTGGGAAGCTAGTGAGAAGAAGTAAACAAACAAAACAGCTGATGCCGGACTTTCTCTCATCAGCTGATTAACGATCGTATCGCGACGGTGTCGCAATCTGTGGGAAAAACACACAACTACCAACAGCGGTCCAGTTGGCTTCCAGGGTAATCGGTGTAGTCATTGGAGCGAACATTCAACCATCCTCCCAACAGACAAAGGCTGAAAACCCGGAGAGTGAAGCCGTCCTGGATAAGTCGTGGGCAAAATAAAACTAAAATAAGTGTTGTCTACCAATAAAAGCTGTAATTGAACCGAGAATGATATTCAGAAATACTTTTCTGAGAAACTTTCAGCAATAATTACAGTGTATTATAAAAAATAGTTCACAAAACTTTAAATGCAAAGTTATATATATAGTTAAGTCATAAAACGTGGTTTAACACAAGACCGTAACATAGTGGTGAGGGGGGGGGGATTGGACCCCTCCTCCGAAATTTATACCAGTTAAAACCACAAAAATTCTATCCGGTGGTACTGCTGAGTTTGTATGGAGTAAAGTAGCCTATGTTTTAATTTTTGAATAAGTACATTGGCGTTTGGAAGGGCTTACATTAAAACACCCATTTCTAATTAACCTCCACAGATTAAATTCAAAACTGACTGGCTACTTCCTTTGTTTAACGTCAATAATTTTGAAAAATTCATGCATACACAATATTAAAATTACAACTAATTTTCTACTAAATGACAACTTTAAGATGTATGTCTGAATGACAAGTAAAGTATCAGCAAAAACAAAACTTACGAAAGAGAATCTCTGTGGATGAGTTCAAGTCACTTACCTGAAAAACAAAAACAAATACGTTATAAATAGTATTGTAGGCCTATACAGAATGTAGGCCACCACAAACAAACTACCACAAACAAACGTAGTATTAAAAAATCATTCATGGTAGGCTATACATGTTTAACTATGCATAAAGCAAGACTGCTATACTATTGCGATTACAGTACAGTATTACTCCTGTAACCAATTTCAAACACGAACAAATTGCTAATACCAGTTTTTCCTTTTTAAGAAAACTCGTTGCAAATATCTACATAAAACCAAACTGAAAATCCTTTTGTATACCTTTCGTTGTTATTTCTTTACCAAAATGGCAACCCATAAGACCAATGTTAAAAATTACGATTTTTAAACTTAAATTTAGACCAAATTAGATTTTTCCTGCGATTAAGGCTGTTTCTAAACTCATTTTATCACCAAAACACTCTTATATGCAATGTTTAAGCAAAATCTACCCGCTAGATTTAGAGATCGTGGAACACACATCACTTCAGACATTGCTCGTATTATAGTATAGGATTTGTGAGGACAACAAAGTCTTATTTAAACAAACGTGTAATCATAGATGGTGCAATGTTCGATAGTAAATCATACATCAAATTTAATTTGCGACCAACCAGTGATTAAAAACAATTTCGCCACCCACGTTTCTGCCTGTAGAAAGTCGAACACAATCATGAACTGGGCAAGAGCCAGGGCCCCAATTGGAATAAGTAACAGTATTGCAGTATTGGGCGTTGGATTACAGTATGCAAACGCTTTGAATTACAGCGCAGTCCGGCGTCGGGACTTTCCCTATGATTATGGCTAATCATTCCTTACTATGGGCATGGGTGGGAGGTAGGACTTAGGGTTTTGACCGGAGCGACCTACGAGAAACCCCAACGGCAATGTGTCCATTGGCGGGATTTTATCCCGTTTTCGGGATTTTCAAACTCTGAGCGGGATCAAAATGAAGTGCAGAAGCTTAAATATCGGAGATTGCAAAAAAATTACACATTATGTTTCCGATTACACACAACAAATAAAATTCATTGGAGATAAAATATGCAGTTCGGGTTTTCAAGACAAATTAGCACAGTAGAACCTCGATAGTTCGACACTCCTGATAGTTCGACATGGTCCATGACAACTTAACATGTTAATAATGACTGATAGTGTCCATGTTGGAGCCTGACAAAGGTGAAAATTTAAACAAATTGGCGAATGATTTGAATGTTGTCTATGTTAAAGTTCAAGTTATGGTTTCACTTAAACTGAGTGTTTCCTAAATTCAAATTATGATTTTTATACTCCCAGTGTTAAAATTTCCCACATACTCCCTATAGTTCGACATTTCGATAGTTTGACACTCTATAAGTCCACAAAGTGTCGAACTATCGAGGTTCTACTGCATTACAATATAAAACGTAAAAATGGTGTTGTTTGGTATTACTTGTGGAAATAAAGGATGTTTAAATGTATCAATGGTAACTCAAACCCAAAATCAAGTACGCCTATGTTATTTGTGAAAGACACTATGTCCTGTATATTAGGGAGATTTTTTATGTGATCAGGTTTTGATTTCACCCGAAGTGAATGCATTGCCAAAAGGCAATAGAAAATCTGCCAGTGACTCTATTCCCATTCACGGGATTTTTACCCCGTTTTCAGGATTTTCAGCCCCAAGCAAAATGAAAACGGATAGGCCTAATGGATTTTTTACCTTTAAAAATGAGTAAATTTGCTTTCACTGACTTTTAAAATTATATTTTAAAATAAGTTTAACATACTATTATAACTATATATTATTAGGTTTCTAAACAAGAAATTAGTCGAATATGTGAACAGTTGCGTTACTGAACCATGTGGACTATTGTGGGACATTTGTGGCAATTTAAAACTAACACTTTTTATTCGCAGGTTATTGATAAATTCGCATTTTAAAGGTGGTACGTGTCATGTTTTGTAAAAAGTAAATTGTAAATATAAGTTACGCTAAAGTAATAAATTAAATTTCCATACTTTGTGGTGTGGTAAGGCTGATAAATGCAAGATAAAACATAATGTGAAAACCCGAAAAATCTATAAATACATTATGGAAACCATTACTACCATATATGGAACTATCAGGTAGGTGTTACTGTATCGGCGTCACTTGCATTGAAGGGATAAACCGGGATATTTGTAATACAAAAGCGGGATAGTACGGGATTTCCCGGTTCCGCCTGAGGGATTTTAATGGTTATCGAGTACACGAATCGACAACCATTACACTCGGCGGTGGTGGGCGATCGTGAGGGGGCGAGGTCGCCGACAAACGAACTCGCCAGGAGTCGGTAAGGCGAGAGAGCCGGAGCGGGAAGGCGGGGAGTAGGCGGACAAGGAATTCAATTGCTGAGCCAAATTTCGTTTTGCACAATTTTGATTCACGCGACGCGATAAACAACCTACCGGGCTTACGAACAGGAAAAGTATTTTATTTTCCTACGTAGAAATGCAATAGTGAACAATTCGTTTTTCTTTACTTCAATTAATACATTGAAACATACCTACGCGTTCCCCTTCTATAGAACGGTATTTTTTCATCACACTACATCGATATCACCTGTTTTTGACCCTCGCTTCTATAGACGAAACACCTGTTTTCAAAATGTTCTGGCCTGGGGCGGTAATAAAAACGTTAGCAAAGAAATCTAGAGCCTATAAGAAGAGAACAACAACAACAACAAATAACAAATCAGTGACGTAGTTGGCAGTTCAGCTGATAGCAACTGTTGAATATATATTAGGTACATGGGGAAATAGTGCTTTTCCCTTGGAATCAGCTGCGGTTGCCAGAGTTTTCTAGTTTCGATGGCCTTAGCTGATGTGAAGTGGTTGCCTAGCAACCAGAAACACAAGCAGCACATCTCAGGTTTAATTGAGGTTATGTTTTGTTTGTTATGAACGAAAACGTAATTTTTCACTTGTTTAGAATTTATTGAATGTCTTGTGCTTAAACAACAGTACAGTCATCAGAAGAGTTCCATGGACGAGGCTGCAGCGAGTGACCGGAAGTAGTAGGATGCACCGGAAGTGGGATGTGGTGTTTCCGGTTCACGTCCACAGTCCCACTTCCAACCGTATCTCCCTCGTGGTCCCATTCATTCATATACCCGTGTCTTTGTACAGCTTTAGCTACGAATCCTAACATGAACAATACTGCACTGTAAATGCACCCAAGAAAAAAAAAAAAAACTAGTGGATAATAATAGTATTTTTACAATAATCCAATTATGTAAACAGCAATAATATAAATACAATTATCTATATACTGTATATAAAAGAGGAAGCATATATATTGGTGCAAATCTGTCCAAAGGGCTCTAACCCAGAGGGCATACAATAATTTTGTTTCTGAAAATCTCTATTTTAACTATTTTTATTGGTTGCTAAGAAACAAATTCGATGAAATTTCTACTTTTATAGGTATTACAGCGATTTCTTATGTTTAAGTGAGCGTGACAGCGAGTTAGCGTAGCGAATAAGCTTGATTATCTATAAAATAAAATCAATCACGTGACGGGAAACAGCTAGTCACTTAGTAAATGAACAATGAAATTGTGCGTGAATAGTGGGATTGATTGGGCGTAGTTTATAAACACCATGCCAGATCTCGTAAGCTAAAGGAGGGAGCAAGAGCGCTCTGGTGGTACTTTTAAGAACTACGTTGAACAGTTGTCCCGTTCGCCACTACAATAAGATAGCGCTAGTGTCGTTGGCACGCAGACAACGTAGCACAAAAAAACCACACGGTTAGATTCACTGTATTATTTGTGACGCGTTTTGTTTCGCTATTTATGCCTTAAATAAATGTATATACATCATAGCATAAATTGAACCACCAGTTTGAAGAAGGGAACAAGTCCGAAAATGTGTTTTTCGGGAAACTAACAAAAACTGTATAGCTACTATCATAGGCACACGTTGCAGTTATAAGAAAGGAACGAAAACCACTCGGACCATGGTGATATTAGCCACAACATTTTGCGTGAGTTTGAAGAAGGGAACAAGAACCGGACTTGTTCCCTTCTTACAACTCACGCAAACTTTTGTGGCTAATATCACCATGATCCGAGTGGTTTTTGTACCTTTCTTATAGCTAGTAATGTGCGCCTATGATAGTAGATTAATTTTATGCAATAAAAAGTTTTTGGATTTTTGGCGCTTGTTCCCTTCTTCAAACTGCTGGTTCAATTGCAACACTTAAAATTTAGTAATTGATTGATGAATTATGAATTCATCTAAGAGAAGTGACTTGGATGTTGGAGTTAGTTGACCTCATAATGTCCGACTATACTATCGAAGGAAGTCTCAGCCTTTAAACTTTCGACGTAGGTTCCACGCATAATTTGTAGATTAAAGTTCGTTGTTAAAGTATTTGTTAGTAATCTATATTAATAAAATTAGAGTTTTGTCTGTACGTTGCTTAGAATTTTGAAATTTTTGGTTATTTTTACTTTTTATGCATAACAGAATCCAAAATCGGTGTCATCTAAATTTCTTTCCCTCTGTCTGTCTGTCTCTCTCTCTCTGTCATTCTGTTCGCATGGGTCCTATTTTGTCCTCTTTTCACTGGATAACGACTTTACCTAGGGGTCTAAATTTTTTTCATGTCATAGACTAGAGTGGTGTGAAGGTTCATTACAACTTTAATTGACTTAGCGACCTTAGGGCTTTGCCCCATAGTATGTCAAAGTAGCCAAGTTGTGCTAAAATACCAATCTTTAATCTCTTTTCACACGACAAGGGCTTTAGTAAATGATATGAAAATTTTTATTATTGTTAAATGTTGAAATTAGAACGATTTTAGCTGCTCTAAAGCATCGTTCGTCAAAAAGGCTCTCCCTCATAGTAAAAGAAATATTCAATGTTAATCTTATGGGAATATTTAATTCTACCTTTTTATCTATGCTCTTTAATCAGCTGGATTAGACAGTTTGTCATTTTCACCACAGATGGCAACACTTAAAATTTTAAATACAGACTCTTTCATATCTAACCCTTTAACTTTTCACTGGCCTAAATACAGTGAATAAAGTCAACTAATTCTTGGTTCTAAATATGAATATTAAAATAATTTATGGAAATTATTACAAAACGAGTTTTGACCCTTAAATCTTAAAATGTTTCTTATTATCATTACAAACTAATTTTAGTTCCCAATTTAGCTTTCATTGCACTTTCTGACAAAAAGAGGTGTATTTTATCAAACACAACATGTAGTTAAAACCAATGAGGTTTATAAATTGCTCAATTTTTCAAGTAGTTCGGGTATAGACGGGGCAATATTAATGTGTAAAAGCTTAATGAGTAGGTTCTTATGAAGAAGTGAGAAAGTCGCTCAAAAAACACTCATAGTACCACTGTAATTTTCATTCAAGGATCATGCTGATTGGTTGAATGGAATCAGATGGTTTAAGAACATATTTGCAGAAGTTTGTTATTGTTTTTTATTTTGTGTAAACAAACAAATATACTTATTTTGACATTTAGAAGGTAAAAAGAACGCTTCCCATGGCAATAAGGAAAAGTAATCCCACCATCAATGCTTAATTTTTCTCCGTTTTTCGACATAACTTTTTAACATGGGATGTCACTATTTATTCGGTTTTGTATACATTGGCAACACATGAGGTTTTAGGTAAATAGGTAAAGTCTAAAGACAAAAAAATTGAATTAAGTAAACCTAATATCTACACTGCGGTGCGGTGGCTATACGTTACTGACAGATGTTGCGTTGTTTTACTTGGTTTGGGAATTAAAATGTTAACTAATTTTGAATTTAGATTTAATATTGTACATGTCTGTACATATCATTCATGGGTAGAACAAGATGCAGGGGTTCAATACATTGGATTTGGCATATAGCTATCGTCACACCCAATCAAGGATTCAATATTAGATTTCATAAGAATCTATAATATTTTTTACAAGTCTGAGTTTTCTTAAATCTTCTATAAGTTTAAACTCATAGAACTATAAAGTAAATCACCATACGAATATAAATGTTTAATCAAACTGCAACAAAACCATTAATAGAAATAACTTCTAGACTAAATGAGAAATGGATTTAACAAGATTTTGACAAATTTGCCTGGTAGCTATTAAGCATAAAACTTGATATCTAGATACGTTAGAATGAACCAACTGAAGGTTATGAATTTGTGAAATCATTAATATCATTCGTTTAATAAACTGTACACACACCCCGTGCGAAGAACGGGTACTCAGCTAGTAATAACCTATTAATCCGTGATTTCATTTCCCATAAGAAATGCATAGGAGGATATTTTGGTGGTCCTTGAGGTTTTTTTATCCTACGTCTAATCGTAGGCAAAGACAAATGATTTTAAAACGATTCCCTGCTTATAAGTAGCTACAAGCATATCGCTGCTAAAATATAAGTTAAACCATTCATAATTAATGTGCGTACATACCGAATTTTATAAAGATATGCTAATAAAAACACAAGATAGAAAGTTTCCTTTATTTCCCATGAGAATAAAATAGCAAACATA
This sequence comes from Neoaliturus tenellus, assembly GCA_030545055.2. Taxonomy (NCBI): domain Eukaryota; kingdom Metazoa; phylum Arthropoda; class Insecta; order Hemiptera; family Cicadellidae; genus Neoaliturus; species Neoaliturus tenellus. Next base: position 257,937,160 of record CM061532.1, read on the forward strand.
TTTTGAAAACAAAATTATAACAAACTAGACCTCGAAGGCGTGGAGGGAGACATCGAAAAGTCAACGAATAAGTTAGGAGAATGAAGAATAAAGAAAAGAAGAAAGGAGAAAGGAGAATGAAAGAAAACTTCAAAAAAATAATCGAAAAGACTTAGTAAAATAAAATTTGGTAATAAAAAGTTTAATCGTGAAACACAGTAAAAGACTTATGTGAATTGCCCAAACTATGTACATTCCCTTACAATGTAAAATATTGTCAGCAGAATAAATGTTATTATTATTATTATTTACTGTCACAGTAGCCATTAGCAGATTTAGTTTTTAAATAAATACATTATGTGAAATAATAACACAACTAGTTAAAATTGTTTCGGCCACTGTAACGGCAGCCAAACGGAACAATTCAACAGTTTCGCCGAGTCGCCGCTAGAGCGCTCTGCTCCACAATTCTCGTAGTTGCTTCCGCCTCCACCAGGCTGCAGCACGGGGCACAACCATACGTCTATTGAGGAATAAATTATTAACAAATTACTTTCCCACGATTTAAAGTGTTTCGAAATTCATTCAAATATTTAATTACCAAGTACTACTAACACATGGACCGTAATTGGCACGAAATGTTACACAATATTTAATTTATTAGCCAATGTGTAGTCAAGTTCTCTTGTGTTACATTCACACCGTAGTCTCATATAAAGAAAAAAATTTTATTCAAACTTAAAATTCACATCTTCCAGTTTTAAGCTGGCTTGGAATGGAAAATAAATTGTAAAAAATTATCTGCAAGGTTAGAAGGCGTAAACTTAACCTAGTCTCGTTCTTCTGACCTCATAGGCGTTTGATATTAAATCTAAGTTCGCGAACCAGCATTATCGTCTGTGGGAATAGGGTTTCAAAAGGGTAAAAAACGGATTTATGGACCTACTGTAATATTTCAAAATTTTAAACTGAAACTGTTTAAAAAGAGCTTAACAAAACCAACAATTTAGCATCTTAAATTTGTTATCTTTGCTTATCGGATTATGAAGCAAGGCAAAAATTAGGTTTCCCTTGTTCATCATATAAAAGCCTACTTGATTTTGTTGTGCAAAATCAGGTGACCCCAACTTCTTGTTGATTATGGAAAATCAAGAAAACCTTGTAGGCTAGGGTGGACAAACGTCCCGGAAAACCGGGATTGTCCCTGATTCAATTATGTTCACAATTTTTTTATCTAAAATGTTTTTCAACCAAAATGCTTTGAAACTGACATGTAACTTAAGATAGTACATATTCAACTTATAAATATATTAACTTGGTAAAATTTTAAATATCAAAATGGCGGTCATTTGAACTTTTTAACTTAAATTACGAAAAACCTGTCATGAAAACAAAATTTTTTAACTAATAATGAATGTAGACGGTTTAGTTTCTTATCCGATGACAACAAATTATGAAAATCGGTTAATAAACAAAGGAGATTTATGAATTTAATCAGTATTAGGTTGCACTGTTATTGTAACTGAAAAGCGGACCTGCCACCATTGTTGCGATAGAAAATTGTAACAATGGTAGCCAAATAAGTGGGGTCAATAGTTTAAGGTACTCATTAGAAGATTTAATGTATAAAAATCAAATTCAGATATGAAAGTAAAAAAATCCCGGGTTTGTGCAATTTTCACAAAAAATAACAAATATAACAAATTGTTATAAATATATACAACATTAATCAATATTGTAACAACGGAAAAATCATAAAAGGCGTAGTTTTTATTTTGCCTTTGGTAGCCAAACAGGATCAATATAAGGGTTCGGCGAGTCGCCGCTAGATCGCTCTGTTTTGCGGTTCTCGTGGTTGCTTTCTCCTCCACCAGGCTGCAGCACGGGTCTATATTGTAATCAATCTTTATACAGAGTGTCCTGCTTCCAACTTTACAAACTTTTCCAGGTTATTAAGCATGCCAAAACAAACGGAAAATCATTTAAACATATGTCTGGAAATGCTTCGTTAAGCCGTCAGACGCCATTTTTTTTACACTTAACAATTTTTATTTCCGTAAAGGGTTGTTGTATGGAGTTCATATTTGACATGTACCTTAATCACACCAATGCTCATTTTTAGAAAAAAATATTATTTTTCCCGATAGATAGATATAAATCGCAGAAAGATTATAGGGGTCAAAAATTAAATGGCTCGGTCCCATGCACGAGGGAAAATAAATGGCGCATCCATAAAACCACCAGGAAAGGAGAAATAACGTAAAAGTCCTCCTTAAGAATAGCATGGGGATTCCAAAAACATCTGTTTTGTGTACATTAAAACATGTGTTAAGGTTTTATTTTAAAACAAGCGACAGATGATAATATTGAGTAAAAAACATTAATAAACGATTGACAACAAATATACCTAGAGTGGTAATATACACTATATTAAGACGTTTTGTGGCGTTAACGACTTAAAATTTTACTAGGAGCGTTACCAACCTAAAACTATTATAAATTAACTGCTGATTTTTACCATCTTATATAGAATGTATGCAAACAATTAAAACATTCTGATGGTGATGGGGGCGCGATGGGCGATGAATTATGAAAAGATTCCCTATGTATTGCGTGTTTTGTAAAAAGTCTGCTTTGTTTACACGATATCAAGTGTTTTGATTTGTAGGGTTAGATATTGACAGTGAGTAAAAATTATCTACTTTGAGGAGCTGTGTTAAAATTTTGTGCAAGCACGCACGCAAGTGGTTTCATTAAGACGTTGATATTTGAAAATTTAAGTCCGAAAATGCCAAACCCCCATTTAGGACAAATTTGAAACACTTAAGAACTCCATTCCCATAACCCGATAATGCCAGCTCGTCAATTCATGAAAATAGACATGGTCATACACCTTAACAAATTTCATCAAAATTGGATATAAATAAAAATGAATGAATTGTGTTTTTGGCTTCTGTGGACCTCAAAACAAAAAAGTATCTTGGTTCCGGACTTAGGTATTACCGTGACTACTGCCGTAATAGCGTATTCCCAATAGGGAAATTCGCTAAAATGTAGACCCCATAGCTTCATCAGATAAGTGTTTTCTTGTATTTTTATCACTGCTAATGCATCCGCGCAAACAGCTCCACTAGAGATGTACAGTATGCGCTGCGTAGATCGCTCGACACACATATTCGCTACGACTATTCAAGTTGGCACTTTTAATAGACTTAATTTATTTATAAGTAGGGCTACTTTATAGTATTTACTGTTTAAAGAAGCCATTAGCAGATTTAGTTTTTAAATAAATACATTATGTGAAATAATAACACAACTAGTTCAAATTGTTTCGTTCGCTGTAACGGCAGCCAAACGCAATAATCCAACAGTTTCGCCGTGTCGCCGCTAGAGCGCTCTGATCACAGTCATCGTAGTTGCTTCCTCCTCCACCAGGCTGCAGCACGGGGCACAACCATACGTCTATTGAGGAATAAATTATTAATAAATTAATTTCCCGCGATTTTAATTATTTGGAAATTCATTCAAATATTTAATTACCGAGTACCACTAACACATGGACAGTAATTGGCACAAATGATTACACAATATTTAATAACTTAGCCAATGTGTAGTCAAGTTCTCGTGTGTTACATACACATCGTAGTCTGATATAAAGAAAAGTTTATCCATCATTAATCACACTATCACCATAGATGAAATATAATACAGAGATTGGCAACCATATGGGCGGTTGCATGCGCCGTTTTAGTCCTGCGGTCTGGCGGAAAGTATGCGAACTAGCCTCAGTAACGTGCTGCTGCCACACGGCCACCTTGAGCGCTACCAATCTGCATTACCGTAGGGTAGGGGGCGACTGTAGGCCGCGGCGCCGCGCCGGCGTGGCGCGGCCCTTCCGTCCACCGTCTGTGCGAGATTTCGAATTATATTTTCCGTTGTGACTGTGCCTCATTTTTTCGCGCGTATACAACACCTATCCAATGTTCCTGTTATGAGCAAAATAATTGAGGGTCATTTCTTCCACACGATCATGTCAGATAAGAAATTGAGGTTGCATTAGAGAAGCTCAATTAAATGATGTGATAAATTTAGGATTAATGGAAGTAATTAATAAAATATATAAAAAAACGCCAGAATATAATTAATAAATTCACCTTAAAGAGAGTCTATCTAACTGGAATGATGGCAATACTATTTTGCCACTGAATATTCGATTATAATATTTATTAACTAATGGTCCTTCAAACACAGCGAGTAATCTTTAGAGTGATTTATACAGCAATTTATGAATATGTTGCATAGGGTATTACAAGTTTTAATGGTCACAGAGTGTCTTGCAAATGACTACTGTGTATCTCTTTCTAAATCATTTTTACCATTTCCTTAGCTGCTATGTGAGTTGTCTCTTGTAAACGAATAAATGTAGGCCTACTGAAGCATACGTGTATTTAACTACTATACGTAAAATATTTTAAATGACTTAATTTAATACGTTATAATAAATACTAGAGATCGCCTTCTGATCGAAATCCGACCAAACTTACAGTTGATCTGGACCCAAGAGGTTTTTTAGTATACTTTTCATCACTAAGACGAAAAGTGGCTTTTTCTGTGCGCAATTGCATTTTACAAACTCGGAAATAGCGACATAGAGAAAACACTTTTCGTCCGAGTGATGTACAACGTTTTTCATCATACCTACTGCAAAAAATTGGATAAGTAATTTAAAATTTAATTATAGTAGGATTCACGAAAATAGTCCGATGAGAGGTGATAAATTGTTGCCAAATTTATTCTGAAACAAACTTTTATAATGTAATACACATGGTAAAAATAATCACAAATGACAACATTGCAGGGCGAGAGGGGGTGAGGGGGACACAGCTGTTTAAATTTTCATCGGACTATTTTCGTGCATCTTACTATAGTTAAAACTTCATTATCTGTTTACGTTTAGCAGCTGATTTCCATCCTAACTCAATTATTCTTTATAAACAGCTGATATATAATTTGAATTAAAGAAATGTCAAAATCTTAAATAAAAACTGTAGGCTGCAAGTACTGTAGTTTTTATTTACATTGGCCTTATTTGTTTTGGATTAGTATGATTCTTTTTTTTAAGAAAAACAACTTTTGAGCTTAGCGCACGGTAAAAATTAACAGATGTTTTTTCGGCGCACTTTTAAAAGACTAGAGAAAAGGCCAACTTTGTGGACTAAATACAGGCCAGAAAACGGCTCGTCTGTGTGCAGTATGATTAAAAAGCATTTTTCATTACTCTACACACGAACATACACATTCTAAACGTAAAATGAGCTAAGAAAATAGGTTATTCCCGCTACTGAATGGCAAAATTACATAACGTTAACTTACTGCGCATTTTAGGTGCACGGAAAATAACCGTTATGGGATTTCTTGATACCAAGTTGAAGAAACAAAAATATTCATGTTGTTTACAAGTTTTTCGATATTGCAATGAAAAATAATGTTCATTACATTTATATTTTTAATTATTAAAACTGATGATAGCCTAAGGTATTAATTAAAATACTTTAATAGTGTTACCGGTATCCGTTGCTCGTAATGAAGCAATTTAGTTTGTATACTTACATAAATTATCATTTGCTACAATAATGTTGAATGTGCTATAGAATGTTAAGAGATTCTACAGTTTTCTTGTTAATATCGCCACTAAATTTCAATGGCTAACAAGAAAAAACGGATTTTACCAAAACAAGTGTTATCTAATTTTTTGCCTGACTGTTTGTGTGTTTTTCGGTGACGCTAATGTTTGCTTGTTAGAATAAAACGACTTTTCTGGATGATTTTAATTATATAATTAACTTAAGTTGTGTAAATGTTTTTATCAACCTTTATCGCCTGAGTGACTTAGGGCTAAAAGTTACAATGTAATGTCAATCCTAATTACCTTAAAACACGAAAATTTGTATTGTAACTATGTAATGTTTTTTTTTGTGATTTAACATTAAACATCTGTCATTAATCAATGCCGCAAGTTCAGGAATATTATATGCTGAATTGTCAAACGTAGCTCTCGCCACCGTCTCTAGGCAGGGCAGTCAGGGTGGTCTATGAGTCATCGCTTGAGCGCGGCGGCGAAGGGTAGTTCAAAGAGGGCTGTCTCTTTATGACGGGTTGTAAATCTGCTACTACTCCATTCGCACATTTTAGGGACGAATGAAAATGTATAAACATTCAGTTTTCTGCCGAGCTTTGAACGCAGTGGTTCGGCGTATTTTGTTCGTAAGCTCTCGGTTGTGATCTCCATTGTGAAAAATATTACTTTCATAGTTTAATAATTCTTTGCATATTTTCTATTGACAATTATTTTTAGTGGATTAGTGTTTCTGTGATATTGGTAGTATTTTTCTAAACGGATTTGTATTTTTTTCTAGTTATAATCAACAGATGTGTTTGAAAATATGCCTGGAGTTAAAAAGTGTTCTTTTATTTCGTGTTCTTCTATGCAGACCAAAAACTCGAATGTAAGATTTTTTAAGTTTCCTGTAAATAATCCTGATGTTTGTGACTTGTGGGTAGTAAACTGTGCAAATGAACAGCTTGTAGATTTACCTCAATCTGCTCTCCGTTCAAGGGTTGTATATGACAGACATTTTGAAGAGTCCTGTTTTAATAACCCTTTAAGAACAGGCAAGCTTAAACCTGAGGCTGTGCCCACATTATTTGTCCCTGATGTGTCCCCTAATCCTCAACCACAACTAACATGGTTTGAGCAGCAACATGCACTTCCTTCCCAACCAAGCACATCACACGCGCCCCCGCCGCCACTGCCGGCAGCATCAACATCCCAGTCGCAGCCGCCCGCAGCACCATCTCCCCGGTCGCAGCCACCCGCAGCACCATCCCCCTGGCCACAGCCGCCTGCAGCACCATCCCCCCGGTCGCAGCCACCCGCAGCACCATCCCCCTGGACACAGCCGCCTGCAGCACCATCCCCCCGGTCGCAGCCGCCCGCAGCACCATCCCCCTGGCCACAGCCGCCTGCAGCACCATCCCCCCGGTCGCAGCCGCCCGCAGCATCATCCCCCTGGCCACAGCCGCCTGCAGCACCATCCCCCCGGTCGCAGCCGCCCGCAGCACCATCCCCCCGGTCGCAGCCGCCCGCAGCACCATCCCCCTGGTCGCAGCCGCCCGCAGCACCATCCCCCTGGCCACAGCCGCCTGCAGCACCATCCCCCCGGTCGCAGCCGCCCGCAGCACCATCCCCCTGGCCACAGCCGCCTGCAGCACCATCCCCCCGGTCGCAGCCGCCCGCAGCACCATCCCCCTGGCCACAGCCGCCTGAAGCACCATCCCCCCGATCACCACCGACCCCACTAGCATCACCGCCAAGCTCTAAAAAGATGAAGGTGAGCAAAAAAACCTCTATGCCCACCCCATCCCCTACCACCCCGGCCACCAAACGAATAGCTCCAGTTAAAATTTTGTCCCCTGATACACCTCGAAAAATAAAACTGAAAAAAAGACTTTTCAAACACAAACAGCTACTTCACAGAAAATCAGAGCAGGCAAGGCGTGATAAAATGAAGAAAATACCTAAAGAGAAAGCATTTTTAATTGCCTCGGAATACATCCACAGTGATGCATTCAAAACACTATTTAGAATGCAAATGCTCCACAAAAAGGGCACTCAGTGGACTGAAAGTGAAAAGAGACTTTCCATCGAGCTCCATTACAGGTCACCAGCATTATATTTAAATTTCATTTCGGATAAAGATTTCAGTTTGCCAAGTCGCCGAACAATTTCAAGTTGGCTTAGCGTAATTGATTTGATGCCAGGTGTGTCTGTTGATGTCCTTGACAGACTTAAATTAAAGGTTAACACTATGAACTCCAAGGAACGGCAAGTTGTGTTAATGTTTGACGAAATGTCCATCAAGAAACACCTGGCGTATAATGAGAAACGTGACGTCATTGAAGGGTTTGAGGACTTGGGTTCACACGGGCGTTCAGCTCGTATTGCTACACATGTCCTCATGTTCTTGGTGCGAGGTATTTACCATAAATGGAAAATGCCTGTTGCCTACTATTTAAGCGGCAGTGTAACAGAAGGAACAATTCTTTCTAAAATCATCAAAGATGTGCTGAATGCCGTAAGAAATGTGGGCCTCCGTGTGAGAGTGTTGGTGTGTGACCAGGGGAATAACAATGCCAAAGCCATTCGTTCCCTAAGTGTAAGCAAGGAAACCCCATTTCTTTATCATGAGGGAGAGAAGATTTTTTCAATTTATGACGCACCTCACTTATTAAAGTGTGTAAGAAACAACCTTCTCAAACATGATATAATTTTCAAGGAAGGTAAAGCTTCGTGGCAACATGTCAAGACACTCTATGACATAGATGTCTCGTCTAGCAAAGCCCGAGCCCTCTGTAAGCTGTCTGCAAGACATATTGCACCGAATGCTTTTGACAAAATGAAAGTGAAATTCGCTGCTCAAGTTTTTAGTCATTCGGTTAAGGCATGAAGACCGCTGTTTCAACAAATCAACTTCCTTCAGAAGCATCCCAAACGGCAGACTTCTTGGGTGAATTGAATAATATATTTGATTGCCTAAACAGCAAAGGATTGAGTGACAGCAATCCACTTAAATCGGCTATATCCAACCAACCTCAGGGAAAGATGGTTGAAGATACTCTTAAGAGTGCACTGGTGTCAATCCCACAGTGGCAAGTTGAAAAGTTCAAAAAAGTGAAAAATCAACTTAAGAGAGAACTTTGTAAACCTCCCAGTTTCCACGGATTTGAGCAGACCGTTTCCGCTGTCTTGCAGCTGTGGGAGTGCTTGAGCGCCGAGGGAGTCAGCTTCCTCATGACCAACAGACTGACACAAGATGCCATTGAAAATGAATTTTCAATGTGTCGCCAAAGAGGGGGCTTTGATAGAAATCCCTCTGCGATGAAATTCAGGCAGAATCTCAGGCAAAGGATTCAAGTCTCCTTGATGAAGCCGCCTTCAACAACAAACTGTGAGCAAGACGAAGAGGAATTAGTGTCGATTTCATCCGAAGCTTGCTCCACAGCAGAAGATGTTCACCAAGCGACAGACACTGAGGAAGACGCTGATGACGTCACCGAAGTACTGTCCAGCGATGACGAGCCTCTGCCAGTGGACGCTGACGACGCGGAGGACTCTGATGTCGAGGCAACGGTGATCCCGCCTCTAGCAGCCTCTGTTCCGAGCGAAAAATCCCTTAATCTGGAAACTTGTTCTGTTGAGTAAGTATAAAAATAGCGTAATGATGTAATTTGTTAAAAAACAATTCAAATTTATTGTACTGACATAAAGTAGCATTAAAATTTCAAAAATCCATCTTTTTTACTTAAGTAAAAGAAATTTGAATTTTTTCCTAATTTAAAGTGTCAAGGATAATAAAAGATTTTATAAAGTTTTAGTGGATGGTTTTAATTAAAATGGGATATAGGGTATATCTAATTACTATTCTTATCATGCCAAATATGTAAAATTAAAATAAAAGACTAAAACGATGTAAAAAATTAAAGTGGTCATTTAAAACAATTTATTGTGAATAATTAATTTTTTAGGCCTTCATAGCACTCTTTGGTTATTGTAGTAGGAATTTTTTTTCTATCTATAATAGAGAGCGTATATAGATGTCGAAAAAGTCCATGCTTCTCATCTAAAAAGATAAATAAAAACTAAGGTAATAAAAATAAAATAAAATAATTTTGAAAATATTTTAAAAATTTAGATTTGAGTTAGAATGCAGATAATGAATATGTCTTTCAATTATTGCACAAAATATTTAAACACTTACAGATATTTTTCTAATCTAATTAAAACCTCAATACTGCGTGCTTATAGTTTTCAATAGTTATTGTTTTATGAGCACACCCACGCTATTTGTAAAATAAAAAAAGAACTTGTCCACAAATAAATTTATCGTTTTAAAACCAATTTATTTATTTCAGATAATATATATATAATATAATACGTTGCTGGATACTTGGCAAAGGTTGTCATTGACAAGTATCACTGTGAAACTTGTACAGCTGATTTGACCTTGAAACCCGTAGTCCTAGATGAACCGAACCAGCTGTTGATCCTTTATAGATCATACGGAACCAAGGAAGGTATTTCACATTTGACCGCCCCTTCGCCAGTTATGGTTTCCATTACTGAAATCGTACTAAACTGTTTTCAAAAACACTTCCCAAGCATCATGTGTAAAATAGGTGTTAAAAGTGCTCTTGTGGAACGTGCTGTAGTAGAAATTAAGAAGAAGAACCCAAAATGGTTTGATGAAATACATCCGTGCCTCGATCATCGTCGGTTCATTGTAAATTTTTTGGTGAGATTGAAAACTATGAAAACTGTTTTGTGGCAATCGAAAGACCTCAGAATGCCTAGATCTACGCTCTCTCGTTCCTCACCTTTTGAACAAAAACTTAAAACTGTTCAAAACTTGTAACTTGTCTATTTTGCCTCAAGAGTCATTTTTTGTTACAAAGCATAATGAAGAATGAACTCTCTCGCTGATGATTTTTTTTCTTGTCTGTGTAGATGGGTGGGTAGGTGTTTGTATATATTGCTGTCGTGTCTTTGTATGTATATATTATTGCATATTTAACAGCCCCTACATATATGAATCAATGATAATTTATCAAGAAAATTCTATTTATTGAATTTATTGATACCGGTGTCTGTACAGTATGTGTGTATTTCTGTGTGTGATGTGTTTTTTATATGTTTGCGCTTGTATGCCATTGTATTTTAAGAGTTGAATATGATCGATCTTATTCGTTTGTAGATGTCAATTCATCAAATTTACTTGAAAGCTATTCAGTTTATTTACAAAATTAATTGTTGTATATAATGTAGTTGTATATATGAGGGGGGAAATCAAAATTAACAAAATAAAAAATTACCGAAATTGAGTTAGCACAGGTCCCTAATAGTACTTTTTGCGAGGAATCCAAATTTTCAATTACTTTGGGTAAAAACTCACTCAATCATAACGAACAATGGCCTCAAAGGTAATGGATTTTTGACATAACCTGTCATGTAATTCGTAGGACTAAAATAATTTAAGCTTGATCTTTATTTCATTACATTTTTTGCCTATTTAAACTCATTAATTATTTTTTTACTTATTGTTCTGGCTGTTATGTGTATTTTTCGTCTGCTGTATTTGTGTATTAGGCGTAGCATTTTTACTTTTGTTGAAATTTTTATAACAAAAATTAAATGTCTATTTAACTTAAATTTAAATGTTTTAACGACATACTTTTGGTTTTTCGTCTCTTAGAGCGATTAGTGCCTATCTCTAAGAGAACTTCTTATCCAAAAAAAGAAGATCTCTGTTAAAGGTGGAAACTTTGACGCAGTAACAGGGCTTTAAACTAATATCCACCGGCACTCATTATTCATTATAAAATACCGAAACTGTTTTAACATAATTATGTTATGGAAGCTATCCAGTTTGATACTTTTTTTTAACTTTCCCTGGGGTTCTTATAAAATATATTCTTATAAATATTTGGAAGAAAAATTTACTGTTTAGTTCAACATTATCGTTTTATGTGAATAAGGTACCAGCCGGACAGACGCGACATCGCGTTGACTGTTGAGGACGGGGTGGGCGGGCGCGGCGCGGCGCTGGAGCGGTGGGCCGGCGCGAGGTGGGCCCAAGCCGAAGCGCTGTGAGGAGACAGTGGAATGTGTACTGCGTTACCACGCGGCGCGCGACGGTGGCGCGGCGAACCATCGGCCCACCCAACTAACTCGGGTGGGCCGAACTAAACTAAGCTCGGAAATTCGCATGCGGCTGCCAATCTCTGTATTATATTTCATCTATGCTATCACTATCACAGTAAATCGTTAATTGAAAATAATTATCTGCAAGGTTAGAAGGCGTTGACTTAACCTAGTCTCGTACTTCTGACCTCATAGGCGTATAAATATTAAATCTAAGTTCGCGAATCAGCATTATCGTTTATGGCAGTGTTTCTTAACCGGTGGTACGCGTACCACTGGTGGTACGTGAGAGCATTTCAGGTGGTACGCGAGAGACAAAGGAAGAAATAAAAATTTAATACAAGAAAAACTAAAAATGTGTTTCTCATTGCCGACGATGGCTGTTTTCGTCAGTACAGTTCTATGTTACAATGGATATTTTTCATTTAGTTTGATATACATCAATAGGTAGCAGCAACTTTGCTTAGCAATTTTGTACCAACTTAGCAAAGTAAATTATTTTTAAAACTCCCGTTTTCTGAGCACATTTATATTAATGAAACAATTTTGTGTAGTACATGTCTACATTATTTTTTTTATTTCAAGATTTGAATTGAACTTGAATTGTAGAAAGTTGAGACACGCTCCGCAGAAACTATGTAACACGGGATAAAATTTATTTGGTAATATACACACAGAATGTTTAGTTTGTCACTTGGCAGCATTGCAACACTTGCTGTGTATTTGTTAGGTAAAGTCCCGTGAGTGATATGTCAAAATGAACGAGGTTAAACTACATACAAAGTGATAAACACTTGTTAATTTATTCTTAGTTTTTTATTGCCGTTATACCACCTACAATAATTTCCTGCTTTTCCTTGTCAATCAGCTTGTTATAGGTTTGGTAATTAACGAACTTACTTTCCTTGGTTACCAGTTTTGGCTTTTCTGATTGGTCGTTGCAAGCTTCAAAATTCACTGGTTATATTCGTAGCAACCTGATTGAGCTTTGATTCATCAACTTTGATTATAAACTTTTGAAATAGGTTGCCATAGAAACGCCAGATAAGGTATGGATGAGAAGGCAGATAACAGATAGTGCAGTTGTAAAGAAAGGCCTGGTTAGGTACCAAAGAAACGGGGGAAATTTGGGTAAAATGGCAATAAAAACAGAACAAACATCAATATCTTTGCAGCAGTCTGTGGTCAAAAAAATTTGTGTCATTATTTGTTTTTGTGTAGAACTAGTCCTGATTATATTAATTCGTCCTGATTTTGAGACTTCTTGAGCAAGTATGAACAGCAAATTTCTTATTAAATTTTTTTTACTGTTAGTATATGCATTTTGTATTCTGTATTTTTATGGTTTTTGTTACTTTTGTAAATTTTTTCAGTTTAAGTGTGTAGAAGAAGCAATTTGTTTAGGTTTCATTGTATGAACTTTGTTCATAAAACCTGCAGCTATAACATTTTTAACTTTAAACTAAAAAATTTAGTTTGCTTATATTTGATATTATTAATTCAATTCATCATAGGCACATCTAACATAAATATTTGTATGGTTAGAAGTATAATACTCATTTTATTTTTTTCCCGTTAATATAGAAGTTTTAAAATTTGGTTACAGGTTCAATTTTAAGATAGTACAGGTTCAATTAAAAAAATATCAACTTGGTAAAATTTTAAATTTCAAAATGGCGACCATTTAATCTTTTCTAACTTAAATTACGAAAAACCTGTCATGAAACCAATTTTTTTTACTAATAATGAATGTAGACGGTTTAATTTCTTATCCGATGACAACAAATTATGAAAATCGGTTAATAAACAACGGATATTTATGAATTTAATCAGTATTAGGTTGCACTGTTATTGCAACTTAAGAGCGGACCTGCCACCATTGTTGCGATAGAAAATTGTAACAATGGTAGCCAAATAAGCGGGGTTATTTATTGAGTATAAATAGTTTCAAGTACTCATTGGAAGATTTAATTTATAAATATTCAAATATAAAAGAAATCGAATATCCGGGTTTGTGCAATTTTTCGCTATTTAAAAAAGAGATAAAAAAATTGTTATAAATATATACAACAGTAATCAATATTGTAACAACGGAAAAATCATAAAAGACGCGGTATTTATTTTGCCTTTGGTAGAAAAACAGAATCAATGTAAGGGTTGGGCGAGTCGCCGCTAGATCGCTCTGTTTCGCGGTTCTCGTGGTTGCTTTCTCCTCCACCAGGCTGCAGCACGAGTCTACATTGTAATCAATCTATATTTCTGTAAGCGAAATTTTTTGAGCGTTTTAAAAATCGCAGAAAGGTGGTGGGGATCTCAAATTAAATGTTTCTCATGTTATTAAATGTTGGTCCGAAGCACGAGGGAAAATAATCGGCGCATCCGTAAAACCACCAGAAAAGGAGGAATAACGTAAAGTCCTCCATAAGAATAGCATATGGGGATTCCAAAAACGTCTGTTTTGTGTTCATTAAAACGTGTTTTAAGGTTTTATTTTAAAACAAGAGACAGATGATAATATTCAGTAAAAAACTATTAATAAACAATTGACAAAAATATACCTAGAGTGGTAATATACATTATAATAAGACATTTTGAGGCGTTAACGACTAAAAATATTACTAGGAGCGATACCGCCTAATAAACTATTACAAATTTGATTGCTGATTTTTACCATCATTATATACAACTAAGTCGAAAAAAACTATAAAATTTACTGGTGTGGCTATTTTAGCCTGTATCAAACCATAATAACATTCTCATTCTATTCTGATGGTGATGTGGGCGCAATTTGCGACGAATTATGAAAAGGTTCCCTATGTATAGCGTGATTTGTAGGGACAGATATCGACAGTGAGTGAAAATGATCTACTTTGAGTAGCTGTGTTAAAATTTGGTGCAAGCACGCACGCACACAAGTGGTTTCAGTTTAAAATGTTGAATTTTAAAAATTTAGGTTTTTAAAAGCCAAATACCCATTTTTGCCTCTATTGAAACCCTAAAATAATTCCGTTCCTATAACCCAATAATGCCAGTTTGCGAACTCACAAAAATAGACCTGGTCATATACCTTAACAAATTTAATCAAAACCAGATATTAATAAAAATGAAAGAATGGTTTTTTTTGGCTTCTGGGGACCTCAAAACTAAAAAGTATCTTGGTTCCGGACTTAGGTATTACCGTGACTACTACCGTAATAGCGTATTCCCAATGGGGAAATTCGCTAAAAATGTAGACCCCATAGCTTCATCAGATGAGTGTTTTCTAGTATTTTTATCACTGCTAATGCATCCGCGCAAACAGCTCCACCAGAGATGTACAGTATGCGGAATAAGGAAATCCGCTAAAAATGTAGACCCCATAGCTTCATCAGATGAGTGTTTCCTAGTATGTATCAGTCCTAATGCACCCGCGCAATCAGCACCACTAGATATACAGTATGCGCTGCGTAGATCGCTCGACACGCACACTAGCTACGACACGAGCACCGTTACACAAGGTCTTGTCAAGTTGGACTTTTAATAGACTTAATAATTTTATAAGTAGTTAATAGTATTTACTGTTTAAAGTAGCCATAAGCAGATTTAGTTTTTAAATAAATACACTATGTGAAATAATAGCACAACTAGATCAATTTGTTTCGATCAGTGTAACGGCAGCCTAACGGAATAACCAACAGTTTCGCCGAGTCGCCGCTAGAGCGCTCTGATCACAGTCCTCGTAGTTGCTTCCGCCTCCACCAGGCTGCAGCACGGGACACAACCATACGTCTGTTGAGGAATAAATTATTAATAAATTACTTTCCCACGATTTAAAATGTTTGGAAATTTATTCAAATATTAAATTACCGAGTACTACTAACTTGTGGGCAGTAATTGGCACTAAATGTTACACAATATTTAACTAATTAGCCAATGTGTAGTTAAGTTCTCGCGTGTTACATACACATCGTGGTCTCATATAAAGAAAAACTTTACCTATACTCGACAGTTCATTCACAAAATGGCTGCAATGTATACCAATTTGTAATTACTTATCTGCAAGGTTAGAAGGCGTAGACTTAACCTAGTCTCGAACTTCTGGCCTCATAGACGTTTGATACTAAATCCAATTTTGGGGAACCAGCATGTATTATCGGGTTATGTGAATGGGGTTTCCAAAGTGTAAAAAGTTTTAGCCAAACAGAATCAGTATAAGGGTTAGGCGAGTCGCCGCTAGATCGCTCTGTTTTGTGTTTCTCGTGGTTGCTTTCTCCTCCACCAGGCTGCAGCACGGGTCTACATTGTAATCAATCAATCTATATTATTCTGTAAACGAACAGTATTGAGCGTTTTAAAAGTCGCAGAAAGATGGCAGGGATCTCAAATTAAATGTTTCAGTCCCATGCACGAGGGAAAATTATCGGCGCGTCCATAAACTACCAGGAAAGGAGAAATAGCGTAAACGTACTCCATAAGAATAGCATGGGGATTCTGAAAACGTCTGTTTTGTGTACATTAAAACATGTGTTGTGGTTTGATTTTAAAACAAGAGACAGGTGATAATATTGAGTAAAAAACCATAAATAACCAATCGACAACAAATATACCTAGAGTGGTAATAGCCTATACACTATAATAAGACGTTGTGTGTCGTTCACGACAAAAAATACTACTAGGAATGTTAACCCCTTATAAACTATTACAATTTTACTGCTAATTTTTTCCATCATTATAGACAATTAAATTGAAAAAACTATAAAATTTACTGGTGTGCTATCATAGCCTGTATCAAACCATAAAAACATTCTTATGGTGATGGGGGCGCAATGGGCGATGAATTATGAAGAGATTCCCAATGTATATTGTGATTAGTAAAAAGTGTGCTTTGTTTACACGAAATCGAGTGTTTTGATTTGTAGGGACAGATATTGACAGTGAGTGAAAATGATCTACTTTGAGGAGCTGTGTAAAAATTTGGTGCACGCACACAAATGGTTTCAGTTTAAAATGTTGAATTTTAAAATATTAGGTTTTAAAAAGCCAAATACTCATTTTTGCCCCTATTGAAACCCTAAAAAATTCCGTTCCTATAACCCAATAATACCAGTTTGCGAACTCACGAAAATAGACCTGGACCTATACCTTAACAAATTTAATCAAAATCAGATATTAATAAAAATGAATGAATGGTGTTTTTGGCTTCTGTGGACCTCAAAACAAAAAAGTATCTTGGCTCCGGACTTAGGTAGGCCTATTACCGTGATTACTACCGTAATAACGTATTCCCAATAGGGAAATTCGCTAAAAATGTAGACCCCATAGCTTCATCAGATGAGTGTTTTCTAGTATGTATCAGTCCTAATGCACCCGCGCAATCAGCACCACTAGATGTACAGTATGCGCTGCGTCGATTTAGTTTTTAAATAAATACATTATGTGAAATAATAACACAACTAGTTCGAATTGTTTCGGTCACTGTAACGGCAGCCAAACGGAATAATTCAACAGTTTCGCCGTGTCGCCGCTAGAGCGCTCTGATCACAGTTCTCGTAGTTGCTTCCTCCTCCACCAGGCTGCAGCACGGGGCACAACCATACGTCTATTGAGGAATAAATTATTAATAAATTACTTACCCGCGATTTAAAGTATCTGGAAATTCATTCAAATATTTAATTACTGAGTTCCACTAACACATGGGCAATAATTAGCACGAAATGTTACACAATATTTAATTAATTAGCCAATGTCTAGTCAAGTTCTCGTGTGTTACATACATATCGTAGTCTGATATAAACAAAAAATTTACCCATACTTGTCGTTACAACGTCAAGATGGCTTGGAATGGATACTAATTTGTAATCAATTATCTGCAAGGTCAGAAGGCGTAGACTTAACCTAGTCTCGTACTTCTGACCTCATGGGCGTTTTATACTGAATCTAAGTTGGAGGACCAGCATGCATTATCGGGTTATGGGAATGAGGTTTCCAAAGGGTTAAAAACGAATTTTTGGACCTACTGTAATATTTCAAAATTTTAAACTGAAACTGTTTAAAATTTTTTTTTAACTTGGCTTATCAAATTACAGAGAAAGCTAAAATAGGTTTCCCACGATAATTTAGAAAGAATACTTGATTTTGAGGTGCAAAATCAGGTAACCCCACCTTCTTGTTGATTATGGAAAATCAACAAAACCTTGTATTCTAGGGTGGACTTTGAATTCCTGGAAAACCGGGATTGTCCCTGTTTCAATTATGTTTACAATTTTTTTTCTCAGATGTTTTCGACCGATTGCTTTGAAACTCGACATGTAACTTAAGATGGTACAGGTTCAATTTAAAATATATATAAACTTGGTGAAATCGTAAATTCCAAAATGGCGGCCATTTAAACTTTTTAAACATAAATTACGAAAAAACTGTTTGTTTTTTCATAAAAACAAAATATCTGAACTAATAATAAATGTAGACGGTATAATTTCTTATCACATGACACCAAATTATGAAAATTGGTTAATAAACAACGGAGATTTATGAATTTAATCAGTATTAGGTTGCCCTGTTATTGCAACCCAAGATCGGACCTGCCACCATTGTTACACTCGTAAATTGTAACAATGGTAGCCAACTAAGCGGGGTTATTTATTGAGTATAAATAGTTAAAAATACTCATTAGAAGATTATATTTATAAAAATTCAGATATAAAAAATCAAATTTCTGGATTTGTAGAATTTTTCACTATTTATAAATAATAAATGATAACAAAATTTGTTATAAACATATACAGCATTAATCAATATTGTAACAACAGAAAAAGTCATAAAAGACGTAGTATTTTTTTTTCCTTCGGTAGCCAAACAGAATCAATATAACGGTAGGGTGAGTCGCCGCTAGAGCGCTCTGCTCCTCAGTTCTCGTAGTTGCTTCCTCCTCCACCAGGCTGCAGCACGAGGCACAACCACACGTCTATTGAGGAATAAATTATTAATAAATTACTTTCCCAGGATTTAAAGTGTTTGGAAATTCATTCAAATATTAAGTTAACGAATACTACTAACATGTGGGTAGTTATTGTCACTAAATGTTGCACAATATTTAATTAATTTGCCAATATGTAGTCAAGTTCTCGTGTGTTACATACACATACACATGATGGTCTGGTATAAAGAAAAAGTTAACCATACATTGATAATCCAAGGTGGACACAGGGAACGTGGATTTAAACTGAAAATAATTATCTGAAAGGTAAGAAGGCGTAGACTTAACCTAATCTCGATCTTCTTACCTCTTAAGCATTAATTGATGTTAAATCTAAGTTCGCGAACCAGTATTATCGTTTATGGGAATAGAGTTTCGAAAGGGTTAAAGACGGATTTTCGGACTTACTGTAATATTTCAAAATTAAACTGAAACTGTTTAAAAGAGCTTAACAAAACAAACAATTTAGTATCTTAAAATTTTAAACTTGGCTTATCAGATTATGGACCAAATTTTTTGTGCTACGGAAATTTTTTTTTAGAGTACGGAGCTGATTTTGTGGTGCAAAATCAGGTAACCCCACCTTTTTGTTGATTATGAAAAATCAATATAACCTTGTAGGCTAGGATGGACAAGCGTCCCGGAAAACCGGGATTGTCCCTGTTTTAAACAATGTTCACAATTTTTTTTTATCCCGGATGTTTTTAACCAATTGCTTTGAAACTCGACATGTAACTTAAGAGAGTACAGGTTCAATTTGTAAAAACATTAACTTGGTAAAATTTTTAAATTTCAAATGGCGGCCATTTAAACTTTTTAAACTTAAATTACGAAAAGCCTGTCATAATGTTTTAACTAATAATGAATGTAGACGGTATAAGGTATAATTTCTTATCCGATGACACCAAATTATGAGAATCGTTTAATAAACAACGGAAATGTATTAATTTAATCAGTATTGGGTTGCATTGTTATTGCAACTTAAGAGAGAACCTGCCACCATTGTTGAGATAGAAAATTGTAACAATGGTAGCCAAATAAGCGGGGTTATTTATTGAGTATAAATAGTTTAAAGTACTCTTTAAAAGATTTAATTTATAAAAATTCAGATATAAAAGAAATCAAATTTCCGGGCTTGTGCAATTTCTCACTATTTAAAAGTAACAAATGATAAAAAATGTATAAATATACAACAGTAATCAATATTGTAACAACGGAAAAATCATAAAAGACATAGTATTTATTTTGCCTTTGGTAGCCAGAGCAATGTATACTGAACCGAATAAGCAGGGACATCCTTTAATACCTTTATTACCTTTATTGAAATGGCGACCTAACTCAATGGGTAGTTTAAAGCCAAGTATGAATGAGGGATGAGAGTAGGATGATTGTGGAGCGATCTTGTAGTCTTGTAACTGACTAAGGCCGACATTCTCCTTAAACAGGACTGTTAATTCATAGCCCAACAGCCAATGGTATCTAGGGACCTACAGTTTAACGTGGGATCCGAACCACAATTTCAACCTCCCATATACGAATTGGTCTAATTATGAGGATGGTACTTATGGATGAACTAGTATTCACTAGTGCGGACGTTAATCCCCTCCAGGGAATATCGCATCCACAAGCCATCGCTCATAACTATCCACAATTCGTGACCTCCAAGTAGCTGGGTTACAGGACGTCGCCACCCATAATCCTTATGGGGAAGTAAGAACGCCGCCCCCAAAACACAGATAGCACCACCAAGACATAATTTTTATTCAACGATCATGATGATTGGTTGAATGGAAACAGATGGCCAGAATAATTTTGCGACGTTTGTTATTGTTTTGATTTTTTTGTAAACCAATCTAAACCACCGTGAAGTAATCTAGAAGTTGTAGAGGTGAAACATTAAATAATTATCTGAAAGGTTAGAAGGCATTGACTTAACCTAGTCTCGTTCTTCTGACCTCATAGGCGTATAATATTAAATCTAAGTTTGCGAACCAGCATTATCGTCTATGGGAATAGGGTTTCAAAAGGGTTAAAAACGGATTTTTGGACCTACTGTAACATTTTAAACTGAAACTGTTTAAAAAGAGCTTAACAAAACAAACAATTTAGTATCTTAAATTTTTAAACTTGGCTTATCAGATTACGGAGAAAAGCTAAAAATAGGTTTCCCATGATAATCATATAGAAAGCCTACTTGATTTTGGGGTGCGAAATCAAGTAATCCCACCTTCTTGTTGATTATGGAAAATCAACAAAATTTTGTAGGCTAGGGGGGACAAACCTACCGGAAAACCGGGATTGTCCCTGATTCAATTATGTTCACAAATTTTTTTTTATCTCAGATGTTTTTCAACCAATTGCTTTAAAACTTGACATGTAACTTAAGATAATACAGGTTCAATTAAAAAAAAATTAATTAACACAATTAATTTAAACAAATTACTTCTATTTTTTGAGACTATTTTGTGAAGGTTTTAAAAATCCTTCTCGTGATTTTTAATTGTACCTTGGTACAATTTTAAATTTCAAAATAGCGGAAATTTAAACTTTTTTAACATAAATTACGAAAAAAACTGTCATAAAAACAAAATTTTTGAACGAATAATAAATGAAGACGGTTTAGTATCTTATGCGATGACAACAAATTATGAAAATCGGTTAAGAAAAAACGGAAATTTATGAATTTAATCAGTATTAGGTTGCACTGTTATTGCAACTTAATAGCGGACCTACCACCATTGTTGCACTAGTAAATTGTTACAATGATAGCCAACTAAGCGTGGTTATTTATTGAGTACAAATAGTTTAAGATACTCATTAGAAGATTTAATTTATAAAAATTCAGATATGAAAGAAATCAAATTTGCAGGTTTGTGCAATTTTTCACTATTTAAAAAAAAACAAATGATAAAAAAAAACTTTTGTTATAAACATATTTACAGCATTGTAACAAAATTGTAACACCGGAAAAATCGTAAAAGACGGAGTATTTGTTTTGCCTTTGGTAGCCAAACAGAATCAATATAAGGGTTCGGCGAGTCGCCGCTAGATCGCTCTGATCACAGTTCTCGTAGTTGCTTCCTCCTCCACCAGGCTGCAGCACGGGACACAACCATACGTCTATTGAGGTATAAATTATTAATAAATTTCTTTCCCACGATTTAAAGTTATTGGAAATTAATTCAAATATTTATTAACCGAGAACTACTAACACATGGAAAGTAATTGGCACTAAATGTTACACAATATTTAATTTATTAGCCAATGTGTAGTCAAGTTCTCGTGTGTTACATACACATCGTACTCTAATATAAAGAGAAAACAACAAATCTATGTTGCTGCGATGCTCCGGAATCCGAATGGGCGAAATATATAAATATAATATATAAATGATATGTAAATAATTATCTTCAAGGTCAGAAGGCGTAGACTTAACCTAGTCTCGATCTTTTGACCTCGTAGGCGTTTGTTACTAATTCTAAGTTGGGAACCAGTATGTGTTATCGGGTTATGTGAGTGGGGTTTCCAAAGGGTCAAAGAAGTTTTTTTTTTTTTTCATTTTTTGACCTGCTGTAATATTAATTAATTCAACATTTTAAAATGGAACTGTTTAAATACACCCCGTCACAGCAGACCTGCGTACTCAGCGAATTTCCTAATTAGTAATATTAATTTTGACCAGATAAACCTGTAAACCAAATTAAATGTCATCACATGTTCATAAATAGGGAAATAAATGTATAGTCTCCTTATGATAAATAGAAAAGAGTATGCAGGTATGCTGACATAGGGAATACTGAAATTAGGTTTTTAGCATAAAAACAATTTATTTCGACCATATAAAGCCATATACTAAGTTTCATCAATATCTGTCCATTACTAAAGGAGTTTGCCTATTCTCCATATGATTAACATGGGAAAAGAGTATGCAGGTTTGCTGCCATGATAAGCACAAAAACCAAGATTTTTTACCATAAATGGATGAATTTCAACCAAATGATGCTAAATACCAAGTTTCATCCAAAAATATTGATTAATAAGTGAAATATTAACACATCCTTATTCTCCATAAGATTAGCATTGGAGCTTCAAAATACAATGTACTGTCTTTAGACTTTTTAATATCTCGGTAACCAATGGATATAGAGCAAAGCTTCAAAATACTAAATTGTGTATTTTTTTTAGCTAAATCCAATGGTCAAAACAAAAATTTAAAATTTTTAAAAATTACATGTGAAAAATCCACAAAACCCATTTTTGGGGTACAAAACCCCTCAAAACTACCCCTTCCGGTAGGTCGATATGTCTGGTTTACGAACTCATCCGAATAAACGTAGGATTACACATCTCTACCAAATTTGGTGTCGATTGGACCTTTTTTACGAGAGTTATCGTGTCTAGGGACACATACATACATATATATATATATATATATATATATATATATATATATATATATATATAAATTTTAATGACTATTATTTTTGGTCTCTGGGCACCTAAAAACAAAAAAGTAACATGGTCCCGGGCTTAGGTCTTACCATGAGACCTACGGTAATAGCTTATTCCCTATGGGAAATTCGCTAAAAAACTTAAAAACAAACAATTTAGTGTTCACAATTTTTTAATTTGGCTTATCAGATTACGGAGAAGAGCTAAAAATAGGTTTCCAATGATAATCATATAGAAAGCCAACTTGATTTTGTGGTGCAAAATCAGGTAACCCCACCTTCTTGTTGATTATGGAAAATCAACAAAACCTTGTAGGCTAGGATGCACAACTGCACAAACGTCCTGGAAAACCGGGATTATCCCTGTTTCCAAGATTTTTTTTTATCTCAGATGTTTTTCAACCGAATTGCTTTGAAACTCGACATGTAACTTAAGATAGTACAGGTTCAATTAAAAAATATCAACTTGGTAAAATTTTAAATTTCAAAATGGCGGTCATTTAAACTATTTAAACATTAATTACGAAAAACTGTCATGAAAACAAAATTTTTGAACTAATAATGAATGTAGACGGTTTAATTTCCTATCCGATGACACCAAATTATGAAAATCGGTTAATAAACAACGGAGATTTATGAATTTAATCAGTATTAATTTGCAATGTTATTGCAACCCAAGAGCGGACCTGCCACCATTGTTACACTCGTGAATTGTAACAATGGTAGCCAAATAAGCGGGGTTATTTATTAAGTATAAATAGTTTAAAGTACTCATTAGAAGATTATATTTATAAAAATCCAGATATGAAAGAAATCAAATTTTCGGGTTTGTGCAATTTCTCACTATAGTAACAAATGATAAAAAAAATTTGTTATAAACATATACAACATTAATCAATATTGTAGCAATGGAAAAATCATAAAAGACGTAGTATTTATTTTGCCTTTGGTAGCCAAACAGAATCAATAAAAGGGATGTGCGAGTCGCCGCTAGATCGCTCTGTTTCGCGGTTCTCGTGGTTGCATTCTTCTCCACCAGGCTACAGCTCGGTTCTACATTGTAATCAATCTATATATAATATTCTGTAAGCGAACGGTTTTGAGCGTTTTAAAAATCGCAGAAAGATGGTAGGGATCTTGAATTAAATGTCTCGGTCCTATGCACGAGGGAAGATAAATGGCGCATCCGTAAAAACCACCAGGAAAGGAAAAATAACGTAAACGTCCTCCATAAGAATAGCATGAGGATTCAAAAAACGTCTGTTTTATGTAAATTAAAACATGTGTTAAGGTTTGATTCTAAAACATGAGACAGATGATAATGTTGAGTAAAAAACATTAATAAACTGTTGACAAAAATATACCTAGAGAGGTAGACTAATATGCACTATAATACGACATTTTTTGGCGTTAACAAAAAAACATTATTACTAGGAGCGATACCGCCTTATAAACTATTACAAATTGACTGCTGATTTTACCATCATTATAGACAATTAAATTGAAAAAAGCTATAAAATTTACTGGTGTGCTATCTTAGCCTGTATCAAACCATAAAAAAATTCTGATGGTTATGGGGGCGCAATGGGCCATGAATTATGAAAGAATCCCTATGTATAGCGTGATTTGTAAAACGTGTGCTTTGTATACACCAAATCAAGTGGTTTGATTTGTAGGGACAAAAAATATTGACATAATGAGTGAAAATTATCTACTTTGAGGAGCTGTGTAAAAATTTGGTGCACGCACGCACGCACACAAGTGATTTCAGTTAAAAATTATGAATTTTGAAAATTTAAGTCCAAAACTGCCAAATACCCTTTTATGACTCCTTTGAAACACTTAAGAACTCCATTCCCATAACCCGATAGTGCTAGCTCGTCAATTCATGAAAATATACATGGTCCTACACCTTAACAAATTTCACCAAAATCGGATATTTATAAAAATGAATTAATGGTGTTTTTGACTTCTGTGGACCTCAAAACAAAAAATTATCTTGGTTCCGGGCTTAGGCATTACCGTGACTACTACCGTAATAGCGTGTTCCCAATAGGGAAATTCGCTAAAAATGTAGACCCCATAGCTTCATCAGATGAGTGTTTTCTAGTATGTATTAGTGCTAATGCACCCGCGATATGAGCACCACTAGATGTACAGTATGCGCTGCGTAGATCGCTCGACACGCACATGAGCACCGTTACACAAGGTCTTGTCAAGTTGGCCTTTAATAGACTTAATAATTTTATAAGTACTTAATAGTATTTACTGTTTAAAGTAGCCATTAGCAAAATTACTTTTTAAATAAGTACATTATGTGAAATAATAACACAAGTAGTTCAAATTGTTTCGTTCAGTGTAACGGCAGCCAAACGGAATAATTCAACAGTTTCGCCGTGACGCCGCTAGAGCGCTCTGATCACAGTTCTCGTAGTTGCTTCCTCCTCCACCAGGCTGCAGCACGGGGCACAACCATACATCTATTGAGGAATAAATTATTAATAAATTACTTTCCCACGATTTAAAATGTTTGGAAATTAATTTAAATATTTAAATACCGAGTACTACTAACATGTGGGCAGTAATTAGCACTAAATGTTGCACATTATTTAATTAATTAGCCAATGTGTAGTTAAGTTCTCGTGTGTTACATACACATCATAGTCTGATATAAAGAAAAACTTTATCCGTCGAAATAGAGATGTCGTGACGTGACATTGAGATTTCAAGATGGCTTGGAATGGAAAATAATATGTAAATAATTATCTGCAAGGTTAGAAGGCGTAGACTTAACCTAGTCTCGTACTTCTGACCTCATAGGCGTTTGATGATACTAAATCGGAGAACCAGCAAGCATTATCGGGTTTTGATACAGTAATGTGGTTTCCAAAGGGTTAAAAACAGAATTATTTTGGCATTTTTAAACCTACTGTAATATTTAAAAATTCAACATTTTAAACTGAAGCTGTTTTAAAGAGCTTAACAAAACAAACAATTGGCTTATCAGATTACGGAGAGAGCTAAATACCCCCGTCGCAGCAGACCTGCCTACTCAGCAAATTTCCAATGGAATTTTGGTATATTCTCTATTTCCCCATAAAATCCATGGGGATTAAAGTATGTAGGTTTGCCGCCCTATGGGTTTTGTTGGTAAATATTAGTCAAAACCTACCTAGTGAATCTACATACCAAATTTTATCAGGTTATGGTGTTCTTTTTATTTTTCTCATAAACCCCATAGGTGTGAATACGTAGGTTTGCCGCCATATGCGTTTTCTAAGCAAATATAAGATAAACGATTGATAATGAATGTATATACCAAATTTTATCAAGATATGTCATTAAATAAGCATGATAGAAGGTTTTGTTGATTTTCCATAAGAATAACATGGAAAGAATACTTTTTGGATTTTCTCCATAACCATTTAGGCTAGGTAAAAAAATTCAAATTTTGAGCTCTTAAAATGGTTTAAGTTAAAATTGTCGAATTTATAAATAAAAATAAAGAAAGGGAAAAGCCAATTTTAAAACTTTTGAAACCCCATAAAACCCCGTTCCCATGGTCCAATTAAGGGAAATTCGCTAAAATGGGTTTCCATGATAATCATATAGAAAGCCTACTTGATTTTGTAGTGCAAAATCAGGTAACCCCAACTTCTTGTTGATTATGGAAAATCAACAAAACCTTGTAGGCTAGGGTGGACAAACGTACCGGAAAACCGGGATTGTCCCTGTTTAAAACTATGTTCACAAGATTTTTTTATCTCAGATGTTTTCAACCGAATTGCTTTGAAACTGACATGTAACTTAAGATAGTACAGGTTCAATTTAAAAATATATCAACTTGGTAAAATTTTAAATTTTAAAATGGCGGCCATTTAAACTTTTTTAACTTAAGTTACGAAAGGGACAATCTGTCATGAAAACAAACATTTTTTAACTAACAATAAATGTAGACGTTTTAATTTCCTATCCGATGACACCAAATTATGAAAATCGGTTAATAAACAACGGAGATTTATGAATTTAATCAGTATTAGGTTGCACTGTTATTGCAACTTAAGAGCGAACCTGCCACCATTGTTGCGATAGAAAATTGTAACAATAGAATAGTAGCCAAATAAGCGTGGTTATTTATTGAGTATAAATAGTTTCAAGTACTCATTGGAAGATTTAATTTATAAAAAATCAAATATAAAAGAAATCAAATTACTGGGTTTGTGCAATTTCTCACTATTTAAAAGTAACAAATGTTACTTCCAATACAAAAATGTTACTTCCATAAGAATAACATGGTAACTTTGAAGACCTGTGGGGCGGAGCCCTGAAGGAATTTTGTAATATCTATGTTCAAAAGTTTCAAGAAAGTCTGTTTGGTAGTTCCTGAGATTTCATGATGAGTCAGTCAGTGGGATTTTGCTATATAGATTAATCAATACTAGAGATCGCCCAATGGTCGAATTCGACCAAAAATTCATCTGATCTTGAACCAATTAATTTTAAAATATTTTATAGATGAAACATCTGTTCTTCCTTATTTGCTAGCTTTTGTTATTACAACAGCTGTCTTATGATTCAATCAATTACCCTTCTCCCATAAGATTAACAATGAAACTTTGAAAATCTGTAGGGCGTAGCCCCGTGGGCCGATATGAATTAAAACGTGATTCTGCTCATCTACAGCACGATACCTTTCTAACGGTATGAGCGGGTTTCTTCTACGATGCACACAAGCTGAGAAAAAAGGAGGAAAGAAACGTGCTTGCCTATTAATATATAGATTGTAACAACGGAAAAATCATAAAAGACGAAGTATTTATTTTGCCTTTGGTAGCCAAACAGAATCAATATAAGGGTTGGGCGAGTCGCCGCTAGATCGCTCTGTTTCGCGGTTCTCGTGGTTGCATTCTCCTTCACCAGGCCGCAGCACGGGTCTACATTGTAATCAATCTCTATATATTATTCTTTAAGCGAACGGTTTTGAGCGTTTTAAAAGTCGTAGAAAGATGGTAGAAATCTCAAATTAAATGTCTCAGTCCCATTCACGAGGGAAAATTATCGGCGCGTCCGTAAACCACCAGGAAAGGAGAAATAACGTAAAAGTCCTCCATGAGAATAGCATGGAGATTCCGAAAACTCTGTTTTGTGTACATTAAAAAATTTGTTAAGGTTTGATTTTAAAACAAGGGACAGATGATAATATTGAGTAAAAAACCATTAATAAACGATTGACAAAAATATACCTAGAGTGGTAGACTAATATGCACTATAATACGACGTTTTGTAGCGATAACAAAAAAATGTATTACTAGGAGCGATACCACCCTATAAACTATTACATATTGACTGCTGATTTTTCCCATCATTATAGGCAACTAAATTGAGAAAAAAAACCTATAAAATTTACTGGTGTGCTATCTTAGCCTGTATGCAAACAATAAAAACATTCTGATGGTGATGAGGGCGCAATGAACGCACAAGTGATTTCAGTTTAAAATTATGAATTTTGAAAATTTAGGTTTTAAAAATGCCAAATATCCATTTTTGACACGTTTGAAAACCTAAAAAACACCGTTACAATAACCCGATAATGCTAGTTCGCGAACTCATGAAAATAGACCTGGTCCTACACCCTAACAAATTTCATCAAAATCGGATATCTATGAAAATGAATGAATGGTATTTTTGGCTACTACGGATTTCAAAACAAAAAACTCATGGTCCCGGACTTAGGTACCGTGACTACTACCGTAATAGCGTATTCCCAATAGGGAATTTCGCTAAAAATGTAGACCCCATAGCTTCATCAGATGAGTGTTTTCTAGTGTGTATCAGTGCTAATGCACCCGCACAATCAGCACCACTAGATGTACAGTATGCGCTGCGTAGATCGCTCGACACGCACACTAGCTACGTCACGCGTGCCGTTACACAAGGTCTTGTCAAGTTGGACTTTTAATAGACTTAATATATTTACAAGTAGGCCTACTTAATAATTTTATAAGTACTTAATAGTATTTACTGTTTAAAGTAGCCATTAGCAGATTTAGTTTTTTAAATAAATCAATTATGTGAAATAATAACACAACTAGTTCAAATTGTTTCGTTCACTGTAACAGCAGCCAAACGGAATAATTCAACAGTTTCGCCGAGTCGCCGCCAGAGCGCTCTGATCACAGTTCTCGTAGTTGCTTCCGCCTCCACCAGGCTGCAGCACGGGGCACAACCATACGTCTAATGATGAATAAATTATTAATAAATTACTTTCCCAGGATTTAAAGTATCTGGAAATTCATTAAAATATTAAATTACCGAGTACTACTAACAGGTGGGCAGTAATTGGCACTAAATGTTGCACAATATTTAATTAATTAGCCAATGTGTAGTTAAGTTCTCGTGTGTTAGATACACATCATAGTCTCATATAAAGAAAAACTTTATCCGTCGAAATAGAGATGTCGTGACGTTGAGATTTCAAGATGGCTTGGAATGGAAAATAAGATGTAAATAATTATCTGCAAGGTTAGAAGGCGTAGACTTAACCTAGTCTCGTACTTCTGACCTCATAGGCGTTTGATGATACTAAATCGGAGAACCAGCAAGCATTATCGGGTTTTGATAATGTGGTTTCCAAAGGGTTAAAAACAGGATTTTGGCATTTTTGGACCTACTGTAATATTTAAAAATTCAACATTTTAAACTGAAGCTGTTTTAAAGATCTTAACAAAACAAACAATTTAGTATCTTAAATTTTTAAATTTGGCTTATCAGATTACGGAGAGAGCTAAATACCCCCGTCGCAGCAGACCTGCGTACTCAGCGAATTTCCAATGGAATTTTGGTAGGCTATATTCTCTATTTCCCCATAAAATCCATGGGGATTAGAGTATGTAGGTTTGCCGCCATATGGGTTTTGTTGGTAAATATAAGTCAAAACCTACCTAGTGAATCTACATACCAAATTTTATCAGGTTATGGTGTTCTTTTTATTTTTCTCATAAACCCCATAGATGTGAGTACGAAGGTTTGCCGCCATATGCGTTTTGTAAGCAAATATAAGATAAACGATTGATAATGAATGTACATACCAAATTTTATCAAGATATGTCATTAAATAAGCATGATAGAAGGTTTTGTTGATTTTCCATAAGAATGACATGGAAAGCATACTTTTTGGATTTTCTCCATAACCATTTAGGCTAGGTAAAAAAATTCAAATTTTGAGCTCTTTTAAAATGGTTTAAGTTAAAATTGTCGAATTTATAAATAAAAATAAAGAAAGGGAAAAGCCAATTTTAAAACTTTTGAAACCCCATAAAACCCCGTTCCCATGGTCCAATTATTCTGGTTCGCGAACTCAATCGAGTAGATGCTGGCTTACACCCCTGTACCAAATTTCAACAAAATGGGATGTTCCGTTCAAAAGTTATCGTGGTCACGGACACACACAAATATATATGTATATATATCAATTGAAACGAACGGTGTTTTTGGCTTCTACTGACATATAAATGAAAAAGTATCATGGTCCCGGGCCTAGGTCTTACCATGACTACTACAGCAATAACGTATTCCCTATAGGGAAATTCGCTAAAATGGGATTCCCATGATAATCATATAGAAAGCCTACTTGATTTTGTAATGCAAAATCAGGTAACCCCAACTTCTTGTTGATTATGAAAAATCAACGAAACCTTGTAGGCTAGGGTAGACAAACGTACCAGAAAACCGGGATTGTCCCTGTTTAAACTATGTTCACAAGATTTTTTTTATCTCAGATGTTATTCAACCGAATTGCTTTGAAACTGACATGTAACTTAAGAGAGTACAAGTTCAATTTAAAAAAATATCAACTTAGTAAAATTTTAAATTTTAAAATGGCGGCCATTTAAACTTTTTTAACTTAAGTTACGAAAGGGACAATCTGTCATGAAAATAAACATTTTTTAACTAATAATAAATGTAGACGTTTTGATTTCCTATCCGATGACACCAAATTATGAAAATCGGTTAATAAACAACGGAGATTTATGAATTTAATCAGTATTAGGTTGCACTGTTATTGCAACTTAAGAGCGAACCTGCCACCATTTTTGCGATAGAAAATTGTAACAATAGAATAGTAGCCAAATAAGCGTGGTTATTTATTGAGTATAAATAGTTTCAAGTACTCATTTGAAGATTTAATTTATAAAGTTCAAATATAAAAAAAATCAAATTACCGGGCTTATTGCAATTTCTCACTATTTAAAAGTAACAAATGTTACTTCCAATACAAAAATGTTACTTCCATAAGAATAACATGGTAACTTTGAAGACCTGTGGGGCGGAGCCCTGAAGGAATTTTGCAAAATCGTTTCTTAGTGGGCAACTAGGAGGCAAGACGAACCTATGTTCAAAGTTTCAAGAAAGTCTGTTTGGTAGTTCCTGAGATTTCAGTCAGTCAGTGGGATTTCGCTATATAGATTAATCAATACTAGAGGTCGCCCAGTGATCGAATTCGACCAAAAACCATTGGTCTGATCTTGAACCAATTAATTTTAAAGATAAAACATCTGTTCTTCCTCATTTGCTAGCATTTGTTATTACAACAGCTGTCTTATGTTTCAATCAATTACCATTCTCCCATAAGATTAACAATGAAACTTTGAAAATCTGTAGGACATGAATTAAAACGTTCTTACAGTTACGTGTGATTCTGCTCATCTACAGCACGATACCTTCCAAACGGTATGAGCGGATTTCTCCTACGATGCACACAAGTTGAGAAAAAAGAAGGAAATGAAACGTGCTTGCCTATTACTCCTCAATTACACTTTACAATAAATTACCTCCCAACCTAAAACATGTTTCAGATGCATTTAAATTTAAAATCAACCTGAAACAGTTTCTTTTAAAAAAAGAATACTACAGTGTGCGAGACTTCTTGAATGATGATTTTTCTTTAAGTTTATGAAAATCCAACAGTTTCGCCGAGTCGCCGCTAGAGCGCTCTGTTCACAGATCTCGTAGTTGCTTCCTCCTCCACCAGGCCGCAGCACGGGGCACAACCATACGTCTATTGAGGAATAAATTATTAATAAATTAATTTCCCGCGCTTTAAAGTGTTAGGAAATTCATTAAAATATTAAATTACCGAGTACTACTAACGTGTGGGCAGTAACTAACGTGTGGCACGAAATGTTACACAATATTTAATTAATTAGTTAATATGTAGTCAAGTTCTTGTGCGTTGCTTACACAACGTGGTCTGATACTGTATAGAGAAAAAGATTATCTACCTCCACTAGAGAACTAATAAACTCACAAGGCGGAAAAATTTGATGTTAATAATTATCTGAAAGGTTAGAAGGCGTTGACTTAACCTAGTCTCGATCTTCTGACCTCATAGGCGTTTGATATTAAATTCTAAGTTCGCGAACCAGCATTATCGTCTATGGGAATAGGGTTTCAAAAGGGTTAAAAACGGATTCTAGGACCTACTGTAATATTTCAAAATTTAAAACTGAAACTGTTTAAAAAGCGCTTAACAAAACCAACAATTTAGCATCTTAAATTTTTTATCTTTGCTTATCGGATTATGAAGCAAAGTAAAAATTAGGTTTCCCGTTATGATCATATAGAAAGCCTACTTGATTTTGAGGTGCGAAATCAGTACAACCCAACCTTTTTGTTGATTATGGAAAATCAAGAAAATATTGTAAGCTAGGGTGGACAAACGTCTTGGAAAAGCGGGATTGTACATGTTTAAACTATGTTCACAATTTTTTTTATCTCAGACGTTTTTTAACCAAAATGCTTTGAAACTGACATGTAACTTAAGATAGTACAGGTTCAATTTAAAATATATATAAACTTGGTGAAATCGTAAATTCCAAAATGGCGGCCATTCAAACTTTTTAAACATAAATTACGAAAAAACTGTCATGAAAACAAAATTTCTGAACTAATAATAAATGTAGACGGTATAATTTCTTTTCACATGACACCAAATTATGAAAATCGGTTAATAAACAACGGAGATTTATGAATTTAATCAGTATTAGTTTGCACTGTTATTGCAACTGAAAAGCTGACCGGCCACCATTGTTCCACTAGTAAATTGTTGCAATGGTAGCCAACTAAGCGGGGTTATTTATTGAGTATAAATAGTTTAAAGTACTCATTAGAAGATTTAAGTTGTAAAAATTCAGATATAAAAGAATTTGAATTTCCGGGTATGTGCAATTCTCACTATTTAAAAGTAACAAATGATAAAAAAAATTTGTTATAATTATATAACAGTAATCAATATTGTAACAACGGAAAAATCATAAAAGACGTAGTATTTATTTTGCCTTTGGTAGCCAAACAGAATCAATATAAGGGTTGGGCGAGTCGCCGCTAGATCGCTCTGTTTCGCGGTTCTCGTGGTTGCTTTCTCCTCTACCAGGCTGCAGCACGGGTCTACATTGTAATCAATCTTTATATGTATTATTCTGTAAGCGATATTTTTGAGCGTTTTATAAATCGCAGAAAGATGGTAGTAATCTCAAATTAAATGTCTTTGTCCCATGCAAGAGGGAAAATAAATGGCGCATCCATAAAACCACCAGGAGAGGAGAAATAACGCAAACGTCACCATAAGAATAGCATGGGGATTCCAAAAACTCTTTGTGTACATTAAATATGTGTTAAGGTTTGATTTTAAAACAAGGGACAGATGATAATATTCGGTAGAAAACTATTAATAAACAATTGACAAAAATATACCTACAGTGGTAATATACACTATAATAAGACATTTTGAGGCGTTAACGACTAAAAATATTACTAGGAGCGATACCGCCTTATAAACTATTACAAATTTGATTGCTTTTTTTACCATCATTATATACAACTAAATTGAGAGAAAAACTATAAAATGTACTGGTGTGCTATCTTAGCCTGTATGCAAATAATGAAAACATCCTGATGGCGATGGGGGCATAATGGACATTGAATTATGAAAACACTCCCTATTTATAGCGTGATTTGTAAAAAGTGTGCTTTGTTTACACAAAATCAAGTGTTTTGATTTGTAGGGACAAAAAATATTGACATAATGAGTAAAAATTATCTACTTTGAAAAGCTGTGTAAGAATTTGGTGCAAGCACGCACGCACACAAGTGGTTTCATTAAGACGTTGATATTTGAAAATGCCAAACCCCCATTTAGGACAAATTTGAAACACTTAAGAACTCCATTCCCATGACCCGATAATGCTAGCTCGTCAATTCATGAAAATAGACATGGTCATACACCTTAACAAATTTCATCAAAATCGGATACTAAACAAAAATGAATGAACGGTTTTTTGGCTTCTGGGGACCTCAAAACAAAAAATTATCTTGGTTTCGGACTTAGGTATTACCGTGACTACTACTGTTATAGCGTATTAACAATAGGGAATTTCGCTAAAAATGTAGACCCCATAGCTTCATCAGATGAGTGTTTTCTAGTATGTATCAGTCCTAATGCACCCGCGCAATCAGCACCGCTAAATGTACAGTATGCGCTGCGTCGATTTAGTTTTTAAATAAATACATTATGTGAAATAATAACACATCTAGTTCATTGTTTCGTTCAGTGTATCGGCAGCCAAACGGAATAATTCAACAGTTTCGCCGAGTCGCCGCTAGAGCGCTCTGCTCCACAGTTCTCGTAGTTGCTTCCGCCTCCACCAGGCTGCAGCACGGGGCACAACCATACGTCTATTGAGGAATAAATTAGTAATAAATTACCTTCTCACGATTTAAAGTGTTTGGAAATTCATTCAAGTATTAAGTTAACGATAACTACTAACATGTGGGCAGTAATTGGCACTAAATGTTGCACAATATTTAATTAATTGGCCAATGTGTAGTCAAATTCTCGTGTGTTACATACACATCGTAGTCTTATATAAAGAAAAACCTTGATGTGTTCTCGTGTAGCAGCAATCGTGGAGCAAAAGATGAAATGTAAATAATTATCTGAAAGGTCAGAAGTCGTAGACTTAACCTAGTCTCGTACTTCTGACCTCATAGGCGTTTGATATTAAATCTAAGTTCGCGAATCAGCATTATCGTCTATGGGAATAGGGTTTCAAAAGGGTAAAAAACGGATTTATGGACCTACTGTAATATTTCAAAATTTTAAACAAACTGTTTAAAAAGAGCTTAACAAAACCAACAATTTAGCATCTTAAATTTGTTATCTTTGCTTATCGGATTATGAAGCAAGGCAAAAATTAGGTTTCCCTTGTTGATCATATAGAAAGCCTACTTGATTTTGTTGTGAAAAATCAGGTGACCCCAACTTCTTGTTGATTATGGAAAATCAAGAAAACCTTGTAGGCTAGGGTGGACAAACGTCCCGGAAAACCGGGATTGTCCCTGTTAAAATATGTTCACAATTTTTTTATCTAAAATGTTTTTCAACCAAAATGCTTTGAAACTGACATGTAACTTAAGATAGTACAGGTCCGATTTATAAAAATATTAACTAGGTAAAACTTTAAATTTCAAAATGGCGGCCATTTAAACTTTTTTAACTTAAGTTACGAAAGGGTCAAGCTGTCATGAAAACGAAATTTTTTAATTAATCATAAATGTAGACGTTTTAATTTCCTATCCGATGACGCCAAATTATGAAAATCGGTTAATAAACAACGGAGATTTATGAATTTAATCAGTATTAGGTTGCCCTGTTATTGCAACCCAAGAGCGAACCTGCCACCATTGTTGCACTGGTGAATTGTAACAATGGTAGCCAAATAAGCGGGGTAAATAGTTTAAAGTACTCATTAGAAGATTTAATGTATAAAAATTCAGATATAAACGAAATCGAATATCCAGGTTTGTGCTATTTCTCACTATTTAAAAAATGATAAAAAATTGTTATAAATATACAACAGTAATCAATATTGTAACAACGGAAAAATCATAAAAGACGCAGTATTTATTTTGCCTTTGGTAGGCAAACAGAATCAATATAAGGGTTGGGCGAGTCGCCGCTAGATCGCTCTGATTTGTGGTTCTCGTGGTTGCTTTCTCCTCCACCAGGCTGCAGCACGGGTCTACATTGTAATCAATCTATGTATTATTCTGTGAGCAAAATTTTTAAGCGTTTTAAAAATCGCAGAAAGATGGCAGGGATCTTAAATTAAATGTTTCGGTCCCGTGCACGAGGGAAAATTATCGGCGCGTCCATAAACTACCAGGAAAGGAGAAAAAACTAAGTTTGTTGTACATTAAAACATGTGTTAAGGTTTTATTTTAAAACAAGAGACAAATGATAATATTGAGTGAAAACCATTAATAACCTATAGACAACAAAAATACCTAGAGCGGTAATATTACACTATAATAAGATGTTTTGTGTCGTTGATGACAAAAAATATTAAAAGGAGCGTTACCAGCCTAAAACTATTACAAATTGACTGCTGATTTGTCCCATCATTATAGGCAACTAAATTGAGAAAAAAAACTATAAAATTTACTGGTTTGCTATCTTAGCCTGTATTAAACCATAAAAATATTCTGATGGTGATGGGGGCGAAATGGGCGATGAATTATGAAAAGATTCCCTATGTTTAGCGTGATTTAAAAAGTCTGCTTTGATTACACGAAATCAAGTGTTTTGATTTGTAGGGTTGGATATTGACAGTGAGGAAAAATTATCTACTTTGAGGAGCTGTGTTAAAATTTGGTGCAAGCACGCACGCACACAAGTGGTTTCAGATAAGATGTTGATATTTGAAAATTTAGGTCCGAAAATGCGAAATACCCATTTACGACCCCTTTGAAACACTTAAGAACTCCATTCCCATAACCCGATAATGCTGGCTCGTCAATTCATGAAAATAGACATGGTCACACACCTTAACAAATTTCATCACAATCGGATATTAATCAAAATGAATGAATGGTGTTTTTGGCTTCTGAGGAACCTCAAAACAAAAAATTATCTTGGTTCCGGGCTTAGGTATTACCGTGACTACTACTGTAATAGCGTATTCCCAATAGGGAAATCCGCTAAAAATGTAGACCCCATAGCTACATCAGATAAGTGTTTTCTAGTATTTTTATCACTGCTAATGCATCCGCACAAACAGCTCCACTAGAGATGTACAGTATGCGCTGCGTAGATCGCTCGACACACATATTCGCTACAACTATTCAAGTTGGCACTTTTAATAGACTTAATTTATTTATAAGTAGGGCTACTTTATAGTATTTACTGTTTAAAGTAGCCATTAGCAGATTAAGTTTAAATAAATACATTATGTGAAATAATAACACAACTAGTTCAAATTGTTTCGTTCAGTGTAACGGCAGCCAAACGGAATAATTCAACAGTTTCGCCGAGTCGCCGCTAGAGCGCTCTGATCACAGTTCTCGTAGTTGCTTCCGCCTCCACCAGGCTGCAGCACGGGGCACAACCATACGTCTGTTGAGGAATAAATTATTGATAAATTACTTTCCCGCGCTTTAAAGTGTTTGGAAATTCATTAAAAAATTTAATTGCCGAGTACCACTAACACATGGGCAATAATTAGCACGAAAGGTTGCACAATATTTAATTAATTAGCCAATATTTAGTCAAGTTCTCGTGTGTTATATACACATCGTAGTCTCATATAAAGAGAAAAACACACCAATTTCTCACCCTGTGTAGATGTGCGCCCTGCGTCGGAGAAGAAGATGAAATAAATGTAAATAATTATCTGAAAGGTCAGAAGGCGTAGACTTAACCTAGTCTCGATCTTCTGACCTCGTAGACGTTTGTTACTAATTCTAAGATGGGGAACCAGCATGTATTATCGGGTCATGGGAATGGGATTTCCAAAGCGCCAAAAAAGTTGTTTTTCTTGTTTTTTTTTTTTTTTTTTTTTTTAATTTTTTGACCTGCTGTAATATTAATTAATTCAACATTTTAAAATGGATCTGTTTAAAAAAAAGCTTAAAAACAAACAACTTAGTGTTTACAATTTTTTAATTTGGCTTATCAGATTACGGAGAAAAGCCAAAAATAGGTTTCCTATGTTAATTATATGGGAAACCTACTTGATTATGTGGTGCAAAATCAGGTAACCCAACCTTTTTGTTGATTATGGAAAATCAACAAAACCTTGTAGGCTAGGATGGACAAACGTAATGGAAAACCGGGATTGTCCCTGTTTAAACTATGGTCACAAGATTTTTTTTATCTCAGATGTTTTTCAACCGAATTGCTTTGAAACTGACATGTAACTTAACATAGTACATGTTCAATTAAAAAAAAATATCTACTTGGTAAAATTTTCAATTTCAAAATGGCGGTCATTTAAACTTTTTAAACATTAATTACGAAAAACTGTCATGAAAACAAAATTTTTGAACTAATAATAAATGTAGACGTTTTAATTTCCTATCCGATGACACCAAATTATGAAAATCGGTTAATAAACAACGGAGATTTATGAATTTAATCATTATTAGGTTGCACAGTTATTGAAACTTAAGAGCGAACCTGCCACCATTTTTGCGATAGAAAATTGTAACAATAGAATAGTAGCCAAATAAGCGTGGTTATTAATTGAGTATAAATAGTTTCAAGTACTCATTGGAAGATTTAATTTATAAATATTCAAATATAAAAGAAATCAAATTACCGGGTTTGTGCAGTTCTTACTATTTAAAATGAAAAAAAAAGTTGTTATAAATATATACAACAGTAATCAGTATTGTAACAACGGAAAAATTATAAAAGACATAGTATTTATTTTGCCTTTGGTAGCCAATAGAATCAATAAAAGGGTTGGGCGAGTCGCCGCTAGATCGCTCTGTTTTGTGTTTCTCGTGGTTGCTTTCTCCTCCACCAGGCTGCAGCACGGGTCTACATTGTAATCAATCTACATATGTATTATTCTGTAAGCGAAATTTTTGAGCGTTTTATAAATCGCAGAAAGATGGTAGTAATCTCAAATTAAATGTCTTTGTCCCATGCACAAGGGAAAATAAATGGCGCATCCATAAAACCACCAGGAAAGGAGAAATAACGCAAAAGTCTTCTATAAGAATAGCATGGGGAATCCAAAAACGTATGTTTTGTGTACATTAAAACATGTGTTAAGGTTTGATTTTAAAACAAGAGACAGATGATAATATTGAGTAAAAAA
This sequence comes from Neoaliturus tenellus, assembly GCA_030545055.2. Lineage (NCBI taxonomy): Eukaryota > Metazoa > Arthropoda > Insecta > Hemiptera > Cicadellidae > Neoaliturus > Neoaliturus tenellus. The sequence goes on from CM061532.1 coordinate 257,976,466, forward strand.
CTATTAATAAACGATTGACAACAAATATACCTAGAGTGGTAATATGCACTATAATAAGACGTTGTGTGTCGTTCACGACAAAAAATACTACTAGGAATGCTAACCCCTTATAAACTATTACAATTTACTGCTAATTTTTTCCATCATTATAGACAATTAAATTGGAAAAACTATAAAATTTACTGGTGTGCTATCTTAGCCTGTATGCAAATAATAAAAACATTCTGATGGTGATGGGGGCGCAATGGGCGATGCATTATGAAAAGATTCCCTATGTATAGCGTGATTTGTAAAAAGTGTGCTTTGTTTACACTAAATCAAGTGGTTTGATTTGTAGGGACAAAACATATTGACATAATGAATGAAAATTATCTACTTTGAGGAGCTGTGTTAAAATTTTGTGTACGCACGCACGCACACAATTGGTTTCAGTTTGTGATGTTGATATTTGAAAATTAAGTCCGAAAATGCCAAATACCCATTTATGACCCCTTTGAAACACTTAAGAACTCCATTCCCATAACCCGATAATGCTAGCTCGTCAATTCATGAAAATAGACATGGTCACACACCTTAACAAATTTCATCAAAATCGGATATTAATAAAAATTAATGAATTGTGTTTTTGGCTTCTGAGGACCTCAAAACGAAAAATTATCTAGGTTCCGGACTTAGGTATTACCGTGTCTACTACCGTAATAGCGTATTCCCAATAGGGAATTTTGCTAAAAATGTGGACCCCATAGCTTCATCAGATAAGTGTTTTCTAGTATGTATCAGTGCCAATGCACCCGCGCAATCAGCACCACTAGATGTACAGCATGCGCTGCGTAGATCGCTCGACACGCACACTAGCTACGTCGCGAGCGCCGTTACACAAGGTCTTGTCAAGTTGGACTGTTAATAGACTTAATAATTTTATAAGTACTTAATAGTATTTACTGTTTAAAGTAGCCAGTAGCAGATTTAGTTTTTAAATTAATACATTATGTGAAATAATAACACAACTGGTTCAAATTGTTTCGTTCAGTATAACGGCAGCCAAACGGAATAATTCAACAGTTTCGCCGAGTCGCCGCTAGAGCGCTCTGCTCCACAGTTCTCGTAGTTGCTTCCGCCTCCACCAGGCTGCAGCACGGGGCACAACCACACGCCTATTGAGGAATAAATTATTAATAAATTACTTTCCCGCGCTTTAAAATGTTTGGAAATTCATTAAAATATTTAATTACCGAGTACCACTACCACATGGGCAATAATTAGCTCGAAATGTTGCACATTATTTAATTAATTAGCCAATGTGTAGTTAAGTTCTCGTGTGTTACATACACATCATAGTCTGATATAAAGAAAAACTTTATCCGTCGAAATAGAGATGTCGTGACGTGACATTGAGATTTCAAGATGGCTTGGAATGGAAAATAAGATGTTAATAATTATCTGCAAGGTTAGAAGGCGTAGACTTGACCTAGTCTCGTACTTCTGACCTCATAGGCGTTTGATGATACTAAATCGGTGAACCAGCAAGCATTATCGGGTTTTGATAATGTGGTTTCCAAAGGGTTAAAAACAGAATTTTGGCATTTTTGGACCTACTGTAATATTTAAAAATTCAACATTTTAAACTGAAGCTGTTTTAAAGAGCTTAACAAAACAAACAATTTAGTATCTTAAATTTTTAAACTTGGCTTATCAGATTACGGAGAGAGCTAAATACCCCCGTCGCAGCAGACCTGCGTACTCAGCGAATTTCCAATGGAATTTTGGTAGGCTATATTCTCTATTTCCCCATAAAATCCATGGGGATTAAAGTATGTAGGTTTGCCGCCCTATGGGTTTTGTTGGTAAATATAAGTCAAAACCTACCTAGTGAATCTACATACCAAATTTTATCAGGTTATGGTGTTCTTTTTATTTTTCTCATAAACCCCATAGGTGTGACTACGTAGGTTTGCCGCCATATGCGTTTTCTAAGCAAATATAAGATAAACGATTGATAATGATTGTACATACCAAATTTTATCAAGATATGTCATTAAATAAATAAGCATGATAGAAGGTTTTGTTGATTTTCCATAAGAATAACATGGAAAGCATACTTTTTGGATTTTCTCCATAACCATTTAGGCTAGGTAAAAAATTAAAATTTTGAGCTCTTTTAAAATGGTTTAAGTTAAAATTGTCGACTTTATAAATAAAAATAAAGAAAGGGAAAAGCCAATTTTAAAACTTTTGAAACCCCATAAAACCCCGTTCCCATGGTCCAATTATTCTGGTTCGCGAACTCAATCGAGTAGATGCTGGCTTACACCCCTGTACCAAATTTCAACAAAATGGGAGGTTCCGTTCAAAAGTTATCGTGGTCACGGACACACACAAATATATATGTATATATATCAATTGAAACGAACGGTGTTTTGGCTTCTACTGACATATAAATGAAAAAGTATCATGGTCCCGGGCTTAGGTCTTACCATGACTACTACAGCAATAACGTATTCCCTATAGGGAAATTCGCTAAAATGGGATTCCCATGATAATCATATAGAAAGCCTACTTGATTTTGTAATGCAAAATCAGGTAACCCCAACTTCTTGTTGATTATGAAAAATCAACGAAACCTTGTAGGCTAGGGTAGACAAACGTACCAGAAAACCGGGATTGTCCCTGTTTAAACTATGTTCACAAGATTTTTTTATCTCAGATGTTATTCAACCGAATTGCTTTGAAACTGACATGTAACTTAAGAGAGTGCAAGTTCAATTTAAAAAAATATCAACTTGGTAAAATTTTAAATTTTAAAATGGCAGCCATTTAAACTTTTTTAACTTAAGTTACGAAAGGGACAATCTGTCATGAAAATAAACATTTTTTAACTAATAATAAATGTAGACGTTTTAATTTCCTATCCGATGACACCAAATTATGAAAATCGGTTAATAAACAACGGAGATTTATGAATTTAATCAGTATTAGGTTGCACTGTTATTGCAACTTAAGAGCGAACCTGCCACCATTTTTGCGATAGAAAATTGTAACAATAGAATAGTAGCCAAATAAGCGTGGTTATTTATTGAGTATAAATAGTTTCAAGTACTCATTTGAAGATTTAATTTATAAAGTTCAAATATAAAAAAAATCAAATTACCGGGCTTATTGCAATTTCTCACTATTTAAAAGTAACAAATGTTACTTCCAATACAAAAATGTTACTTCCATAAGAATAACATGGTAACTTTGAAGACCTGTGGGGCGGAGCCCTGAAGGAATTTTGCAAAATCGTTTCTTAGTGGGCAACTAGGAGGCAAGACGAACCTATGTTCAAAGTTTCAAGAAAGTCTGTTTGGTAGTTCCTGAGATTTCAGTCAGTCAGTGGGATTTCGCTATATAGATCAATCAATACTAGAGGTCGCCCAGTGATCTAATTCGACCAAAAACCATTGGTCTGATCTTGAACCAATTAATTTTAAAATATTTTATAGATAAAACATCTGTTCTTCCTCATTTGCTAGCATTTGTTATTACAACAGCTGTCTTATGTTTCAATCAATTACCATTCTCCCATAAGATTAACAATGAAACTTTGAAAATCTGTAGGACATGAATTAAAACGTTCTTACAGTTACGTGTGATTCTGCTCATCTACAGCACGATACCTTCCAAACGGTATGAGAGGATTTCTCCTACGATGCACACAAGTTGAGAAAAAAGAAGGAAATGAAACGTGCTTGCCTATTACTCCTCAATTACACTTTACAATAAATTATCTCCCAACCTAAAACATGTTTCAGATGCATTTAAATTTAAAATCAACCTGAAACAGTTTTTTTTTTTTTAAAAAGAATACTACAGTGTGCGAGACTTCTTGAATGATGATTTTTCTTTAAGTTTATGAAAATCCAACAGTTTCGCCGAGTCGCCGCTAGAGCGCTCTGCTCCACAGTTCTCGTAGTTGCTTCCGCCTCCACCAGGCTGCAGCACGGGGGACAACTATACGTCTATTGAGGAATCAATTATTAATAAATTAATTTCCCGCGCTTTAAAGTGTTAGGAAATTCATTAAAATATTAAATTACCGAGTACTACTAACATGTGGGCAGTAATTGGCACGAAATGTTACACAATATTTAATTAATTAGTTAATATGTAGTCAAGTTCTCGTGCGTTGCTTACACAACGTGGTCTGATACTGTATAGAGAAAAAGATTATCTACCTCCACTAGAGAACTAATAAACTCACAAGGCGGAAAAATTTGATGTTAATAATTATCTGAAAGGTTAGAAGGCGTTGACTTAACCTAGTCTCGTTCTTCTGACCTCATAGGCGTTTGATATTAAATTCTAAGTTCGCGAACCAGCATTATCGTCTATGGGAATAGGGTTTCAAAAGGGTTAAAAACGGATTCTAGGACCTACTGTAATATTTCAAAATTTAAAACTGAAACTGTTTAAAAAGCGCTTAACAAAACCAACAATTTAGCATCTTAAATTTTTTATCTTTGCTTATCGGATTATGAAGCAAAGTAAAAATTAGGTTTCCCGTTATGATCATATAGAAAGCCTACTTGATTTTGAGGTGCGAAATCAGTACAACCCAACCTTTTTGTTGATTATGGAAAATCAAGAAAATATTGTAAGCTAGGGTGGACAAACGTCTTGGAAAAGCGGGATTGTACATGTTTAAACTATGTTCACAATTTTTTTTTTATCTCAGACGTTTTTTAACCAAAATGCTTTGAAACTGACATGTAACTTAAGATAGTACAGGTTCAATTTAAAATATATATAAACTTGGTGAAATCGTAAATTCCAAAATGGCGGCCATTCAAACTTTTTAAACATAAATTACGAAAAAACTGTCATGAAAACAAAATTTCTAAACTAATAATAAATGTAGACGGTATAATTTCTTTTCACATGACACCAAATTATGAAAATCGGTTAATAAACAACGGAGATTTATGAATTTAATCAGTATTAGTTTGCACTGTTATTGCAACTGAAAAGCTGACCGGCCACCATTGTTCCACTAGTAAATTGTTGCAATGGTAGCCAACTAAGCGGGGTTATTTATTGAGTATAAATAGTTTAAAGTACTCATTAGAAGATTTAAGTTGTAAAAATTCAGATATAAAAGAATTTGAATTTCCGGGTGTGTGCAATTCTCACTATTTAAAAGTAACAAATGATAAAAAAATTTGTTATAATTATATAACAGTAATCAATATTGTAACAACGGAAAAATCATAAAAGACGTAGTATTTATTTTGCCTTTGGTAGCCAAACAGAATCAATATAAGGGTTGGGCGAGTCGCCGCTAGATCGCTCTGTTTTGCGGTTCTCGTGGTTGCTTTCTCCTCCACCAGGCTGCAGCACTGGTCTACATTGTAATCAATCTTATATGTATTATTCTGTAAGCGATATTTTTGAGCGTTTTATAAATCGCAGAAAGATGGTAGTAATCTCAAATTAAATGTCTTTGTCCCATGCAAGAGGGAAAATAAATGGCGCATCCATAAAACCACCAGGAGAGGAGAAATAACGCAAACGTCACCATAAGAATAGCATGGGGATTCCAAAAACTCTTTGTGTACATTAAATATGTGTTAAGGTTTGATTTTGAAACAAGGGACAGATGATAATATTCGGTAGAAAACTATTAATAAACAATTGACAAAAATATACCTACAGTGGTAATATACACTATAATAAGACATTTTGAGGCGTTAACGACTAAAAATATTACTAGGAGCGATACCGCCTTATAAACTATTACAAATTTGATTGCTTTTTTTACCATCATTATATACAACTAAATTGAGAGAAAAACTATAAAATGTACTGGTGTGCTATCTTAGCCTGTATGCAAATAATGAAAACATCCTGATGGCGATGGGGGCTTAATGGACATTGAATTATGAAAACACTCCCTATTTATAGCGTGATTTGTAAAAAGTGTGCTTTGTTTACACAAAATCAAGTGTTTTGATTTGTAGGGACAAAAAATATTGACATAATGAGTAAAAATTATCTACTTTGAAAAGCTGTGTAAGAATTTGGTGCAAGCACGCACGCACACAAGTGGTTTCATTAAGACGTTGATATTTGAAAATGCCAAACCCCCATTTAGGACAAATTTGAAACACTTAAGAACTCCATTCCCATGACCCGATAATGCTAGCTCGTCAATTCATGAAAATAGACATGGTCATACACCTTAACAAATTTCATCAAAATCGGATACTAAACAAAAATGAATGAACGGTTTTTTGGCTTCTGGGGACCTCAAAACAAAAAATTATCTTGGTTTCGGACTTAGGTATTACCGTGACTACTACTGTTATAGCGTATTAACAATAGGGAATTTCGCTAAAAATGTAGACCCCATAGCTTCATCAGATGAGTGTTTTCTAGTATGTATCAGTCCTAATGCACCCGCGCAATCAGCACCGCTAGATGTACAGTATGCGCTGCGTCGATTTAGTTTTTAAATAAATACATTATGTGAAATAATATCACAACTAGTTCATTGTTTCGTTCAGTTTAACGGCAGCCAACAGGAATAATCCAACAGTTTCGCCGAAACGCCGCTAGAGCGCTCTGATCACAGTCCTCGTAGTTGCTTCCGCCTCCACCAGGCTGCAGCACCGGACACAACTATACGTCTATTGAGGAATAAATTATTAATAAATTACTTTCCCGCGATTTAAAGTATCTGGAAATTTATTTAAATATTTAATTACTGCGTTCCACTAACACATGGGCAATAATTAGCACGAAATGTTACACAATATTTAATTAATTAGCCAATGTGTAGTCAAGTTCTCGTGTGTTACATACACATCGTAGTCTCATATAAAGAAAAAAACTTGCAATGTTCTGTTGACGTCTCTCCGTGTAGCAGCAATCGTGGAGCAAAAGATGAAATGTAAATAATTATATGAAAGGTCAGAAGGCGTAGACTTAACCTAGTCTCGTGCTTCTGACCTCGTAGACGTTTGATACTAAATCCAATTTGGGGAGCCAGCATGTATTATCGGGTTATGTGAATGGGGTTTCTAAAGGGTAAAAAGTTTTTTTTTTTTTTTTAATTTTTTAACCTGCTTTAATATTTAATACTTCAACATTTTAAACTGGAACTGTTAAAAAAAAGCTTAAAAACAAACAATTTAGTGTTAAATATTTTTAATTTGGCTTATCAGATTACGGAGAAAAGCCAAAAATAGGTTTCCTATGTTAATTATATGGGAAACCTACTTGATTATGTGGTGCAAAATCATGAAACTCCAGATTTTTGTTGATTATGGAAAATCAACACTGTAGGCTAGGATTGCACCAACGTCCTGGAAAACCGGGATTATCCCTGTTTAAACCATGTTCACAAGATTTTTTTTAATCTCAGATGTTTTTCAACCGAATTGCTTTGAAACTGATATGTAACTTAAGATAGTACAGGTTCAATTAAAAAAATATCAACTTGATAAAATTTTAAATTTCAAAAGGCGGTCATTTAAACTTTTTAAACATTAATTACGAAAAACTCTCATGAAAACAAAATTTTTGAACTAATAATGAAAGTAGATTGTTTAATTTCCTATCCGATGACACCCAATTATGAAAATCGGTTAATAAACAACGGAGATTTATGAATTTAATTAGTATTAGGTTGCACTGTTATTGCAACTGAAAAGCTGACCGGCCACCATTGTTGCACTAGTAAATTGTAACAATGGTAGCCAAATTAAATGTCTCGGTCCCATGCACGAGGGAAAATAATCGGCGCGTCAATAAAACCACCAGTAAAGGAGAAATAACGTAACCGTCCTCCATAAGAATAGCATGAGAATTCCAAAAACGTCTTTTTTGTGTACATTAAAACATGTGTTATGGTTTTATTTTAAAACAAGAGACAGATGATAAAATTGAGTAAAGAACTATTAATAAACGATTCACAAAAATATACCTAGAGCGGTAGACTAATATGCACTATAATACGACGTTTTGTGGCGTTAACAAAAAAAATTATTATTAGGAGCGATACCGCCTTATAAACTATTACAAGTTGAATGCTAATTTTTATCATTATAGACAACTAAATTGAGAAAAAAACTATACAATTTACTGGTGTACTATCTCAGCCTGTATGCAAACAATGAAAACATTCTGATGGTGATGGGGGCGCAATGGGCATTGAATTATGAAAAGATTCCCAATGTATATTGTGCTTTGTTTACACTAAATCAAGTGGTTTGATTTGTATGGACAAAAAATATTGACATAATGAGTGAAAATTATCTACTTTGAGGAGCTGTGTAAAAATTTGGTGCACGCACACAAATGGTTACAGTTTAAAATGTTAAATTTTAAAAATTTAGGTTTTAAAAAGCCAAATACTCATTTTTGCCTCTATTGAAACCCTAAAAAATCCGTTCCTATAACCCAATAATGCCAGTTTGCGATCTCACGAAAATAGACCTGGTCCTACACCTTAACAAATTTCATCAAAATCGGATATTAATCAAAATGAATGAATGGTGTTTTGGCCTCTGTGGACCTCAAAACAAAAAAGTATCTTGGTTCCGGACTTATTACCGTGACTACTACCGTAATAGCGTATTCCCAATAGGGAATTTCGCTAAAAATGTAGACCCCATAGCTTCATCAGATGAGTGTTTTCTAGTATGTATCAGTGCTAATGCACCCGCGCAATCAGCTCCACTAGATGTACAGTATGCGCTGCGTAGATCGCTCGACACGCACACTAGCTACGACGCGAGCACCGTTACACAAGGTCTTGACAAGTTGGACTGTTAATAGACTTAATAATTTTATTAGTACTTAATAGTATTTACTGTTTAAAGTAGCCATTAGCATATTTAGTTTTTAAATAAATACATTATGTGAAGTAATAACACAACTAGTTAAAAATTGTTTCGTCCAGTGTAACGGCACTGTCACTGTCACGGTGTTCCGGGGCTCCTTCGTCCCCAGACGTTGCTGCAGCATCTGAAAAATATTCATTGACTGCCGGGGGATTAGTCTTGACTTCACGGTTTGCGCTCTCTTTTGTTTGGAGTCATTGCGTGTCTGAATTTGAGATCAAATTCGGCGCCGCTGGTCTTCGTGGAATTCCTACGGTGGGTCGTCCAGGATGGCGGCCGGTCTCTGACGCCAAAACTCGGGCAGGTCCCTCCTTCCGGTGGCAATTTCCGCAATGTGCGGGAATCCAGATTCGCTGGCTTTCTGGAAGAGATTTGTGGCACAGTGGAAAGCAAATTGACCGAGCGTCGGGACGCGCAGCGAGCTCCTGATCGTTGCGTTTCGCACAAACCAGGGCTGCCTCGTCAACCGTCGGAGGGCTTTGTTCTGCACACTCTCCAATCTCCTCCTGTTAGTCCTGCTGGCAAGTGCCCACCACGCCGTTGAGGCGTATATGAGCACAGAACGCACAATCATGAGAAAAAACATGAGCTTGACCCGCACGGGGAGCACGCTCCTCGCGCAGATCAGAGGGCCCAGGAGTCCGAGGATCTTGTTGGCTTCGTTGACTTTGTTGTCGACATGGCGTCCGAAGTTCAGCCGGTCGTCCAGCGTGACCCCGAGGTACTTGATGGAACTTTTCCAGGGGATCGGTTCTCCATTCAGTTCCACCGGGGCCGACCGAACTCGTGGCATCCTGCGTCGTTTCCTGAAACAAATTGCATCGCTTTTGTCGGCGTTCACCTTGATCTTCCATTTCTCGAGCCAAGGAGAGAGCACGTCCATCTGTCGTTGCATGACCCGCACCGCTTGTGCTGGGCGAGGGCTGCTGCACTGGAGCATGGCGTCGTCGGCGTACAGTGACAAAGTCACCCCTGCAACAGTTGGCATGTCATTTGTGAAAATGAGATACAGCAATGGTCCCAGCACGCTCCCCTGCGGGACCCCGGCTCTGACCTGTCGGACGGTGGACAGTTCCCCATCAACAACGGTTCGAAAAGAGCGGCCCGCAAGGTATGAGCGAAGCAAATGGACAGCTGTAGTGTAACGGCAGCCAAATGGAATAATTCAACAGTTTCGCCGAGTCGCCGCTAGAGCGCTCTGATCACAGTTCTCGTAGTTGCTTCCGCCTCCACCAGGCTGCAGCACGGGGCACAACCATACGTCTATTGAGGAATAAATTAGTAATAAATTACTTTCCAAGGATTTAAAGTGTTTGAAAATTCGTTCAAATATTAAATTACCGAGTACTACTAACATGTGGGCAATAATTGGCACTAAATATTCCACAATATTTAATTTATTAGCCAATGCATAGTCAAGTTCTCGTGTGTTGCTTACACATCGTGGTCTGATATAAAGAAAAAGTTTATTCAAACTCAACATTACAATCAGTAAGGTGGAATGAATATGATGGCCTACTTGTAATTAATTATCTGCAAGGTTAGAAGGCGTAGACTTAACCTAGTCTCGTTCTTCTGACCTCATAGGCATTTATTATTAAATCTAAGTTCTCGAACCAGCATTATTATCTATGGGAATAGGGTTTCAAAAGGGTTAAAAACGGATTTTTGGACCTACTGTAATATTTCAAAACTTTAAACTGAAACTGTTTAAAAAGCGCTTAACAAAACCAACAATTGAGCATCATAAATTTGTTATCTTTGCTTATCGGATTATGAAGCAAGACAAAAATTAGGTTTCCCTTGTTGATCATATAGAAAGCCTACTTGATTTTGAGGTGCAAAATCAGTACAACCCAACCTTTTTGTTGATTATGGAAAATCAAGAAAGCCTCGTAGGCTAAGGTGGACAAACGTCTTCGAAAAGCGGGATTGTCCCTGTTTAAACTATGTTCACAATTTTTGTTTTGTTTCAGATGTTATTCAACCAAATTGCTTTGAGACTGACATGTAACTTAAGATAGTACAGGTTCAATTTGTAAAAAAATTAACTTGGTAAAATTTTAAAATTCCAAATGGCGGCCATTTAAACTTTTTAAACTTAAATTACGAAAAGCCTGTCATGAAAACAAAATGTTTTAACTAATAATGAATGTAGACGGTTTAATTTCCTATCCGATGACACCAAATTATGAAAATCGGTTAATAAACAACGGAGATTTATGAATTCAATCAGTATTAGGTTGCACTGTTATTGCAACTTAATAGCGGACCTACCACCATTGTTGCACTAGTAAACTGTTACAATGATAGCCAACTAAGCGCGGTTATTTATTGAGTACAAATAGTTTAAGATACTCATTAGAAGATTTAATTTATAAAAATTCAAATATAAAAGAAATCAAATTTCCGGGTTTGTGCAATTTCTTACTATTTAAAAGTAACAGATGATAAAAAAAATTGTTATAAATATACAACAGTAATCAATATTGTAACAACGGAAAAAAGATAAAGCACGTATTATTTATTTTGCCTTTGGTATCCAAACAGAATCAATATAAGGGTTGGGCGAGTCGCCGCTAGATCGCTCTGTTTTGCGGTTCTCGTGGTTGCTTTCTCCTCCACCAGGCCGCAGCACGGGTCTACATTGTAATCAATCTATATATAACCTATTATTCTCTAAGCAAACGGTTTTAAGCGTTTTAAAAGTCGCAGAAAGATGGCAGGGATCTCAAATTTAATGTCTCGGTCCCATGCACGAGGGAAAATAAATGGCGCATCCCTAAAACCACCAGGAAAGGAGAAATAACGCAAAAGTCTTCCATAAGAATAGCATGGGGATTCCGAAAACGTCTGTTTTGTGTTAATTAAAACATGTGTTATGGTTTGATTTTAAAACATGTTTCAGATGATATTATTGAGTAAAAAACTGACAGCAAAGATACCTAGAGTGGTAATATACACTATAATAAGACGTTTTGTGTCGTTAACGACAAAAAAATATTACTAGGAGCGTTACGCCCTTCTAAACTCTTACAAATTGACTGCTGATTTTTACTATCGTTACAGACAATTAAATTGAAAAAAATATATATATAAAATTTACTGGTGTGCTATCTTAGCCTGTACCAAACCATAAAAACATTCTGATGGTGATGGGGGCGCAATGGGCGATGCATTATGAAAAGATTCCCTATGTATAGCGCGATTTGTAAAAATTGTGCTTTGTATACACAAAATCAAATGGTTTGATTTGAACAAAAAATATTGACATAATGAGTGAAAATTATCTACTTTGAGGAGCTGTGTAAAAATTTGGTGCACGCACACAAATGGTTTCAGTTTAAAATGTTGAATTTTAAAAATTTACGTTTTAAAAAGCCAAATACTCATTTTTGCCCCTATTGAAACCCTTAAAAATTCCGTTCCTATAACCCAATAATGCCAGTTTGCGAACTCACGAAAATAGACCTGGTCATATACCTTAACAAATTTAATCAAAATCAGATAATAATAAAAATGTTACCATGGTTTTTTTGGCTTCTGGGGACCTCAAAACTAAAAAATATCTTGGTTCCGGACTTAGGTAGGCCTATTACCGTGATTACTACCGTAATAGCGTATTCCTAATTGGGAAATTCGCTAAAATGTAGACCGTATAGCTTCATCAGATTTTTTTTAGTATGTATCAGTCCTAACGCACCCGCGCAATCAGCCCCACTAGATGTACAGTATGCGCTGCGTAGATCGCTCGACACACATATTCGCTACGACTATTCAAGGTGGCACTTTTAATAGACTTAATTCATTTATAAGTAGGGCTACTTTATAGTATTTACTGTTTAAAGTAGCCATTAGCAGATTTAGTTTTTTAATAAATACATTATGTGAAGTAATAACACAACTAGTTCAAATTGTTTCGTTCATTACGGCAGCCAAACGGAATAATCCAACAGTTTCGCCGAGTCGCCGCTAGAGCGCTCTGATCACAGTTCTCGTAGTTGCTTCCGCCTCCACCAGGCTGCAGCACGGGGCACAACCATACGTCTATTGAGGAATAAATTAGTAATAAATTACTTTCACGCGATTTAAAGTATCTGGAAATCATTCAAATATTTAATTACTGAGTTCCACTAACACATGGGCAGTATTTAGCACGAAATGTTACACAATATTTAATTAATTAGCCAATGTGTAGTCAAGTTCTCGTGTGTTACATACACATCGTAGTCTGATATAAAGAAAAAACCTTGGTGTGATTCGATGATGTCTCTCCGTGTAGCAGCAATCGTGGAGCAAAAGATGAAATGTAAATAATTATCTGAAAGGTCAGAAGGCGTAGACTTAACCTAGTCTCGTGCTTCTGACCTCGTAGACGTTTGATACTAAATCCAATTTGGGGAACCAGCATGTATTATCGGGTTATGTGAATGGGGTTTCCAAAGGGTAAAAAGTTTTTTTTTTAATTTTTAACCTGCTGCAATTTTTAATAATTCAACATTTTAAACTGGAACTGTTAAAAAAAGGTTAAAAAGAAACAATTTAGTGTTTAAAATTTTTTAATTTGGCTTATCAGATTACGGAGAAAAGCCAAAAATAGGTTTCCTAAGTTAATTATATGGGAAACCTACTTGATTATGTGGTGCAAAATCATGAAACTTCACCTTTTTGTTGATTATGGAAAATCAACAATGTAGGCTAGGGTTGCCAAACGTCCCAGGAAACTGGGACTGTCTCGGTCTTAAATTATGTCATTCGATGTCCCGAAAAATTTTATTGGGACGCCCAAAAGTTGCATGATTTTGTTTTTGAAGTGGCTACAATGTAAAATCACTTGTTTATACTGGAACACACGTGGGCGTCTGTACTTTGACAGTTGAGTCAGCTTTTTCATTATTTTTTGTTTTTGTGTTTGACTTTATTAGACAAATGTTAAACATTTTTTAAATTTAAATCACGATTATATAAGAAAATAAGATTTTTTGCTGCATAGAACATTGTATATAAATTATCCCAGAACTGCATTTGCAAAGTTTCGAGAAAAGCTTTAGAGTTGTTTTTGAGATCAGTGTTCATAAATACATTTATTCATTTACTAATACCTAATATATAAGTAATATCCTAGTACATGTATGTATTACATACATTCATACATGCACAAATACAAATATATACCTTACTTGTATTAGATTGTAGGATCTCCCCTTCGCCAGCCAATAGTAGTTTCCATTTCTATTCTCGAAAGTGACTCATTGCGGGGAGAGATTGCATTTACGCGCGAGGCGAAGCCGAGTTTATATATAAAGTTTATATATAAAGAACATAATACTCTCGACGTAAACAATAACAATACTTACAATCGAGCCCAACCGGGACATCGAGAATCACGGAAGTCGGTCTGGGTTTGTCGGGAGAAGTTTTCTTCCTTCGAACAATTGACTTCCAAACACTTCTGCACGGTTGGGACATAGCAGAGGAAACACAAATCACCAACCAACACAGTGATTAACACAGACTACTAATAGACAGCAAGGGAAACACGTCATGAAGCGAGCGGCGATGATGTCACAATGACGTCATTAGAGCACTAACCACCGATAACAGCTGATAAGGGAAGGCTGACCTTGACAACACAACCCCTGTCGCAGCACCCTGCACCTTCACCTCACTTCGCGACCTCGGATAACCGGAGCAGAGAGAACACGCACTACATGAGGTGGTCAAAATAAGCGCAACGGTTTGGGATTTAAACCCGAAGGCGACGGCAACCCGGGAGACAATGGGAAGCAGGGTGCAACCGGAAGTCGAGGTCCGCCATCTTGTATATCATCAGCTGATCACTCCTGCATGACCAAGGTCGTTTCCGGTCATTCAGTCGGAACCTCTTGAGGATGTGGCTGGGAACCGCCCGTAGATCGAGATTTTAAACCGCAGTTGCAAACACGTGTTGCCAACGAAAACGGCGAAGAAACTTGTGGTCAACAATGTTTGCAACACAAGATTGTTGTTGAAAACACGTTCCCACAGAGAGTCAAATCCTGCGAAACCCTTAGATCTCGAACGTTTACTACAAAATTTGTTATTTGTTGTCAACAATTGTTTATGATGTTTACAACATTTTTATAAATGTTTGCAACATTCTACCCGCTCCTCTCCTGTGAGCGGTATTATTGAAGAGATATTCGAATAAGAAATTGAGTACCAGGGGGACCGAGCTTAAGCTCGGTAAAATTATTACTTTCGTTTCTCACACAAAGCTCGTTCGCTCCGCTCACTCGCCAGGCGAAAGGTTTGCTGCACATTGGTATGATTTTCCTAAAACCACAGGTTAAAGATGTAACACATTGGTTTATTTTATCTACAGTTATCAGCTGATTTTTGTTCAGTTAAAAAATTTCCATAAGGATAACATGGGATCTTTGAAGGGCTCTAGCGCGAAAACCGGATTTTTCCCAGCTATGGGACCAGCTCCAATCGATTTCTGGTGGCCAAAACCCCCATATTCCAAAATTTGAAGGAAATCGTCGGAGCCGTTTTTGAGATAATTGTGCAAGCAAGCAAACAAGCAAACAAGCAAACATTGCTCGTATAAGAGTATAGGATTCGTTATTAGAAAGTTCTCTTTTCAATTTCTTTTTGGTAAGCAGGGATACAAATAAATTTAAAAAATAATTCTGCTAGTACAAATTACAAACCTCCAGATACAAACCACATAAGACACAAAAGACTTTAAGTTTTATTTATTTTAATTGAGCGGACTGAGTGAAGCGAGCGAAGCTCCTATACTACACTCTGGCTTTTATTTACAATTACTCCTCCTGAACGGCTGGAGTGATCTTCACGAAATTTTGCTCGGTCATAGTAACCATCTATGGGAAGGTATAAATCTGAAATGGTCCAAATCGGACATAAGGGTTCTGTCCTACGGCCCTTTAAAGCTACCATGTTATTTTGATAGGAGAAATATTTTATTTGGTTTGTTTAAGGTGTGTTGATTATACAGCTGTTATAAGAATCAAATTTAACTGCAGACTGTTGCTATCAGCTGTTTGTGAATACAGTAGTTTTATGTGAAATTGTTGTTTTGTTTATTTTAGTGGTTTGTGTACGTGAATGAAATACCACGTTTACGGGGAGGAGGTGCAAATCTTGGACGACGCGCCATTTAATATCTTGTAAACATATAATAGTCCGTCGCAGCAAACCTGCGTATTCAAAAATTATTGGAGTATTGCAGACTTGTTGCGAGTAAGCGCAGCGAACAACCTAAATCTGGCGACAAGTGTGTGCAGCGAATGAGCCGACCCAAAAGGTGAGTGAGCGAAGCGAATGAACTAAATCGACGGCGAGCGAGAGTAGCGAACGAGCTGACCTAAATGGCGAGTGAGTGCAGCGAACGAGCTCACTTGAATTACCTATACAACTTTTGCTATTATTGATCTAAAAAATAGTCGCTCCGCTCAATATTGCAAGCAGACAAATGCATTGTATACCTAGTAAATATCTGGAATCTTTTGATGTTCGTCTGTTAACAGTGTTAACGTCAGTTTCGTCAGAGAATCTATTTGTTATTAGTTTGTCTCATTCGAATAAATGTATTGAATTTCAACTGAACTGAGCAGTGCGCGGCTCTGGTTTGGGGGGGGGGATGTTGGGAACGAAATATAGGTGCTCAAAGGAATGTTGGAATACTTGGTTGCAAATACCTGTTAAAAAAAGAGTTGACAAAATTTGTTGACAAATCCGATGCACATAATATGGATATTTCTGTATAAACGCGAGTTTTGAACCTGGAGTGAACGCTTAGAGCTCAGAGGAAAAAGTTCAAAAACGCAGGACTGTAAGGAATTCTGTGGAAGCGAACTACGATTCATCAGGATAAAAACAATCCATCATCATAGTACGGGGTGCTGAAGTATCCAATAGCTATGAATGTTAGATCTAACATTATGTAATCCATAACCTTTACTAATCACTAAGAGGTATTTTATCTTGTATAAGTAATAACCATACATTTACATATAGTAATAAAAATTATTATAAATTAAAAAAGAAACTGGCTGAATTTTTCTAATTAAGTTCTCAAACCCTCTACAATCAAGCTGGCAGAAACTAACAAACAAAAACGAATGTAGAATATTCGAAATTTTAGATATTATGCACAATAAAATAATCCAATAAACAACTCTTCTATCGTTATGAACATTTTTTAAAGAACTATTAAGTTCATTACAGTAAAAGTCTAGATTTTTACAGGCGAAGTCCATTACAGAAATAATACAAATTAATGTAGTTGGAAATTCCGTAGTATAAAAGGTAAAACTACTATTTGTTGACTTTGTGGGTATTTTTTAACGTATGTAGCAACGCAAATCAATAACAGCAAGCCCAGCCCGTTCTGACTTCACATTGTAGCGCCATCAGATCTCAAGGACGAGGTGGCCGAGTGGTTAAGGCGTTGGACTGCTAATCCAATGTGCTCTGCACGCGTGGGTTCGAATCCCATCCTCGTCGCATACTTTTTACATCTGACAAAAGATCCATTTGGAAAATTTAACACTGAAAATATGTCTCAACTCTGATTTTGATCCAAGTAATTTTACTTTTAAACTAATGCGTGATCTCTGCCAAACTTTCATCTAATTAGGATAATTAGCTACAGTTTTCATACGTTTATCTTATTCACACACAGATGAAATTTCGCAACATATATAAAGTGTAAGAAGCTGATTCTATTAATTTTGATCACAACACTTCACAATGTGTGGTACATGTACCCCTTTGAAGTAAGCGATGACACGCCGACTGGGAGTGGGAGTACGCCGGAAAAAATCGCTAGCAATAAATATTTTATATAAATAACGCGAAAAACTTTAGCAAAGTATAAGATGAATTACACATTGTGTCAATTCTTATGTATTAAAAAATACAACGTTTAACCATTTTATCATCAAATTTATCATTACCCTTTTTTTATAAAAAAATATACATATCGTTTTTACCGAATATTTTTCAAATTTATCATTACCCTTTTTTTATAAAAAAATATACATATCGTTTTTACCGAATATTTTTTAAATGGGCATGATTTATCCATTTATCTGATAAGCACGACCAATGTATCTAGAACAAACCAAAGTAGGTGAAGTGGCACCAACAGCTGATTGAAGCATTTTAAAGTATCTCCTGCACCTTTGACGTCATGTTGTTTATCTTGACACGTGAGGTGTTTGCTTAGAATATTTTGAGTGCTGCACCTTTGACGTAATCGATTTTGTTATTGTTTTTGTTGATGTCACCACCTTCTTCTCATTCTAGATTTCTTGAGCACGACTACAGTGTTGAGATTTACACCGCTTGGCAGGGCAGGAAGTGCATCCTATTGTTTTTGTACATTGTTTCATCTTTTGTGAAAATATAACCTGTTGTAATCTTTAATGAATCTGTAAGTTGCGACTGGTGCGTTATAGCACTTTCTGCACTTTGTCAAACAAAGAGTGATCTTATATACTAACGTTGTGTTCATGTATTTCGTTAACAAACTATACACAAGTGGTATAAACGCACTCAGTTAAAATAAAACGTTCTGAATCATGTGGTGTGCCTGAAGCCAGCATGAGTAGGCCTAGGGCCTACTGTTGACAATAGCTGAAAGTAAAAATAAACAACCCAGGAAATAACCTGGAAAACCAGGAAATGAGCTGAATGCTTTAGTCCTGAAATAATGGTTTTAATTTCAACAGTGAAGCATTATTTTCTAAGTGCAGAAAAACAGGTGCAGATATGTCATTGAGACCAATTCTAATATGAACTAAAATGTGTCAGGTTTTTTTCTTTTACTTTTGAAATGTTTTCATAGTTCAAATATTATTGGAAAACTTGTAAATAATATTTGTATGTGGATACTACAATAACTATCCCTAACTTAAGCGAATTTGTCAAAATATTTTTCTGGGGACCTACAGTATTGTAGGTCTATTACTCCGGGCGTGCATCATTTGCGCATCATGGGGAGAGCCAGGTAGTCGGTATGCTCGTTTTGCGCATCGAGCTCCAGGGGGCTCTCAGATACATGCATCGTTTGCGCACCGCAGGGTGGTGGAAGCGGCATTATTTTTATTTACAAAGTTATTGAAAACTCTATTGAAATCTATATTTGAAGTTCTTGTATATTATGAGAGGTTTACCTATGGTGGTCACTATTTTCTCCATTGCTTAAAACACTACTTAAAATAGGCAGAAAAAAGAAAATCTATCACCACTTAAATTAAACATAAAAAATAACAAACGCCTAAAATCTATCACCACTTAAATTAAACAGAAAAAATAACAAACGCCTAACTAAACACTGAATCTAAGAGCTCCTTAAAGGTGTAACTCTGGAGACACACTGACACCGACGAGGAGTTTGAGAACGAAAACGAACTAGTTTGTTATTTATTTGGAATGTCTAAAATTCCAGGGGGTGGGTGCCCAATGTCCGCAGGTCAGCGCCCCTTGCGCGAAGGGTTTGGTATGTGCACTCGATACACATGTGTTGCCGTCCAGTGGCATGTGAGGGGGACGACTGTTTGCGAATTGTTGTCGACAGGCTGAGGCTATCTGGACGGGAGGATGCGCAAATGATGCAAGGGGATTAGGCGACCCTTCGAAATAGTTTACAGAAGGATTAAAAAGTGCGCAAATGATGAACGACCATTACTCCTCATTTCTATTTCATTTTGGATTGCACATACATAATTTTAAGACCTTTTAATTCTTTGAAATTTTATCGAAATCAGAGATACAGTGAAACTACCTATTGAGTTAGGTCGCCATTTCAATAAAGGTATTAAAGGCATTTAAGTTTACCCCCTGTCATTCTTTTGGAGTAATACTGTCACTTATATGACTAAAACTTCAATTGCTTAGGTTTAGAGAAAAATTCAAATGGTCTAATAATGTATACAATTAAAAAATGACAATAATTGGGGGTTTGTATTCAAAAAAATCAAATTGGTTGACATATCAAAATAAAAAAACTTTGATATCAACATAAAAATTAATTGGACTCGAGTTACTGAACAATGTGCCCTTTTCGTATCACCGCAGGGGCGGGTCTAGGTTTTATATATCGGGTAGGCAACTTTCCGGGAGGTATGGAGCCTGCAGGGGTATGGAGTACCTACAAAATTATAAAAAATCTATTGCTTTTAAAAGAGTCTATCTAAGGACTCTCATAAGAATCAGCAAAAGAGCCATATCTTGAAGAAAATTGGCATTTATTAAAATTAATCATAAGCCTAAGTCATTTGAAAGCCATGGCTCATTTTCTCATTATTGTATTAAGGTAACCAATTGTTTTAAACAAACCATCTAATAAATATCTAAAACGTTTAATGAAATCTATTTCATTATTTTGAGAAACAAAACGACAAAACACCAGGATTACTCAGGAGGTTGTAGCTAAGCTCTCTATTTTTAATAGAACTGAAAAAAAACATTTACCGTAACATAATGGGACTTTTAAACGAGCTAGAATTTCCCTAACCACCCGTTTAGGAAATTTTATTCTTGGCTGCGTGGGCCTGGCATTACAGTTACTGCTGATATCTGTGATTATAGTAGACGTATTAGTTTCGTTTGGGACTTTAACAACTTTAGGTGAAAGGTGACTAGTCAGAGTTAGAATTAGTCTTAGAAAAGTTTCCACTTGTATGTGGCTCCTATAACTTAGGCCTTTTATTGTCCTAATAGCTAGGTGTAATCCCAGTAATTCCTCTCTTCAACTTTATAATATATCTTTCCATATTGTAACATAACCATCACAACACGGCACACTAAACAAAGTGAGGTGAGGTCTGTTCAGTCTGTTGACTGATGGACGGAGTCGAAAAAGACAAGTCAAGTGACTTCTGCCTCCCATCTCCGTCTTGCCGGTGCCGCGCTTCGTTGCCAAATCTTTAAAGCGTTGTCAAATGATACTAGTGCGCTTGTATCCTCGCAAGTTTTCCGTATAGACTTAGTCAGGATAACAGTTCTGGACAGTTAATTAACTAATTTTAATACTGTTGAAGCTTATGGTCGAACATTACTTTTCTGTAAAAGATCCGGCTATCAAAACGGATACTGCAATTCAAACATTAAAAAAATACAACTTTTTTAACTTTTGGGTAGGCAGACGCCTACCCTGCCTACCCTCTAAAGCCGCCCCCGCACTAACGGTTTTCAAGTGAAACAGCTGATACACTTACATCAATCAATCTGTATGTTAAAATTAAATTGATATTAGGATAGCGGGAACTGAGCCACAATATCTTTTCATGGCGTTGCTTTCATTAGTTCTAACAATGCCAAGTCTTGGATCTGAGTGGGAGAGAGCCACCTTGCAGACAAGTTTCCGTAGTGTAGTGGTTATCACGTGCGCCTCACACGCGCAAGGTCCCCGGTTCGATCCCGGGCGGAAACACTTATTTTTTACGCAGAAATTCCTCAATCTATGACTACTAATGGGCCCGTGCAGCGCAATGCACTGCATATATCAGAGTACCTGGAGAGCAAACTTTGCTCCGTGGTAATTTACCGAGTTACTTTAAAGTGAAAATAAATTTTAGTGAAATCAGAATTCATCCATCAATTTTCAATTCTCTAACTTCCCAATGTGACAGACCCTCTTTGTATTAAAGTATGGAATTGTGTTGATAAAACCAGTAGTTTAATTGCTTCTATTCAGCTAGCTTTTAACACGTGTTTGTCTGTTTTACTATCAACATCTATTTTATATTTCATAAATATGCTCCCCATGTTAATCTTATGGGCAAACGAACTTTAAGTTCTTCCCGTGCTCTTCAGAGTACAAATATAACTAGGTATACAATGCAGTTGCCTGCTTGCAATATTGAGCGGAGCGACTGTTTTTTAAAATCAATAATAGCAAATATTTTATAGGTAATTCAAGTGAGCTCGTTCGCTACGCTCACTCGCCATTTAGGTCAGCTCGTTCGCTACGCCCACTCGCCGTCGGGGTTTAGCTCGTTCACTGCGCTCACTCGCCATTTGGGTCAGCTCATTCGCTGCACACACTCGTCGCCAGATTTAGGTTGTTCGCTGCGCTTACTCGCCACAAATCTGTAATAGCCTACTCTAATAATTTTTGAGTACGCAGATTTGCTGCGACGGGTTATTATTTGTTTAAAAGATATTATAATGGTGCGTCGTCCCAAGATTTGCACCTCCTCTCCGTAAACGTCGCATTTCATTCATGTACTAAAATAAATAAAACAATTTCATATAAAACTACTGTATTCACAAACAGCTGATAAACAGTCTGCAGTTAAATTTGATCCTTATAACAGCTGTATAATCAACACACTGTTAACAAACCAAATAAAATATTTCTCCTATTAAAAAAACATGGTAACTTTAAAGGGCCGTAGGGCAGAACCCTTATGCCCGATTTGGACCATTTCAGATTTATACCTTCCCATAGATGGTTACTATGACCGAGCAAAATTTCGTGAGGATCACTCCAGCCGTTTAGGAGGAGTGTAAATAAAAAGCCAGAGTGTAGTATAGGAGCTTCGCTCGCTTCGCTCGCTCCGCTCAAAAATTCTAAAACCTTATTGCAAAACAACAAACAGACGAATCGTATGACATCTCAAACATAGAATTTCGTCTAGAAATAAGGAAGGAGGAGTGTTTACAAAAATACCCCCGTCGCAGCAGACCTGCGTACTCAGCGAATTTCCAATGCAATTTTGGTATATTTTCTATTCCCCCATAAAATCCATGGGGATGAGAGTATGTAGGTTTGCCGCCATATGGGTTTTGTTGGTAAATATAAGTTAAACCCTTCCTGGTGAATGTACATACAAAGTTTTATCAGGTTATGGTGTTCTTTTTATTTTCCCCATAAACCCCATAGGAGTGAGTACGTAGGTTTGCCGCCATATGGGTTTTCTAGGCAAATATAAGTTAAACGCGTCCTAATGAATGTACATACCAAATTTTATCAAGATATGTCAATAAATAAGCAAGATAGAAGGTTTTCTTGATTTCCCATAAGAATAACATGGAAAACATAGTTTTTGGATTTTCCCCATAACCATTTAAGCTAGGTAAAAAATTCAAAATACTAGATTGTTTCTTTTTTTAAGCTCTTTTAAATGGTTTAAGTTAAAATTGTTGAATTTTATAAATAAAAGTAAAAAAAGCCAAAAACCCATTTTTTACCCTTTTGAAACCCCATAAAACCCCGTTCCCATGGTCCGATCATTCTGGTTTGCGAACTCAATCTAGTAGATGCTGGCTTACACCCCTGTACCAAATTTCATCAAAATCGGAGGTTCCGTTCAAAAGTTATCATGTTCACGGACACACACATATATATATATATATATATATATATATATATATATATATATATATATATATATATATATATATATATATATATACATATATATCAATTTGAACGAACGGTGTTTTTGGCTTCTAGGGACCTCAAAACGAAAAAGTATCATGGTCCCGGGCTTAGGTCTTACCGTGACTACTACCGTAATAGCGTATTTCCTATAGGGAAATTCGCTAAAAGGCTTCACATATTACATAACATAGATATGATGACATTATAATTGCAATTTTGAAGACGAGAACGTATTTTGTTGCTAGCCATCTATCCAATGGTCACTTATTATTTGGTGACAAATTTGCTTAGGGAACGATTCATAGGACAGTTTCGATAATATTGCTATAACTACTAAAAACTGTTGTAATAGGGCCTAAAATATATTTTCATAAAAATACAGTGAGATGTTGGGACAGTGTACATTGCTGAAGCCTGGTGAAGGCCCACATACTTTGGAGGTCAGCACATTATCAGAACTGATCTAGGGAAAACGGTCTACAACAATTATCAAATTTTATTAGGCCGGAAGCCGAGACTAAGTAAAGCCTACGACAAACGACCTTGCATATAATCCAACAAACTTAAAAAAGTTTCCTTTGTTTGCACCGCCGAGTTCGAATGGAATGACGACGTCCGAAAAATATATTATGACAGCCTCACAAAACTAAAGACGAGAACTCTTTTCTTCAACCCTCACTGCATCAACCATCACAACAAATTTATCAAGTAAATTCCTTTTGGATCCACGTTACATAGGGTACTGTTTCGAAAGCACTAGAATCACCACGAAATAACTTTGGAATTGGCCAAACTATCAAAAAAGGCAAGGAAATTAACGGAGCGGTATCCAGTGCTGCAGCCTGGTGGAAGCGGCGGCAACTACGGGAACTAGCGAGACGCGAGCGCTCTAGCGGCGACACGGCGAACCTTGAGAAGAGGTGTTTTTGTAGGAATTCCATGAAGACCAGCGGCGCCGAATTTGATCAAATTAAAACACGCTGTGACTCCAAACAAAAGAGAGCGCAAACTGTGAAGTCAAGACTAATCCCCCGGCAGTCAATGAATATTTTTCAGATGCTGCAGCAACATCTGGGGACGATGGAGCCCCGGAGATCCATGACAGTGCAACACCTCCTAGAATAATAAGAGAAGGCCAGACGACTGAAATTAATTACGTTATCTAAGTAGGCTGATGTGTTGTGTTATGATGTAAGAAACTGAAAACAGATGTGCTACTGTCAGTCGACAGGGGTTTCATCTGTCATTACTATTAGTTTACATACAGCACAAAATAAAAAAAAACATGAGATTTTTACCGGTACACATCGTAGTTTGTTTCTCCATTTTTAGGTTAGGTCAGTTTCTAAATCATAGAATTACATTTAGAATTAAAAATCGTGTTTTAATTGGTTTTATTTTTCATTGTGAGTGATTCAGTTAATTAATATTACAGTCGATTTCTTTCGTGTTTATGAAAGTAAAAAGTTACGTAACAATGATATATTAATTTTTTGTTCTTTTCATGTTTCTGTGTATATGATGTGTGTATTCTTGACCATCGAGACCTTTTAAAAATAATATAACAAAACAAAACAGTTATTATTTTGTCTTGAGGGTAAAGTAACCTTCCCGATCTAAAATCGTGATTTTAGACCAATTAAACACCAATTAAATCAGTTCAGAATTTTAAAGAGATCAAACTTAATTTAGACAAAAACGCCAAACAGTAAATATTTTGACATAACCTGGGATTATTTAAGAAATGTCTACAAAAAACAAAGAACAAATATTTTAAACATTCAAATTTTTGCCTCAATTACCTTACGTCACTACCCAGCTACCCTTTTTAAAATTGAATTCTGGGGACTACCAGCACCCTCTATAGCATGAGCTGGAACGAATGATTTAACACATCAGCCTACTTATATGACGTAACAAATTTTAGTCGTCTGGCCTTCTCTTATTAATCTAGGAGGTGTTGGACAGTGACAGTGACAATTTTTCAAGTACTAATAACTTGAGATTCTTTTTGGATTGCCTGTCAGCACATTTCTTAGTGAATGGATTAAATTTAATTATGATAGAATAGAATAGTCATTTATTTAGTGAAATACAAAGAGAGTGGGTGGGTCTTCGTAAATTTTGTGATTTCATTGCCCACAAAGATAATCATTCCACTAAAACTAACGAATTTTTCTTTAACAGTTCTGTTATGATATGCATGCAGCATATCCAATGCTAATTCATAAATATAGCCTAAAACTGGTAAATTTGTTGAAATTGTTACCACATGTTTATTACCACATTTTTGTGTGTGGCCTTTGTATAAAATTATGAAATGGCCCCCAACAAGGAACCGTCAGTGATTTTTTTATTTTTTAAATATATAACTTTCTGATATGTAGAACTGCCAGGCAAAATTTTAACTTTTTATATCTTAAAAGTCATCTTCACCACTGTACCAGTAGCCGATTGTTGCGCAGTCGGAAATGTTGATGATACGGCTTTTAATGCAAAACATGGTATTTTATCCCCCTGTTTTGGAGGCCGTTTTTCAACCGATTTTCTTTAAACTTGGTAAGTGTTTAGTTGAATAGTTATATTAGGCCCCTCATGCCTCGAAATTTTGAAAATTTAACAAATATTACTAAGTAAAATCGAGTTACTTTGCGGCGTCACAAAGAGTAATATTTGTTAAATTTTCAAAATTTCGAGGCATGAGGGGCCTAATACAACTATTCAACTAAACACTTACCAAGTTTAAAGAAAATCGGTTGAAAAACGGCGTCCGAAACAGGCGAAAAAAATACCACGTTTTGCATTAAAAGCCATATTGTTAGCATTACCGACTGCGCAACAATGGGCTACTGGCCCAGGGATGAAGATTACTTTTAAACTACATATAGGATAACAATCTTATAAAAACTATTAAGGACTATTATAAAAATGACATACAGACAGACAGACAGGCAGAAAACTAATCTTAATTGGGGGCCACACACAAAAAAGTAGTAATAAACATGAGATAATAATTTGAATAGATTTATTAGTTTTAGGGTATAAACTATGGGAACTAGCAAGACGCGAGCGCTCTATAGCAGCGACACGGCGAACCTTTATATCGAGTTAATACAGTATTATTACAGATAACACGGAATATCTTGGCCTGTGATGATCGTTTACAGTTCAAACAATTGGAGTAGAGCGACGAAGTATCAGATTGTCGCAGACTGTTTTTAGTACCATATGTTTACCAATTTGAATCCAGAAGTGGAGTATGTCAGAGGCCAAGATATTCTGCGATATCTGTACAAGCTCATAGGACCTAAGGGTTTCTTTAAGCTGAATGTATTTTAAATCATGTTTAAGAGTTGAACAGAAATCAAACCATAGTAGAATAAAATATGCATTTATTTAGGCCTACTATCTGTTAAAACAGCAACATTTTCTTAGGAATAAAGTAGTGTCTATACGTTAATGTTACGAATTTTCTGAAACGTTGCATTAGCTTATGATAGTAAACGTACCATATGCAAAACCAATTCATGAATATAGGCCCTACATTACAAATGAACGCTGTATAATTTACTACACGAATTGAATCGAGACTCTCACCACAAATCCCGTACGGTATTTGTTTCAACAAAACTACTTCAAATAAAACATAGCCTTCATCACTAGAGCGGAAAATGGCCTTTTTCGGTCCACAATCGATTTCAAATTGCAATAAAAGCTCGAGGAAAAAACAAAATAATTAAATACAGTCTTGTCTGCTGGGCGGTGTTGGAGACGTGTGCAATTACGATAAATACTCAGATGCAATAGCAATTTGTGTAATAAGAGCGTAAAGTACGTCATTGCCACTCGAGGACGCTTCGTGCGGCCAAACAATTGGAGAGCGGCAATGACTATTTGCGCTCGTAATACACACAAGATTTTTCCTACCAACATAATTGTTACATATTACATGTTTTACTGTTTAGATTATTTTTGATTTGTTTCTGTTGGAACTTAAGAGTCATCTTCACCCCTGGGCCAGTAGCCCATTGTTGCGCAATCGGAAATGTTAATCATACGGCCTTTATGCTAAAACATGGTTTTGTATTCCCCTGTTTCGGACGCCGTTTTTCAACCGATTTTCTTGAAAGTTGGTAAGTGTTTAGTTGAATACTTATATTAGGTTTCTCATACCTCGAAATTTTGAAAATTTTACTAAATTTTGAAATATTAACTAAGGAAAATCGAGTTACTTTACGACGTCACAGAGAGTAATATTAGTTAAATTTTCAAAATTCCGAGGTATAAGAAACCTAGTATAACTATTCAACTAAACACTTACCAAATTTCAAGAAAATCGGTTGAAAAACGGCGTCCGAAACAGGGGAATACAAGACCACGTTTTAGCATAAAAGCCGTATGATTAACATTGCCGACTGCGCAACAATGGGTTACTGGCCCAGGGGTGAAGATGACTCTTAATGTTAACTATCAAACATAACCTCAAACTAAAAAAGAAGCAATTACTAAACTACAACAATGAATAACAGCTGTAGCATGGTTTGTAATAACAGCTGATTTAACATTGCTGTTTGATCTAGCGTGCGGTAAAGAATCATTGCCGCTCTAGAGCGGGAAAGAAACGGAAACGGGAAATGAACTGCTTTTCATAGGGGATACAGGTGTGGTAATG
This sequence comes from Neoaliturus tenellus, assembly GCA_030545055.2. Lineage (NCBI taxonomy): Eukaryota > Metazoa > Arthropoda > Insecta > Hemiptera > Cicadellidae > Neoaliturus > Neoaliturus tenellus. The sequence goes on from CM061532.1 coordinate 258,004,424, forward strand.
CAATTATTTCCATGCAGTGGTAGGAAAAAGATCTAGCGATAACTGGGTAAACTCTAACAAAATAATGATTTTAATATAAATAATGAAATAAATTAATCGTTCTACAAAATCTGTTTGAGAAGATCGATGCTTCAACGAGATCGAATAAGCTAATGATAAAAATAAACATTCACATCTCTTTTGAAGTTAGTGGTCATATTAGGCCGCAAGCCGAGACTAGGTTAAGCCTACGACTAAACGACCTTGCAAAGAGATCGCTAGTAAGCAGTTATATTGCTCATAAACGTCGAAAAGCAACACCAGAACACGGACTCTGAGATAACAGAATCACAAAAATATATAGTGTCAAACTCACTATATTAAAGACGAGAACGCATTTCTTCATTCCTCGCTTAATCAACGATTGCTACAAATGTACTGACGAAATCATGTGGGACATACGTTACTGGGGGGTATTGGTACGACAGCATTACAATCTACACGAGATATTTTTTAAATGCGCCAAAATGAAATAATAAAAAATGAAAGCGACGAGTAGGGACAGTGCCTAGTGCTGCAGCCTGGTGGAGGCGGCGGCAACTACGGGAACTGGCGAGACGCGAGCGCTCTAGCGGCGACACGGCGAACTTCGGACTGTGTTTAATTAACAAGCTCATCTTAAGATGTTCTTTAGTTTAGTTTGCCTGTATTTTAATTATTATTTCGATATTGAACAGATGACAATTCGTATTACGGTACACTAATAATAGTTTCACCACTAAGAGCAAAAGTGCTGTCTCTTTTTAGTGCGCAATCGTGTTTTTAAAAACGATTAAGCACTTAAAAAGACACTTTTGCTCCGAATGATGAACAACGTTTTATATTGTAATGCAAAATTACACTTTTAATCGTTAAATATACTAACTATAAGTTGTCTTTTTGAGGTTATATTTACTAAGTAAGTAATATGCAGTGTTTATATTCTGTTATTAGCGGACAATGCGAAAATGTAAGGTTTCTATTCTGAAATTAATTCTGAATAGAAAATTAATAAATAACACTTAGAAAACGGATGACTGAATAAAAAACGGAGTCCTAGGACCTAAAAAATATTCCAGCTGATTTTTCAGTCCTAGGACAAAAAAGAAACGCTTTTGGTATTATTGAGACTAAAAAAACAGGCTGATTTCGTGCAGAATGATAAAAAGACATTTATTGATCTGTCAAAACCGTAATATTTTGTTGTAAATAAACTGATAGGCATACTGTATATTGTTACTGATATTATTGGTACTGCAGATATTATGTACGCAGTACTGAAAATTAAAACTGATTTCAAAAATTGCAATAAAAGCTCGAGAAAAAAGCTGGCAGTCAATGTGATAAGCAACCTTTTTATTTTAATTAAGTGATATAAATATACTATTGATGTAAAAAATACGCCCGTCGCAGTAGACATGCATACTCAGCGAATTTCCAGGATTATTTTTTTTAACTTCCCTCATAAACACCATGGGAATGAGGATGTAGGTTTGCTTCATTCGTAGTATTGAAATAGATATGGGAAAATCCATTCCCAGTGCATGTGGCGTCTCGTGGTTGAGTAGGTAGGTTTGCTGCCAAATGGGTACTGTAAGCAAATCTAAGTTAAACCATACCTCATGAATGTACATACCAAATTTGATCAAGTTATGTCAATAATAAGTGAGGTATAGAGTTTTGTTAGTTCCCCATAAGAATAACATTTTTTAGGTTAAGAAACCCTATTAGGTTGAGAAAAACTATTTTTGGATTTTAACCGTAACCTGTTTAGCCATGTTAATAATTCGAAATACTAAATTGTTTGTGTTTTAAGCTCTCTTAAATGGTTTTAGTTAAAATTGTTGAATTTTGAAAACTTAAGTCCCAAAAATGCCAAAACCCCATTTTTGACTGTTTTGAAACCCCATAAAACCTCATTGCCATGACCCGATAGTGCTGGTTCGCAAAATCATGAAAATAGACCTGGTCCTACACCATCATACAAATTTCATCAAAATCAGAGGTCCCTGTCAAAAGTTTTAAGTACCACGGACACACAATCACACCCACATGCATACATATACATATATGTATGACCTCGTTTTTACAACCTCGTGTTTGATAAAATTGTAAATATAAGAATCAAACCTCTTAAAATAAAAACATCAAAATTTGGCTTTTAAATGAAGAAAGCGTAGAACATTACTTGTAGATTAAGTACATTCAATATTATTATATGATTGTTTTAGTTAGTTTTCCAATATTATATTTTAGTTTACTGTTTTTCATATGAGAAGCCCTTATTCTGTATTAGTTTATCTCTGTTGCTTCTTTGTATAAACAAATTATATTGAAGATGTACCCTCCGCGCATCCTAGGTATGTGATAGTAAGGTTAGTTTTATTTTGTAATATAATTTTTATATAGTGTTAATGATAGTCCGGCTGGTTCTTTTCTTCCATATTTAAGAGTTTATAGTAAAAAGGTACCTCTAACGGGATTTGCCTAGGGGAACCCAGTATTCATCAAAAGTTTAATTATGTTTGTTTTTTATCTACATACCAAAATGATATTTCATGTAACAATATGTATTTGTCATTGTATTCTTCCCTTTATGAATAAATCTTCATTTATTATATATATATATATATATATATATATATATATATATATATACACATACATACATTTAATTGTATCAGAGTATAAAGGGACGTCATCGTTATTGCACAAGTGGAAACCTATACTGTTTTCATTACTTGTTTCACTAAATATATAATTTCAACAAAATTATGAAATAATAACCGTTTGGGATGACTGACGCGTTGCTGTAACTCCATATATTACCAATGAATACTTACTTTTAAAAAATAAAGAAGGCTATTGACGCATGTGAAATAAGAAGACAATTGAGAATTAAGAAAATAAATTAGGCCGAAAGGCGAGGCTACTTGAATACTTGAAGCCTACGACAATCGACCTTGCAAATAGTTGGTAAACGGGTTCTTACTTCTTAGTGCATCGAGTAGCCATTCGGTACATTTAGGAAATTATAAGAATCACAAAATATATAGTGACCAACTCACTACGTTAAAGACGAGAACGCATTTCTTTATTAATCACTTAATCAACGATTGCTACAAAAGTACTGACGAAATCATGTGGGACATACATTACTGGGGGGTATTGACACGACAGCATTACAATCTACACGAGATATCTTTTAAATGCGCCAAAATGAAATAATAAAAAATGAAAGCGACATGAAGGGACAGTGCCTAGTGCTGCAGCCTGGTGGAGGCGGCGGCAACTACGGGAACTGGCGAGACGCGAGCGCTCTAGCGGCCACACGGCGAACTTCGAGATGGTGTTTAAAGGTGCGGCTACACATAGCAGGAAAGGACACGGACAGGACAGTTTCTGATGAATGCTCCCTGTGTTATCAAATGGGAGCGGCTACACATAGCAGGAAAGGACACGGAAAGGACACGGACAGGACATTTGTCGTGTCGGATGGATCGCCAAACGAGCATTCATCCGCCACTGTCTTGTCCTGTCCGTGTCCCGAACTGGTATGTGTAGCCACCCCTTCCGACACTATCAGAAAATGATAACGGTAGCTCAGTGTAGTGAGTGTGGCGGCCGGCGGGATGAGCCGTGTCGGACGGCTGCGCGCGCAACCTTCCGACGTCTGACGGCTGCGCGCGCAGCCTTCCGACTCAGAAATGTCCTGTCCGTGTCCCGATATGTGTAGCCACCCCATCAGAATTTTGTCCGTGTCCTTTCCGTTTCCTTTCCGTATCCTTTCCTGCTATGTGTAGCCGTACCTTAATTAGCAAGCTCATCTTAAGATGTTCTTTAGTTTAGTTTGCCTGTATTTTAAGTATTATTTCGATATTCAACAGATGAAAACAATTTGAATTACGGCACTAAAATACATTTATTAATCTATTAAAACTGTAATATTTTTTTTGTTAATTAACTGATAGACAATGATAGTGTATTTGGTACTGGTATTATTGGTACTGCAGATAATGTACTGTTATCTTATGTGACATGCCTAATGGCAAAGCATAAAAATATCCTAAAACTATATCACTATTTCGAAACAGGGACCTCACATAGTGGGTATTTTAACCTGAATATGAATGAGAGATGAGTGCAGGATGATTGTGGGCGATCTTGTAGTCTTGTTACTGACTAAGGCCAACATTCCCATTAGACAGGGCCGTTAATTAATAGCCCAACAGCCAACGGTATCCAGGGACCTACAGTTTAACGTGGGGATCCGGACCGAAATTTCGACCTCATATATACGTTGGTCTAATTATGAGGATGATCTATATGGATGAAAAAGTATTCACTAGTGCGGACGTTAATCCCCAGGTAATATCGCATCCACAAGCCATCGCTTAAACCATCCACAATTCGTGGCCGAGGTTACAGTACGTCGTCACCGTCCTGATAGTTATTCATACGTTTATCTTATACTCTAAAACAAGCTCCGTTTGTACGGGCAAAGTTTTTTTTTCACTCCAAGGATTTTTAATTTTTTGGTTGATTATGGGGGTTTTGGCCACTAGAAATCGATTGCAGCTGGTCCCATAGCTGGGAAAAGTCCGCAATTTGGGTGCTAGAGCCCTTCAAAGCTCCAATGTTATTGAGCAGATCGAGCGAAGCGAGCAAAGCTCCTATACTACACTTTGGCTTTTTATTTTCACGTACTCCTCCTGAACGGCTGGAGTGATCCTCACGAGATGTTGCTCGGTCATAGTAACCATCTATGGGAAGGTATTAATCTGAAATGGTCCAAATCGGACATAAGGGTTCTGCCCTACGGCCCTTTAAAGCTACCATGTTATTTTAATAGGAGAGATATTTTATTTGGTTTGTTTACTATGTGTTGATTAAACATCTGTTATAAGGATCAAATTTAACTGCAGACTGTTACTATCAGCTGTTTGTGAATACAGTAGTTTTGTGTGAAATTGTTGTTTAGTGGTTTGTACGGTAATGAAATGCCACGTTTACGGAGAGGAGGTGCAAATCTTGGGCCACGCACCATTTCATATATTGTAAACATATAATACCCCGTCGCAAAAAACTGTTTACTCAGCAAATTTAAGATAAATATTCTTGTCTTATTAACAAAGAAATTTGTGATTATATAATCTGGCGACGAGTGTGTGCAGCGAATGAGCGTAGCGAACGAGCTCACTTGAATTACCTATAAAATATTTGCTATTATTGATTTAAAAAATAGTCGCTCCGCTCAATATTGCAAGCAGACAACTGCTCTGTATACCTAGTCATTGTAGAGATTTGTAAATTAAACAAAAAATCAGCTGATAACTGCAGATATAAACCAATGTGTTATATCTTTAAAGGAAACTTATTCCAAATGTTCCAAAGTGAAGCATCCTTCAGCTTGACGAGTGAGTGAAGCAAACAAGCGCGTCTTAAAAATGAAGATGGTGAGTGAGCGGAGCGAACGAGCTTTGTGTGAGAACGAAAGTAATAATTTTACCGAGCTTAAGCTCGGTCCCCCTGGTACTAAACTAAAAAGTGGCTCTCCCCAAAGGCCCATTTAAGGCACCCAAGGGGCTTTTTACTCCCCAGGTGTTTATCATTTCCTCGCCGAGACTCACCTAGCGGGGAATGGTCGGCGTGGACGTCCTCTCGCAGCGACACTGTCTCCGCCTCCACGTCCTCGTCCTCCTCCATGAGGGGGGGCGGCGCCTCGACCCCGCCCCCGGTCCCGCCTCCGTCGTAGCCCCACCGCTGCCGGAACACCCGAGCCCCGCCGTCCAGCCGTACCCGGGGGAGGTCCACGAACAGCGAGTCCCCGATCTAGCGGCAAGACAGGAGGTGGTCAGAGAACAGAAATCACCTGATCACTGCGATGAAAAACACTCTCTAAAAATAATTATAATACATTAAAATTTTACGAAAACAGTCCGATGAGAGTTTATGCATTGTTGACAAATCCACAAGAACTGTGTGCATTGGATTAAACATGATATAAATAACAATGGCAATATTTCGGTCGATAAAGGGGGACTTAGCAATTGCAATTTCCATCGGACTATTTTCTTGCAAGCCTCAGTACTGCACTCGGTTTTTACCAGTAGAATTTATCAAAAAGTAATGGTTATTCGCTTTGGTAAAATTTTAGGAACCATAATTTTACTTCTGTTGTGTCCATAAACCAATAAAATAAAAACAATCAAACACAACTAACTACATTAATGCATTTACCATGGAGCTAAATCCTGATTGCTATAATAAACCTATTCAACCTATTGCATAAGGAAGTAAAAATAACGCCTTCAACTCCAAGGACGCAACTCTCGGGACTCGTATGTTTGCGTGTTGCAAAGCGCGGTTTGAAGGCACTACAATGTTGATAAATAGACTCAAGGTCCATGATCTCTAAAAAATTATGTTTTCTCCAAGCAATTTGGCGATGATTTGTAGGTAAGAGATACACGATACAAAGAGTAGCCCACAGTCCTACTAGAATAATAAATTATAAAGTAATAAAATTCTGTGGACAATTTGAACATACAGTATAATACGTGGGAGCCGAGCAATTTCTCTGTAAACTCAAACGGATATTCTTTACACTTTACTACTATCAGTTACAGACAGTGCGCTAAAATGCCCAGGGCAAAAATGTTTGTTTCTTGTTGAAGATGAACTCGTTCGCTTCGCTCACTCGGCTTTCATACTGTTTCAATGCAGGCCTACGAGTGCTCCACTCTGATGTATATTTATTGGAACATATAATATTGAATCTCTACGTGGATTTTAATAATTTAATTAACAGCTGTTTCTTGCTTCTTAGGCTACTACAAATTCAAAATTGTAATTCATAATTCTACAATTGATTAGTTGTTTTTATATATGCTACTTTTACATGACCTTTTATTTATCTAAATATTCATAATCACCAGTATGAAGTACAATTTAAAAAATTATAAATTACTTTTATTTTTATTATATTGGCAACTTGTTTATATTGGAACACGTGGCGTACAGTTTGACAGTTGAGACAGCTGTTTTCATTATTTCTTTGTTTTGATTTTTAACTCCATGAGACGAGAGTTAAAAATTTTAAATAAAAATTTAAACTAAAGATTATAAAGAAATAAGATTTTTCAAGTCATAGTGACTTGTATTTATATTATTTTTATCCCAGAAAAAAGTTATTTGGAAAGTTTGAAGAAAATCGGTCGAGCCGATTTTGAGATCCGTGTGCAAACATATAAACATACATACATACATACCTTACTTGTATTAGAGTATAGTATATTTTAGTTTGCAGTCACGACCACGTAACAAAAATTTAAATTATAGCATACTGTATTTGGCTGCTTTTCGTTGTAAAGTTTGTATCAGCATTTACAACCACAAATTAAGACACTTAATTATAATAAATAATAATGAATAAAACAAAACAACTGAACAGCGATGGTGGAACTATACTAAATGTACCGTATGGTAAAATTAAAACAAAAGCATTAAGAACGTATACATAAAAGAAAAATATAACATTCACGCTTAAATCAAATACTGGAGCAAGGAGTAGCACATAAAACGCATGCGTGGCGAAATAAAAATTATTATAAAATAAAAATGCACAACGACGAAACGAACAAGCCCACACTCATTATTGGACCAACCTTAAGATTGGCGCGGAGACCATCAGGGGTTCCGGGGAAAATCTGCGGGGAAACACAAACACCTTAGAAATATTGATCTTAAACCAACGAGGTTAATAGATATAGAGTGCTCACCAGATAGGGAAAACTATCCCCTTGTGATGGCGCCACTTTACCCACGATTCCCGCCGTTTCCTTGGTAACCTGTCCTTATACTTTCCCAACAGTAATTTAGCATTTTACCCACACCAATCCGACGTTTCTATGGTAACCAACTTCAGTAGCCTGCACCCAGACAATCAAATCAAATTAATTTAAAAAAAACAAACAACAAATAAACATATGTTTTAAAACTATCATCAGTAATTTTTGAAGGTTGTAGCGACCAATCAGAATAGCTAAAAATTAGTAACCAAGGAAACAAGAGTAAAGTGTGGGATGGTTGCCAAGGAATCGGCGGGAATTATGGTTAAAATTGCGCAAATCAAAAGGGGACACAAAATTAACATGTGTCTATATCTCTCTATATCTAAGCACTCTATATCTATTTAAACTCGTTGTCTTAAATACTTTTCCATCACAGTACATCGATATCACCTGTTTTCGACCCTCATCTCTACTAACGAAACACATGTTTTTTTTTCGGCCTAGGCCGGTAATGGAAAAGGTAGCAAAGAAATCTAGAATATAATAAGGTAGGTGACAACAACAACAACAACAACAACAACAACAACAAATAACAATTCAGTGATGTAGTTGGTACTTCAGCCGATATCAACTGTCAACTATATATGACGTGAATGGAAAAATGGTGATTTTCCCTTGGAATCAGCTGTAGTTGTCACCTACCGTTACAGTATTCTAGTTTCGGTGGCCTTAGCTGATGTGAAGTGATTGCCTAGCAACCAGAAACACAAGCAGTACATCTCGCTAGGCTAGTTAGTTAGAACGAAAAAAATTATTCACTCGTTTATAATTTATTGAATTATGTCGTGAGATGAAAAATATCATTAGTATCTCGGCCAAAAATGTTTTACCTGTTCTCAATCGTTACAAGTTCTCGACTTCGTCTCGAACTTAAACACGATCTCGAGGCCGACAAAACCCCATTTTCGGCCCTTTAACGAAATACACTATATGGAGGGGGTTTATAATGTGACTACTCTGGGTGCTTACGACTTGGAGATTCAGCCCCTAAGAAGGAGCAGTTTTGCGAGATTAAGCCCCTAAGAAGGAGCAGTTTTGCAAGATTTAGTTCCTAAGAAGGAGCAGTTTTGCGAGATTTAGCACCTAAGAAGGAGCAGTTTTGCAAGATTTAGTTCCTAAGAAGGAGCAGTTTTGCGAGATCTAGCACCTAAGAAGGAGCAGTTTTGCGAGATTTAGCCCCTAAAAGTAAGTACGGTACAGGAGTAAACCAAGACCTCACTAAATTATCGATTTTTAACATTTTCATTGTGAGTATGCCTTACAGTTCAGCTTTCAACAAAGCTATAAGAAAAACATTTGAAAAATCTAACTTTAAAATTGGTTTCAAAACTCGAAACAACAGCTTCAACCTTACAAACAAATTCTCTAAAGAAAATGAAAACAAAGAAAACTTTTCAAAATCGGGGATATACAAAATTTTTTGTAAAGAATGAAAAAAATATTACATTGGACAAACAGGTAGAACGTTCTCTTGGAGATATAAGGAACATATCCAAGCGATTCCAGAATGTAAATGTCTTTTTGGTGTGATTATTTTTGGAAATAAATCATTTATTCATTTATTCATTTATTTATTCATTTATTCGATCCAATAACCTAACCAGAGTCAAAATTCGCAGACCATATATAAAATAACTGACCACAGTTATGGAACTTCAAACGAAGCCCTAGAAGTATTATCATTTGAAACAAAAGGTGATAAAATGAATACTAAAGAAGAGTTATATATATACATGAGCGACAAGAAAGATCTGTTGAACATAATGCAAACAGTGCAAAACAAACCAATTTTTAACAAAATAAAAGAATACAAAGAAAAAACTGCACCTTAGGGCAATAAATTAACACTAGAGATCGCCTCATGATCGAAATTCGATCAAAGTTTCAGTTGATCTGGCCCTAAGAAGCTTAAATACATTTTAAAACTAAAACATCTGTTCTTCCTAATTTTCTAGCAGTTGTTTTTACAACAGCTGTCTAATGATTCATTCAATTCTTCTTTCTCCATAAGATTAACATTGGAACTTTTAAAGCCTGTGGGGCGTAGCCCTGGAGTCCGATGTGAATTAGAATGTGATTCTGCTCATCTACAGGACTATACCTTTCTAAAGGTATGCTCGGATTTCTCCTACGATGTACACGAGCTGAGAAAAAAGGAGGAAATGAAACATGCTTGCGTATTAATATATAGATAATTAAACAGATGTTTATAGAGATAAGAAATCCAGCTTGTTGATTATAGTTTGAAGGTTACAATATGTACTAAAAATGTATTGACTTTGAAAATGACATTATCGCCGAAACGATTGTCAGTTAATTAATAAAAAATAGGTAATTTAAATACTTATAATATACATAAATTTAATTTTGACCAATGTAACGTAAATATTTTTGAAATACAAATTAAACCTGCTAATATAGAACTGAAAACGTTTGTTTTGGTCCAACTCCCATGTAAATCGGCCCAGTAGAAGTCTCAGACGCACTATCCAAAGGTGTTTTTTACCTTACTGTTAAATATAATTATATAGTGTGCCGATTGCTAGTGCTAATAATAATTAGGTTGAAGGCCGAGACCAAGTTAGGTCAACGACTTCCAACCTTGCAGAAAACAGAAAACAACTCTTTATGTTGATACGCTATGACCTTTAGTGAAATTTATTTAGAAGCAAAACGGAAATCGACGTACTTATAATTCGAGTTTTGTTATTCGGTACACGAGAACTTATTTCTTTACATCTCTATCATTGAACTGTGGCTTATTATTTACAGAGGAATTTGCCAAGGAAACGTGTTATCCAGGACATTGTTTTATTAGAACGATAATAATTACGAATAACTTTTGAAATACAATAAATTTTATTAAAAAAGACACATGGGAACGGTTTCCAGTGCTGCAGCCTGGTGGAGGTGGCGGCAACTACGGGAACTGGCGAGACGCGAGCGCTCTAGCGGCGACACGGCGAACTCGGGGAACTCATCCAGAACCAAATACATATCAATGTATACAGAACCGAATAAGTAGGGACATCCTCATGGGGAAGTGAGAACGCCGCCCCCGAAACCCAGAGAGCACCACCAAGATGGTAAGGATTATTCTGATTGGTTGAATGGAAAAAGGTGACTAGAATAATTATACAGAAGTTTGTTATCGTTTTGATTTTTTGTAAACATTTTGTCAGAGGTAGTAAGAGTGCTTCTCGTGACAGTAAGGAGAAGAAATCATAGCATCAGCGCTTTATTTTCTCCTGAATTTCGAGGGCATAACTAAAAATTTTTAACATGGAATGTCCCTACTTATTTGGTTCTGTTGAAGGAAATAGTTGCAAAACTTGAGACACGCTATAAGTAGGACTGGACAGGGCTGCCCCGAGGGCGGGGCGACCGGGGCAGTTGCCCCGGGCGCCACGGCCAAGGGGGCGCCGCTGCTGAGGCGAAATCCCCGTTTTATAAAGGCTCAAAAACTTCACAAAAATTGTAAAAACTGCATCAATAAATATTTTAGACACAATTTTTCAATAACAATTTTCATAATGTGTTCAATAATAATTGTGCTGATTAGTTCCAATTAAAATGTAAAACATTTACTAGTCGGAATCGAGTAGTGATTAGGTCTCTTTTATACATCGCGTCGAGCGACGCGCGTCGCTCGAATCGCTAAGATGATCGTAAGATGATGCCGCGGCGGGCGCCCGTCGGGCGCGTAGTATGACAGCTCCTAAAATCTAGTGCAATGAAGTTAGGTTACGAGCGTCTTTTGCCGCCCGTCGAAATATGTGCTGTATACGGCAGGCCGCACACCAAAACGGACGCGACGCGACAAGACCCGACGAAACCTTTCACGTCTTCCTTCCCGAGCGAAGACAATAACATATGTTTTATAGTATATGGGTATTTTATTTTGTTCAGCCGAATAATATGTTTTTACCTTTGTTCGCGAAGTCGTAATATCACATTGGTAATATGCTGTCATGTCGCGTCCGTTTTGGTGTGCGGCTGGCCTAAAAGGGGCCTTATTCATTTTAACTATAAACCTATTGTTTACAAACAAGTGGAGGTGAATCATGAAAGCATCACAATTGGCTGTACGTAGACTGGCCATACCTGATCTTATGCTCTAAAAATAAAAATAAAAATAATAAAAAATGGCTTGAGCGCTCATTTGGGGCCTACGAAAACTAAGTAATTCAATTTTTTTTGCCTAAAAAGTTAATTTTAAGTTTTGTAAAGCAGAACGTTTTTAGTATCATTCAAGTATAAATTTAATGAGTATTAAAATTATATGCAACACTTGTGACCTAATTAATTGTGTACTTATATTTAAACCTATACATAACAACTTATGCTATCAGGATATTGCAATGCTTTTTAATTGAGTAGACAAAATTCGACTGAAATTCGACCGCATCTGGTCATGTAAACAAAAATGTATGCAGTTCCGTTAGTTTTCGTAGACCCCTAACAGACCCAGACCGTGTTGTCATCAACAAATAGTTGTGTCAACAAAGCTTTATAGTACAAGTGAATTTTTTAAATTAGTTTACTAAAACTAACAGCATTGAAAATTTAACCGTGCACCTCATTTAATGCTTCCTTTTGGACTGCATTAACATTACAGTTCACACAAGATACCTAGGCCAATTAATTAATTTAGGGGGCGCAGATAAAAACCTCGCCCCGGGCGCCCATTGCCCTAGGGGCGGTCCTGGGACTGGATAATTGTTGGTTACCGATTAATACAATTTTATTTCATCATAGGAAAAATCCGGGCATACCGTTAGAAAGGTATAGTCCTGTAGATAAGCAGAATCCCTTTATAATTTTAATGGGTCCCCAGGGTTACGCCCTACAGGCTTTCAAAGTTTCAATGGTAATCTTATGGGAGAGGGATAATTTAATGAAATGTTTTACAGCTGTTGTAATAACAAAAGCTAGCAAACCAAGAAGAATAGCTGTTTAAGTTATAACACATTGTAAAACTAATTGGCTTAAGATCAACTAACTTTTTGGTCGAATTTCGACCAGTAGGAGATCCCTAGTTCTGCCAAAAATACTGCAATATCGTTATATGTTTTGGCTGAGCTACGTTTTATTTTAGACGATCTACAAGTTTAGTCTTATGGCATTCTGGCGTATCTCACCACATACACCCTTTAAAGGGGCGTACTTTAAAAATGTCTAATTAATTTTAAAAAATCTGTATATTTTAATATTTTTATTTACTATTATGGCACATAGGTGCCTGAAATTCATTACATATTATGACTTCGACTAGGTCTTACGACAGTAGCATCTATTGGTTAATTCCAATAAAATGTTTGCCCAAAGCCATTCTAACATTGAAATTTTTGACATTTTTCCTGTAAAGTGTTTGTAATTCACTTTAATCTGTGGAATATACCACTAAATCGATTTGTGTTTTGCCATTAGAGAGTTTTTGCACATACGGTAAATGAATACGGTAAACGCTAAACGCTATTTCATTTATAGTTGATTTTCCTATTTATACTACTTGAAGCTATGAAACACTTGTTGAAAAGTGATCAGCGGTAAACATTATCCATTATTTATCCGGTTCCACCACCGTGAACTGCGAATTATTCATAAATTTGCCAATATAAAAATAGCGTTTAGCGTTTACCGTAATGTTTACCGTATGTTGCAAAAACTCTCTATTATAATATTCTGTTATAGACCCGCTACAAGTTTGGTCCAATGACATTTTGGCGTATCTCACCCCCTTCACCCTTAAAAATGGGTGTTCTTTCAAAATTTCTAAACTCTTTCACAAAAATTTTGCTATTTTGATATCTTTTGTTTACTATTATGGCACAGCCATTGGCCAATTTTAATCAAAGTTAAGTCCAAAAAATGTAACGTAAATATTTTTGAAATACAAATAAAACTTGCTAATATAGAACTGAAAACGTTTGTTTTGGTACAACTCCCATGTAAATCGGCCCAGTAGAAGTCTCAAACGAACTGTCAAAGAAGTTTTTGTACCTTAATGTTAAATATAATTATGTAGTATGCTGATTGCTCATGATAATGATAATGAGGTTGAACGGTTGAAGGCCGAGACCAAGTAAGGTCAACGACTTCCAACCTTGCACATAAAAACAGTTAGTGTTACCACAGAGTAAGTAATACATACAGAGGTAAACTTCTAATGGAAACCGTGTTGCGGTAAATATTTAGTTCATATTTTTGTCAAGAGGTAGCGTTTGCATCGCTATATCTGCTCCAGACGCCTTATCACTGGGGTGTGAGAGAGATGGTGAGAGACGTCACCCAAGGTTGTTTATTAAACAACATCTGGACTCCCGGTGATAACTCACCGTGTACGAATCTCGCTTCGGGTGTCTCGGGCCAGCCAGCCAAGGCTTTTGTTGACTTATACGGTCGCTTATTAACATGTCATAGCGAACGGAATTTTTTAATTTATTTTCTTGACAAATTCAAATAATTTTGGGTAAGCTCGTAGTTAGAAAAGGCCAAAATGATCAATTATTTAAATTTAAATTATTTAAATTTAAATTATTTAATTGTTTTATTGTTGTTGTAGAATTTGATAATTTTAATAAAATTTTGTAATAGTCTTATACAGCTTAGAAAAAAGTAAGGAACACTTTGTTTAAAAACAACTAGTTTACACATATTTTAATAAGTAATTTATATTACTTGAATAACCCAAGTTTTTTTTTCACAAAAATCGTCTTTTCAAACACGAGTAGGCTGTTAACAGTAGGCCCTACTGTCTACAGTAGTTTATTGAATACCCTGAACAGTCTAGGGCCTATATGGAGTAAAAATTAATGTTTAAAAGTACGCAATGGTATGTGTGCATCAAAGTGAAGGCCTTCCATTAGTAGAGAACGCCGCAAGTCCAATAAATCGGTGGGTATGTCGAAATGGTTGGCGATCAAACTTAAAAACTGCAACATGAAAATCACATTTCAATAACAAATTATTATTGCACAAATTATTATTGCGACATATTCAAACTTTTATGGCCGCGTTGTGAAAAAATGCTTATACAACGACCTTTTAAGAGTACCCACCATCTTGGATTTTTACTCACATAAAACTAATGTTTAAGTTAAAAAATTAGTCTGCTACCCCTATAAAAATGGTTAAAATAGATTGATCAACAAATCATTTTAAAGGGAACTTAAATACCTATTAGACTATAAAATAAAAGATCGTATACGGTATGTGCCAAAATAAACAGTACTGAAACTGAATCCGCTGGAGTTTGAATCATGATTGATCAGACAAAAAAACGTACGACTGTCCGAGGGTTGCCTCAAACTGGACGG